>JANFAE010000035.1:0-440918 GCA_024613145.1 Pisolithus marmoratus
ATCATTGTTTCTAAGTATGTACCAGTGCTCAAAGTACTCGCACAGGCTTATGTAAGCCACAATGCGTCCAAACATGAAGTAAAAAGATAAAGAAAAGAAAGAAAACAGACCAGTAAGTAAAAACAATGAAATAAAACAAAATACCTAGTGGAGAGGATACTCTCCCTACAGCAAACCATTCTGTCAGTGCCTCCTTGTTGCCATAGTCCCCATGGAAGAGTGGTATGATTTTCACTGAGTCTGGCATGATTATGCTGCCTCCTCCTAGTGCTGGTTTGTGATACCCTTGCTGCTGGGTAGCCTTTGGTGTCAGGGAAGGGGGAGTCTCAGGGCATGTGCTCAGCAGTTTATACATATATGTTGCTCCTGGTGTTACAAATATGGCTGGCCATAGTCTGAACTTGTCCAAGTCTCCTGCTGTTTTTGACTGCATGTTCACTTCCTCTGTCATTGGTACTGTGTATGAGGTCTTTTGCCTCCTTCTCTCTGTTCCTAGTACCTCTATGCCACTCCCAGATGCTGACAATTCTGAGATGCTGCTTTCTGATGTCAGTTCACTGTCCAAGTTCTGACCTTGTTTCCCAATTCCTCTGAGGGATGCCACTGCCTGAAGTGTGATTGGTGCCATTACTGTTCTTCACCATGGGGTTCAAGTTCCTCTCTCATCACTGGATGGGAGAGCCAGCAGTGAACCCATCTGAATCTGCTTGGGTATCTGAGAGTGCTCACTGTACATGACCCTCTCATCTGACCTGTCTACACTACCCTGCCTGACCCCAGACCCCTGCCACTCAGTCACGTGACCTCCCTCACTCTCCTCCTACCCCTGACTCTCCTCTGCTCTGGCTCTCCCCATTCCACTGAAGAGTGATTGGGGCCATGGAGTGCATGTCCCATGTTCCCAATGTGTATTGGGGGGAGCACATGTAGTGTGTGTAGCATAGAGGGGGGGTAGGGTAGGAGGGCTGTGGTCAGACATGTGCCTGGGGCTATGGGTGGATTGGTGTTTGTGTGGCATGGGAGAGTGGGAGGGGGGTAAGGGTGGGGGAGGAGTGATTGGGGTGATGTGGTGAGAAGGTGGTTTCAAGGAGACAATGGGGGTGACTGACCTGCTTTAATGATTCCAACTGGGCCACTTGTGCTGCATGTACAAGCTCATCTCATATCTGAGAAAGGAGGGTGGGGTTGATGAGAGCAATGTTGAAGGAGTGGGAGGTGGTGAGGGTATCATGCCACTTGCATTGCACATGGGCTTGGTATGTTAGCAGGGCATGCTTGCTGATTTCACAGTGTCCATGTCTCCAAGGGTGACCTTCCAGTGCAAGCCAAAACTTGATGTGGCTGTTGATCCAGTCTTCTGGTCACTTGTTTTCTCTCATGGCAGTGGCTAGCCAGTGTGCCACCTCTGTGAATTCCTCCCAGGAGAGGTCTTCATCTGCAGTGACTGTTCCTTTGGCCTGCACTGCAGCTAGAGGGATGAATGAGTGGAGGCCATCTCCCATTTGCAGGAGGGCTAGAGCATCATCATTGGCAGAGCATGTGGAAAGCTTGGCATTGTGGAGGCCTTTATTGGTGAAATAGTAGAGTTTGACAAAGTCACCTTTGCAAAGTTTGCAGACCATGATGGTGTTGGAGATTGAATCACCCCTGTGTGATGTCCATTTTGGTATGTTTTTCATTGATTACATAAGCACTTAGAGCGTACACTTTAGAGTACATTTTGGTACTGTCCACTCAGTAGTTGAGTCACTACTGAGGCTGCCTACAGCCCTTTTCTACAGATGGGAGATGGGATGATGATGGGGTTGGATGAGATGACTGCATCCTGGGGGATGGGTGCATGCTTGTGTCAGTATTTCTTTCTCTCTTCTTGGAGTGCTGCTTCTTGCTCTCTCTCCTTCTCTTGCTGTAGCCTCTCTCATTCTTCTTCTTCATGTCTCTCGCACTTGGCAGCTGCCAGTTGTTGTTGCTGTATCCAATGATCCCATTCCTGCTTCTCCAGGTCATTGTTGAGGGTCCAGATTAGTGCTAGTTGGTCAGCAGCAGTGTCATGGTCACTGCCATTGGCAATGATCTGTTCTCTGGCATGGTGGAGTCTCTCAGAAGTAAAGTCCAGAGGAGTTGCTAGGTGTGGATTGCTGGTCAGCATATGGAATGCAAAGAAAGATGAGAAATGGGTGAGAAGCTCAGCTGAGCTTTGAGGTGCTGGGGAGCAGTTTGAGGAAGAGAGTGGTCTGGCTAACTTATTCTCATGCAAAGACTATATTCTCTGTATGCTACATTCCTTTGCTACTGGGAATACCCAACAATGCTGGGGAATCTCCAAACATGGCTGGAGAATCTCCAAACAATGCTGGGGAATCTCCAAACATCACTGGACAATCTCCAAACATCCCTGGAGAATCTCCAAACATGGCTGGGGAATCTCCAAACATCCCTGTGGAATCTCCAACCATGCTGGGGAATCTCCATATATTGCTGGAGAATCCCCACACCACCCTGGGGAATCACCAATCATCCCTGGGGAATTTCCTACCAAGCCTGGGGAACCTCCAAACACTCCTGGAGAATCACCAATCATTCTGGAGAATCTCCCAACCACCCTGGAGAATCCCCATACCATCCTGGGCAATCCACCCACCTTGGAGAATCCCCATGCCACCCTGGAGAATCTCCCACCCATCCTGAGAATCTCCATACATCACTGGAGAATCCCCATCCACCTTTGGAATCTCTAACTATTCCTGGAGAATCTCCCACTCACACTGGACAATCTCTGACACCCAAATCTCCCACCCCTCATGCTCCCATTGGGTCATACCAAATTTTGACTGCAACAGTGATCAACAGCAGTGGTGTGTTGGTGAATATCAGAGTTGTGAGGAGATGAACAGCTAAAGGATGGGCCATTAGGTGAGTACCTCAGAGATGTGGGAATGAAGAAAGGTGATTGCAGACCTCAGTGCAGTGGCACATGTCAGTATGGGAATAAAGGAACACCCTATTTATGGACTGCACCATTGTGGTGGCAGTCAGACCAACATGAGTAGAATGGAAGCTCCATCCTGACATGGAGGATCCCCATGCCCCTTGGAGAATTACCAACCTAACATGAAGACACCCAATGCACCCTAGGATCATACCAAATCTTGACTGCAACAGTGATTATCAGAAGTGATGTGTCCATGGTGAATAGTAGACTTCCAAGTAGATACAAGGTTGAAGGATGGGCAAGTTGGTATGTAAGTACCTCAGAGATCTGGACTGAAGGAAGGTGACTACCAAATTCACTGCAGGCACACAGGTGGGAATGGAAGTTGCTAAGCACAACAACAGTGTGAAATGAAGCAATGCTATTTGTGGACTGCTCCCCAGTGGTGTCAGTAAGAACCAAAGGGGCTTAATGGAATTTCCAACCATATGGGGAATCTCCATCCTTGCTTGGATAATCTCCAACCTCCCATGGTGAACCCTCATGCCCCCAACAAGAATCTCCAATGAGGTATGGAGATTCCCCATGTTCCCCCAGGGAATTCCCACCCACCATGGAAAATTCCTGTTTGATATGGATAATCTGCCACCTCCATGAGATTCTCCATCCCCACTGGGGAATCACCAACCCTGTGTGGACAATATCCATGCCTTTGTTGTGGAATTGTCAACACAACAACACAGGCAGTTTAGCTTTGGCAAGGGGTGAATTTCCCTTGGAAAAATTGTGGTTGCCACCATGGGTAGGTGAAATAAGCATGGGGAATGTCCAGGATTGGACTGGAAAGTAGGTTGATGTAATCTGGAGAAATCCCAGTTGCCACCCTGGGTAGGTCAAATTACCATGGGGACTCCCCAGAATTGGATTGGCAAGTAGGTTGATTTAGTCTGGAGAAATCCCAGTTGCTGCCATGGGTAGGTCAAATCAGCATAGTGAATGCCCAGAATTGAGCTGGCAAGCAGGTTAATTTAGCCTGGAGAAATCCCAGTTGGAACCATGTGTAGGTCAAATCACCATGGGGAATGCCCAGGATTGGACTGGCAAGAGGTCAATTTAGCCTGGAGAAATCCCAGTTGCCACCATGGGTAGGTCAAATCAGCTGGAGAATGCCCAGAATTGAGCTGGCAAGAGGTTAATTTAGCCTGGAGAAATCCCAGTTGCTACCATTGGTAGGTCAAATCACCATGGGGAATGCCCATTGAATAGTTTGTTGCAGGTCTCACAACACCCCTGAATACCACTGCTTTGTCAGCCAATGCAAGATGCAAGCCATGCAGCACATTATTTGCCTGGCCCATGTGCAATTCCAGCTCCATTTTTGCTAGGGAATCAGCCTTGTTGGCTTTGCAGTGATGAATGCAAAACCTTGATGGCAGAGGCAAAGATGATGGTTTTGGGACTTTGAATTCATCCCTCCCACACACCTCATCCATGCTACTACTGCTATCACCACTATTGGAAAATATTTCTTCATCATCCAGTGCATCTGTCCTGGCTGACAGATTGGGTCATCCATTGGACACATCATTCTTTGCAAATTCATCATCCATTGACATGTAAATTCTTCCATCCATGATAAAACTCACTTGCTGAGCCACCAATTTATCTGCATGATCAGCTATTGTAAGTCTCTCCAGTTCAGATTTGTTTTGTCTGCCATCCTTTTCACTCATATTTAAAATGATTTCCCCCTCTTCAATCACTAGACTGCATGTGATCCAACTCATGGCTCCATGGTGAACTCCCTGTTTGGTTGATTTCTGCAGTAACTGAAGTTCTACTGCATGAACTGTTGGAGCTTAAAAGGACCTACATATGTCTGCCCCCACAACCCCCTTGCTGAGCTCCACCACTCGGACCCCTGGCACCCCTCGGCCCCTGACTTCCACTCTGCCCCTCCCTGCTACAACAGCAGAGATCTGGGGGAGATACAATGCAGATACAGTGTGGGGAAGCAGGATGGGGAAGAAGAAGATGTCGCTGTGGGGCAACCACTGAGGCAATTGATATGAAACTGTAGGTGGAGGTAGATAACACTGGGGAGAGATGGTGAAAAAGGAATCAAACTGATTGGCCTATCCAGTCCCAAGATATCCACAAAGCCACCTCCCACTCCTCTACACATGAAAAACTCCCATAACTCCACAACCAATAAGCATGTCACAACAGAAAAGGTATCACCAGGTAGATGTTAACATGTAGAGCCACCATGCCAAAAAGCGAGATGCACAGCATGAAAATGACCAAGACACATGGTCCTGACCACCCAACCCTGTTCAGATGCAAAAACTCAAATAACTCTGGAACTGTGAATGCATGCATCACATCTTGTATATCATCTGGTAGATGTCATCTAGTAGAGTGATGTCTGAGAAAAGAAAGTGATTTGGTCAAGAATTGCAAGAGCTATGGTCAACCACAGTACATCAGAAATTTTACAAGTGTCTTACATAAGCTTTTTTGAGCTTACTCCAGCTCATCTGGCTAACTCAACTTACACCACATTGCAAATATTAACATGAGGACTATTAGTGTACCCTGTTCTCACAAAACATGACTGTTAATGCATCCTCAAGTATTCTTTTTACTAGCTATGTTGTAGGAGGTGAATTATGGATGGATTTTAGTTGGCTAAGACAAATAAGCTACAATAAGATGCATGTAAAATTACTGATGTAGGGGGGAGGAGGGTGGCATCACATTGGTGAGGAACTGCTAGGTGGAACTCTATGAAACTTCAGGAGGTGGTAGGGATGCACAAGGAGAGTTGGGAGAATGAGGAACTGGAAAAAACAGTGCACCCAATCCAATGCATGGCCACAGCTTGGTTAATTCTCAACATGTGAGCAAGACAGCAAATGTGGGCAGTGAGATCAAGATTGACCACAAGAGTATCTTGCAGGTAGAATATGAGAGGATGAATGAGGGCAGCACAATGAGGCATCGCTCGAGCTGGTCTCGAGCAATTATTATCTGACATCAACTGCACATGTCTGAATCCCAGCTTGGCCACTTGGTGATCTCACAGCTCATGGGTATTGCACAGAGGATGTTGAGCATATTATCCAGGCACACAGGCATGTATGTAACAGTGAAGGTTTCATTGCATCACTTGCTGGTCAGGGTCTGTCTGTTAATGAAGTAAATTTTTAGTTGCACACCATAAATCTATATGATACCCAAGGTAGATGGAACCATGATACATGAATGTCTGCAGGTATATAGATATAACAATGAGCTACAAAAAACTGAAAATTGATATGTACATGCTTCCATTCCATTTTCCTTAAGGCATGCAGACTTGGAAAATTATGCCATAGAATATTTGATTGCAGGTGATTGGGGTCTTGCTGAAAGTCATATTCCTAAAGTAGTAAATCTATGGGAGACAGGCATGTGATGCCAAGAAAATGTGGCATGACCATCTGGCTTTCCATACTAAGGTGTAGTTGAAGGCCAGTCTGCATGTCATTCTGTAGGTCTGAATCTTCAATTGTAACTTCACTCACCATGTGGAGTGCGGCATCTTCAAAGTCTCCAGTCCATTGCTGAATCCTATGGAAAGGGCATGTTTCATGCATCATGCAGCAGCAACTTGTGCAAAGAAGTGGCTGATGCATGCAGTCTGGGCATCTGTATACCCCATCCTTTTGGCAGATCTTGCAGATCTGTGGGACAGGGGGGGCTTCCAACTCCAGCAGGATTTGGATAAAGTCCTTCTTTCAAGGTAACCATTCATGGATATAATCATTCTGCATCTGAACTTCTGATGTGAAGGCATATGGCTGGCCATGGAGTAGTACCATACATACCTTCTTATGTGGTTTTGGGACCTGATCTACAGGCACTGGAAGCATTTCACAATTTTTCTTCAGAAAACATGCTGAAAAAATTGAAGAAAATGATACTCTTTTTTGACAGGTGTTTTCAAAGAGAAAAGGCAAAAATATTATTTTCTTTTCTTTGCATGATTTTCCACAAAACATAGATTGATGGTAATACCCATTAGAGTAGAAGCTAATCAGCATTACCATCAATTGATGTTTATGGGCACAAAAGACAACAAAAATGAAGTATTATATTTGCATTTTTTCTTTGAAAACATGCAAAATAAAAGAGTATCTCTTTCTTCAATTTTTTCAACATATTTTTGCATGAAAAATTGTGAAATGCTTGCAGTGAGGGGGATCATTGACATCAAAGATATTTTCAACCCCATCTTCAGCCTGAAACTGTTGCTTGGATGGTGATCATGAATACTTGGACAGTGATGAGGAGGGAGATGACTTGGAGTGCACAGAGGTTGTCATGACTGGTTCCTTGATTGCAACTGCTGCTAGTCTGGATCTACACTGACCATTGGTTTTTCATGTCCTTACTTCCAGCTGTTTAACATGATGACCTGGTGTGGACTGATCATGGTCATCCCCTTCCTGGTATTTCATTTGGTCATCTCAAGGGGATCACTGAGGTGTTTTTTTTGGGAACTGTCTCTTGTCCCCTAGTCTGTAGATCACATTGCCAGGGGTACTATCATAGCACCACCCTATTGTCAAGTTGTCAATCCTAATACCCAAATGAAGCCAAATTCCACCAAAATAGGAGTAGCCAGATGGCCAAACACTGGAGTTCAGCCACATTATTGGATCAGGAGACCATATCTTGAGGCTAACAGCTTCCAAAGACCCAATCAGTGCACCTAAGATGTAATCAGGCTATTATTTTGCAACATGTGAGAAGGATAGCAAATAGAACTTCAGGTTAGTGTGACACATTGCAACAGCTGGACTGAAAAGTGCTTGTTTTCTGGAAACCTCCCAATTTTTGTTGTCATGCAATCACCATGGAATCCCACTTTGAAACTGACAATGGCTACCAGGCTGACACAGATGCAGAACATGCTGTGGATGAAGAGGGGGAGGAATCAGGTATTGGGGCAGAACAGCCAGATGGCCATTTCAACCTAGCAGAACAGGAGATACTCACCTGGAGGTGGAGGGAGTGGATGCAAGCCATGAAGACAGAGAAGCCAATTATTTCATGGGAAATATACAAAGAGTTTGGTAAAATGGAGGAGAACTGCAATTTGAGGCCAGCTGAACAGCAGGAAAAGGAGGAGGTATTGTCTAAATTGTTCAAAATATCATTCTGCTAATGAACCTCTCCTGCTAGCATATTAATGCATGGCTTAAAAAGCCCCTCAGGACACAGAAGCCTCATATAACAGTGTGATCTGCTTAGAAGTACTCTGTGTGGTCTGTTGTTTGGGAAATATACCACAAGCAGGTACAAGAGAAACATGCACTTATGAAGAATGAAGGTGCATCTGAAGGAAACAACCAACAGATTGACTTGTACCAACAAGCATTAACTGCCTTTATACCAGAAGACCTGACCAAAGAGGAGTTGCAAGCAGACTGCAATATCGCTGAAAAATGGAATGGACCCAAGGGTCCAACTGCAGAGGTCCAGGCATGGTGAGATCATCTGGAATGCAAACACCACTTTCTCTGAGTTGGTCAACAGAAATATGAAGAAGTATGGGCTGAAGTTCATGAAAAATTTTGCAGAGGAGATGTGGAGATATTGTGGGATGAGGATGGTTTGCTTGTTGGGTTGGAAAGATGGTGATGGGTTGTTCAAGCATACTGGTATGTCCTAGTAAGCTCTCTGAATCATTCCATAACCTCATCAGTTCAAAGCATGGACTTTAACAGTGACATAGGGACTACCTTGGCACAGCCTATGCAAATACTGATGTTGCTGAGGGGGAAGGGGTGCAAAATATGGCAGTGAATCACCCAAGGGCAAAGAAATGTGACCCTGTAGAGCTAGTTACCAGTGATGAAGGTCATATTCAGATTGGGGATCTCATAGGGCACAGCTGCAATTGCATTCTTCAAATGGTGCATGGATTTCTTACTGCTCATTACCATGACATCAGCAAGATGGCAAAAGATCTGACAGTCTGAAAAAATCTGGAAAAATCTGAGGGCTGGTCTGGCAAACTGGTGATCTGAGAATTTCTGGAAATTTCTGAAAATGTCTGAAAACTTCTGAAAATTTCTGGAATCAGAACTTCTCAGACATTTTCAGAAATTTTCAGAAAATCCCAGTTCACCAGTTTGCCAGACCAGCTCTCAGATTTTTCCAGATTTTTTCAGACTGTTAGATCTTTTGCCATCTTGCTGATGGAGTTAGTAGATGGCATGCACTGCTAAGGCTTACCATGATTTATTAGGATGGGCATGTGGAAAATGCTCTGCTGCTGTGCCATTCAAGAAATTAGGATGGTATCAGGCAGATATGATTGCAACCTGCCACATTCCAGAGAATTTTACCATTACTGTGGACCCAAGTCACATGCACCTTTCAGATGCCATGGAGTTACTGACCTTCTGGCATGACTGACAGGTATCCAATCCTGATGATGTTTTTTCTTTTCAAAAATGGCTGGATCAATCTACAGCCACCTGCCAATGGACATGCATTTCTGCCCCAAATTTCAAGGAAAGGGATGTGCCATTCACAGGAACCCCACTGCTCTGTAGATGCAAGCTCCATAGATGAAGATGCAGATCTAGACACTGAGTATGAGGGTACCTCATTCAGCCCCCATCATTCCAATGAGTCTATTGGGACTTCTCATATTACCAGACACCCATGAAAGAAGATTCCAATGCTGTGCAAGGTACACCATTCACAGAAGCACCTCACCTCAGCAGATGCAAACTTGGCAGATGAAGATGGGGATCCAGATATCCCACATGAGCATCCCTCCTCCAGGCCCCCTGTTTCCCATGAGTATATCAGGACTACCCAGTTTACCAGCCACCTGTGAAAGAAGGCTCCAATGCTGCACACAGTACCCAGCCATACAGCAGATGCAGATGCCCATGGGTGTATTTCAACAGCTGATGGAGATCTAGATAATATTGGTCACACAAATTTTCCAGTACTGAAGAAACTGTGAAAACCAAAACCACCCACTATCTGAAACAAAGGTCATCTATCATCATCACACACTCATATGTACTGATGACTTGCACTTCAACAGAACTACAACTTACAGAAATGTTATGGGACACAAGTGACTATGCAGATAGTGATGGGTTTGAGAGCATTCCTTTCACAGATGACTGTACCACCACTCCTGGGCCATCAGATCAACATCAGAAGACTGGAAGTTGAAATCCATGCTCAAGCAGATTCCACAAATGGAACAGTGCAGGACAAGCAAGCTTCAGCATAGGAAGCCCAAACAACAAAAACAAAAGGCATCTCCCAGGCAGCAAGTGGCAGGCAGTGATGATGGTCATGCTGGCATTTCTGCAGAAGGTATGTTAATGCAGGAATGTAGCCTGCACAATAACCATTGTCATACAGTGACTCAAAAAACCCTTTCAATGTTTTGCTGTTTTGTATTGATGGTGATGCCAAAAATCAGGGAAATTCTAAGAAATCTTGAACATATTCAGCCAGATAGCTCTAGGTCATGGCTTCAAAAGGATACCTTACCCAAGTTGTTTGGCTTTTTTTTGGTTGAGATATTGCATCTTTAATCAGGACAACTCATTGAAAGGGTTTTTTTGCTGATGAAATGGCAGCATATTCATGGCAATTGGACAGCATAATTTATGGTTTGGAGCCTGAATTTTTGGTGGTCATGCATGCTAGTGATTACATAATATATCACATAATCAATTTGATGGTTTGTCAGCATGTAAACAAGGCCAACCATTGAACTTGAGTCATTGATCCTCTATCCTGTACCATCACTCAATCAGGACTATTCTCTCAGGGAAATGTCAGCAAATTATGGTGGTAATGGCATTACCATGAGTAGGATGTATACCCAGCACCATTGGTCTCTTAGAATAGTTGCTCAAATTCATTCCTGTACCATTTCTGCTACCAATGCCTGAGGGGTCCTGACAGTAATCAGTATTGGGAAAGGTGAAAATGTCATGGAAGTCATTCTGGCACTTCAGGACATGAAGAATGAACTAATCCCCTCTCAAATGGTGCATCTCTATGCAAGAAAAGCTGGTATCAAGGTTGGGGTGAACCAATGTCCTGCTCTGCACACCTGGAGCCAAGGAGGGTCAGCCAGACTATGCCCTGTGCTGAACTATGGATGACCAGGAAAGGATTATTTGGTCATAGGTGACCAATGGCAACACCTAAGGACAGATGGGAGGGAAAAAACTTGCACCCTGGTAGCCCAATAGATGATTCCACCCAGAACCCCTGGAAAGTAAAGAAGGATTTTACTCCCCAACCTTGATACCAGCTTTTCTTGCATAGAAATGCACCATTTGAGAGGGGATTAGTTCATTCTTCATGTCCTGAAGTGCCAGAATGACTTCCATGACATTTTCACCTTTCCCAATACTGATTACTGTCAGGACCCCTCAGGCATTGGTAGCAGAAATGGTACAGGAATGAATTTGAGCAACTATTCTAAGAGACCAATGGTGCTGGGTATACATCCTACTCATGGTAATGCCATTACCACCATAATTTGCTGACATTTCCCTGAGAGAATAGTCCTGATTGAGTGATGGTACAGGATAGAGGATCAATGACTCAAGTTCAATGGTTGGCCTTGTTTACATGCTGACAAACCATCAAATTGATTATGTGATATATTATGTAATCACTAGCATGCATGACCACCAAAAATTCAGGCTCCAAACCATAAATTATGCTGTCCAATTGCCATGAATATGCTGCCATTTCATCAGCAAAAAAACCCTTTCAATGAGTTGTCCTGATTAAAGATGCAATATCTCAACCAAAACAAAGCCAAACAACTTGGGTAAGGTATCCTTTTGAAGCCATGACCTAGGGCTATCTGGCTGAATATGTTCAAGATTTCTTAGAATTTCCCTGATTTTTGGCATCACCATCAATACAAAACAGCAAAACATTGAAAGGGTTTTTTGAGTCACTGTAGGTCCAAATATAGGTGGCCAATGGAAGTCCTCCCAAGCATGCCAGCCCCCTCCTCAGCCAGATGCTGATGCACCCTCCCCACCACCCAAGAAACTGTGGAAGATGGTCAAAAGCAATAGAGCACCAATATAGTGGAAAGGATAAGATTTCAAGTGTACCAAATCTATCTGCTGCCATGATCATATATGGCCAATCCTCCTGTGATTATATAGACTATGCCACCACAATTGTATGTACCACATGCTTCCTAGTGCTTTTCACCTAGAGAGGCACACAGAGTGACTTTGAATAATGAGTGTCATTGTACATATGTGTAGTTCTGGCTTGGCCAAGCAGCCTGCCATGTAAATGTAGAGAGATGTAAACCTTGCAAGCAGGGAAGCAAACCCATTTCTGTGTCTGATTTATTCCCATGGTTGGATTGTCAAAAGCATGTGCATAGAGCATTTAAGTAATCAATCAATTTTCCCATCAAAATCAATCATGTCAGAGCAACAGCAGTGGAAAGTCAGATTCTATTGTCAGGGTACAACCCATTTACCTGCACCTTTTCATATACTCAAACTATGCACTGTGCACAGTGGATATTGTGCCAATCTCACCTTGCCAACAATCTAAGACTTCCTTGGATCCACCTGAAGAAATGGATAGGTCAAGTTCTCACTCTAGGATGGTGTCCACACACTCCCCAAGCATGGAGAATTTGTATGGGGTGCTGTCACCCTCACCACCCACTGACATGAGTAAGTTGGTCTGATTCCTGTCCCAAATGTCAAATCTCTCTCTTTTTGAGAGAATGAAGCATGCCAAAATTCCCAAGCCACCATCTCCAGTCATGGAAAGGGTCCCCTCACTGCAGCAAGATGTGGCCATGGAGGTGGCAGAGAGTTCTGGAGACATGGTGGACTGAGCCCTGCCTGCAACACCCAATCTCTCTCTTTTCAAGAGAATGAAGCATGTGAAAGTTCCAGAGCCACCATCTCCAGCACAAGAAAGGGTCCTCTCACTCCAACAAGATATGGGAATGGAATTGGCCAAGAGCTTCAGGAATACTGCAGCATGATCCCCAACTCCATCACCTGATCTGTCTCTTTTTGAGAGAATGAAGCATACTCAAGTCCCCAAGCCACCATCTCCAGCCCCAGGTAGGTATTGATTGATTGTAACTTCCACATAGTCACATCACCTTACTTTGTGTGGTTGCTAGCCCCCAAAATGGATCTCTTTGAAAGAATGCAATGTTTCTAATCTCCCCCACCTCCATCATTCCAGACATTGCAAAATGCAGAAGTTCCATTGCTGCCATCTCTGTTTGAAGGTAAGCATTCATATATCATGAATGTGCAAGCTCAGGCTAAGCATGGTATCATATCTTTCAGAATTAGACATAGAGCAAGGGAGGAACCAGATTGTGGTTGAAGTATTGACTTTGGTGACCCTGACTGGGCATGGTTATGGGATTTGTTCAAGAATGGATTGATGGGTATGGTTCCATTTCAGATTTCATGTCACACATTGACCACAATGATCATGTTAGGTGATCTACCCACAGAAGATGAGCATTGCAATCTGGAGCATGCAGGATTGGCTAAAGCTGACATGAAGGATGATGGCAGGTACTTTCTATTCATGTTTGTTCTTTTCTAATATTCATGGTTAGTTTTGCAGGCACTCCACATGTTCAAATCATGGCACTTGGATCACCCCCCACATGCCAATTTCTTGTATAACAAGACCCTTGATACACATATTGTGCAGGCAATGAATGAATGGCAGCTGACATCTGACAGCTCATTATAAAGCAGGTGAGGTTTATGCAGGTTGGCCAGTACACCATGGATATGATTGACTTGCTGGAGGTATTGCAGTACCCACATGCAGGTCATGATGTACAGCCATATACTGGCAGACCACCCTATCCATCCCAACAATCCATGATCGAGATGGCAATTATATACTGGGGGCTATGGATTGAGTGTGTGGTGGTTCATTTATTGACCATGCCATGAGTATCTGACTGGCCCACACAGTGGTTCTACAACCTCTGCCTAGACTTGGTGGGTTATGATTTATGTCAATATGACTTCAGACTCATGAATGCCACTATAGAAGGAACTTGGGCATCTCATCTTAGTGACAGTATCATGGGCAAGCTTCATGCCAACACTCCCTGCATGTTTTCATGCATACCTCCAATGCCAAGAGGACATGGATCAATTTCAGGATGAGATTTGGAACACTCCACTGGCTGCTGTAGGGAGTGTCCTACCTACTAGGTATTTTTGTTTATTTCACTGTTTTTACTTACTGGTTTGTTCTTTTTTTCTTTTTCCATATCTTTTACTTCATGTTTGGATGCATTGTGGCTTATGTAAGCCCATGCGAGTACTTTGAGCACACTGTACATACTTAGAAAACAATAGACACATTACTAGAGACAAAACAGATGGAATTCTGAGCCTGAGTGCTCAGAATATTATTTCTCCATCCCTTGATGTTCTGTAGATGTTTTCTTGAGTCTCTCTTGGGTTTTAGGGCACATTTTCAGTCTTTTTCACTACTCTTTGACCTCTCTACCAGGCAACTCTAGCCTCCTGGGTCAAACTGAGACCCCCTTCCAACAGGAGACTACTCTAGCCTCCTCCCACACTCCTTTCTCAATAATCTTTACAGTGCCTTCTGGATGATCAACTCACTCAATCATTACATTCCTGAATGGACACCCCAAGCACCCAACAAGTATGTTGGGTTCATCTTTCCATGGTGGCTGCATGGAGATTCATGGTATCAAACAGACTTCCAACAATTGAGAGGTGGCAAGATTTATCCCATTGCTGATCAGTACTTCCAGGTAATTTCCAATATTCTCAAAGTTGTATTTTCTCACCATACATCAGTACAAATGGCCCACAAAAAACTCTTCAATGGGAGATCAGATTGATGACTGGATCAAAGGGAAAGTCCATAACTTCATGACAAATTTGTGGGATGTTGCAGAGCAGATTGAGGTTAATGAATGGGATCTGAACCACTTGTGTTTATGGTGGGCTGCCCTGTCTAGACTTCTTGGCAGGCAGGATGTCACTTAGTTACAGGAAGTGCAGTAAGTGGGGCAAATATATGTGTTACATTGTGTGTTCTGAGTTGAACAACCATTGGTGTGGGATGTTGGCAGGATTGGATAGTGTGCCATGATTTAGTCATTGCAAAGCTGTTGAACAGAGATCTGATGTCCATCAAGTTAAATTTCTGTGATATATCATGGGTAAGGTAGATTAGGCCTCTGGGAACACGGATAAATCGGTTTTGTGGTTTTTCACTATATCTATATAATTCACTAATTATCTAGCAATTAACCATGACAATGGGTTGGAGATCTGGGATATTTGGCAGATGGCATAACTTAATGTTCACTGATTGATGAACATTATGCTGCATATAGTGTGCAAGGCATGCACAATTACCCATTGTATATCCAACCCCATGTTCTAATGCAGATCCTGACATAGCAATGATTGCACTGGGATTATAGTGGAAGTGTAGCTTGAATGTTGGAATAATGAAATCAAGGGGCAGATAGTCTCCCACCATGAGTAGCATGACCAACCACTGCTCCCATCCATTGATATCTGAGTGGTAAGGAGTTGCATGATTAACCATGATAGACACACTGTTATAGATGGCATTGCAACTGGGTAGTATGGAAGACATATCCACATCTTCCTGTTGTTTTGCCTTCATGTCCAGTTGGATGAGAGCCTCCCATCCTGCAGAATACATCTGTGGATGGATAACTGCCAGTGTTCCAGATAGAAGGGCATGTACTTCAGACATTTGATTCACCCATTGCCTTCCTCACCCAACTTTAGTAGTTTTGATACTTTGGGGTGAAAGTCTGGGGGCTGCCTATGTTTCATTGACATATAACCTTAGAGAAGAACATTTTATACCCCATGACCTTGCTGATACCATGCTGGTGAGAGGTCTATACTTCCCATGAGTTCCACTGTTTTGTGGAATACAGTGAGTGAAAAAATGTGTGCAATATTTCACTGTTTTGTACTAAGTCCAGTGTAGCACCATGGGGCATGGGAATCCTGCTTAGCCTTGGTGAGATGGATGGTAGCATTAGCTCTTAGCTACAAAATGGTCCCAGGGTCATGTGATGTGGTGCAGTAGTCCTTGAGATATGTCAATTATAAAACAGGTACATCATTGCACACATTTTATTCACTTTTGATTTTGCAGTAGAATCTGGGGGAAATAAAGGAATAATTGTGGTTTTTTGGTCCTACAAACAAAGATACACACATAAACATTATGTCTGAGTTTGAATATGTTCACACACTTCTTTATTCCCAACTTTTACCACCATGAGATCTCTTTCTGCCACCCAAAGGAATACTATCCTGACTATGCTTGATTCTGGTCATTCTCCTGCTTCTATTGCCTCTAGTACTGGCCTACATCACTCCATCATCTCTAGGCTTCACTCCAAGGAGTGTTCCAGCCTGCAAAAGTCCTCTGGAGGTTGTCCATCCAAGTTCTCCCCTGCTAATGTCTGCCATGCCACCACCTTATCTCAACTCAGAAGGCAGAAAATGCTGTGCAGGTGACCAAAACCCTCACCAATATTATCAACCAACCCCTCCACCCAAATACTGTCTTCCAGCACCTGAAAAAGACTAGTATGAAGGCTGTGGTAAAGCAAAAATGACCTGTCCTCTCTGCCAAGCATCACAAGGCAAGGTTAGACCTGCCTATGCTCACAAAGATTGGACTTTGGAGGACTGGAAGAGGGTGGTATGGTCTGATGAGACCAAAATCAATTGCCTGGGGTCAGATGGGCACAAATGGGCATGGAAAAAGCCAGGGGAGAAGCTGAGTGATAGGCTAGTAGAGGGGACACTGAAGTTTGGAGGAGGTTCTCTGATGATGTGGGGCTGTATGACTTGGGAGGGTGTTGGATATGCTACCAAGATTGATGGTAGGATGGATGGGGACATATACCTTCAAATTTTGAAGGATGAACTACAAGAGACCCTTGAACATTATGGTCTCCATCCTCCTGACATCATCTTCCAGCAAGACAATGACCCCAAGCACACCTGCAAGCAGGTCAAGGAGTGGCTAGAAGAGCAGGATTACAGGACCATGGTATGGCCTGCACAGTCCCCTGACCTTAACCCATAGAACATGCCTGGGTTTACCTCAAGAGGAGGCTTGCAGAGTATGAACACCCTCCCAAGGGGATATTGGAGTTGTGGGAGAGGACTCAGGTGGAGTGGAACAATATACCAGCTGAAGAGTGTCAGAAGTTGATTGAGAGCATGCCTAGGAGGGTTGAGGCAGTGCTTGAAGCAAAAGGAGGCTATACCAAGTACTGATATCCCTTAGATACCCCTCACTTTTCAAAAGTGAATAAACATGTGCAATGATGTACCTGTTTTACAATTGACATATCTTGAGGACTACTGCACCAAATCACATGACCCTGGGACCATTTTGTAGCTAAGAGTCAATGCTACCATCCATCTCACCAAGGCTAAGCAGGATTCCCATGCCCAATGGTGCTACACTGGACTTAGTACAAAAAAGCAAAACATTGGACACATTTTTTCACTCACTGTAGTACCTGGTCCTTTCTCCAGCCATACTTGCACAATTTCTTTATGCTTCTCTCCAGCAGAGATCTCAATATATTAAGTGAATGCCAAACATTTTTCTTGGATGTATTTGAATATCACTCAATGTTGAGATATTCAGAGTTACTCACCTGATGTATATGGTTTAGGGCTCCTGGAAGGTACCATAACTTGATATTCCCATTTCCATCCAAGATCATGGTTGGAGCCATGATATCACAGGTCTTTTTTTTCTGTGATAAGTTCTGTGGACTGTACCTTTCCTGGTATGAGTGGATTCTTCTGCATGGATTTTATCAACTCACAGGGATGCAGATATGCTTGTATGATTACTCAAATCATGTGATACACATGACATACCAATGGCACTGGAATTGATATATCAGGGATTGCATGCTGTCTGGCAAACACCTCCTCCCAAAATTGACTCTGCATATATTCAGCAACCTTGTCCATCAACTGCATCTGCCAGCCATGTGGTACTTGAGACATTGGCTGCTGTTGGGAAATATATCACAAAGCCAATCATAAGCTCCAATGCAATTGTCTCTGGGGGATGGGATGGTGAGTGAAAAAGTTGGTATTGTCTGTCATGTTATGGCATTGCATTTCATCAATTTTTCTTGCTGTCATGAGTGCTGCTGCATTTTATGTCATTCCCTTCCATCAGCTTTTTTCTTTCCATCATTGATGCCATTTATTAGCATCCCTCCAAAGGTTGCAATGCAGCAGCTCCCCAAATATGAGGGAGACATTAGTGATACAGTTTCACATGGTCTCTTGCAAGGGCCCCCAGAAATTGTGCAGTCTCTCTTCATATCATGGACAGGCTGGCCATTTGTCAATCTGGCCAACCTCCAATCATGGACATATGAGCCTCTGAGTTATCCAGTCCAACATGATATGTTTATTGGGTCAATAAGTGAGTCCTGCAGATATCTCCATATCATGTATTGGCAAGCCCATGAGTTATGCCTACCAGCCTGATATTGCAGTGGTACAATCCCTCATTTGCACAGCATGTCCTGGCTGGGGGATGGCCCACCTGCCTGAAAGTGGGGTCAGCCCACCTGGCTGGGGGATGGCCCACCTCCCTGAAAGTGGGGTCAGCTGACCTGGCTGGGAGATGGCCCACCTGCCTGAAAGTGGGGTCAGCCAACCTGGCTGGGGGATGACCCACCCCCTGAAAGTGGGATAGGCTGACAGGGCAGTTGGCCAGTTGGACCACATACCTGGAAGTGGGAAGGGCTAGCCATCTTCACAGGGTAGATAAATATTGTAATGGAGGTAGTAAGCTTCCCTTGATGGTGATCACAATGATATGAGATTCAATATGGTCAGGCATTGCTGTACCTTGGTGTGGGTATTTGTATTTTTTTTTGCTGCAGGTGAGTCCATTGCAATTTATATGTGCAACAGGGAGATTTATTGGTATGTACTGGATATAGGTAGGACTCATGCAGATAATTACAGGGTTATTTGCAGCCAAGAAGATGTACCCCTTGCTCCTTGTGTCAGTTGAGTGGCATTTTCAGGGATGGAAAAGGTTTGTAACTTGGGTGGGACAGACTTCCCATCAGGTCCCATGTTTTTTCCACAGTCAGAATATTTGCATTCAAAGGAGACTGTTTTCCCTGCTGGACCCCCTACCCACTTTTGTATGGTTCCACAATGGGGACACTGGATTGGTAAGTTGTGACCCCAGGGTCTGACATGCTTGTCAGTCCAGACAAACTTTTTTACCACCAGACCTTCTTCCTGGAAAATGAGCAAAATGATTTTGGAATGCCTTCCCAGCATTCCACAGTCATCAAGAGCAACCCTTGCTGCACTGGAGACAGGAAAGCCTTGGATGATTGTGCTGTCCAAGAGGCTGTGGAGGTAGGGGACTGTGGAAGCCAGTTGTAGATGTTGAGCATCAAAGAGCAGCATGGACTTGGGTGTAAATCTGGAAATTGTGAGGAATGAGTGACCATGAGATGATGAAACATACTGTTGTGCAATTTCTTTCTCCTCACTGAAACTTTGCAGATTTGTGACCACTGAGCCACAGACATAGAATACCATGTCTGATCCATTAATGATCTTGCTGAGAGGAGTGAGAAGGAGTTGGAGAAACTGTACAAGGTTAGCTTGGGGTGGGGGGGAAGGGTGTGGGAACTCACTGGCAACACCTTAGAGGCTACTGGTTTGTCATTGATATAACCAGTAAAGAGGTCACCCCTCTCTTCATCACTGTGGGTTGTGAGGAAGAGGACCACCCTTGAGTAAGCAGAGAGGGTGTTGGCCAGGTGAGATGCTTTCTTGTCATATTCATCCATAGACTCTGGGGTGGCAAGGTTGAAAGGCAGCTTGAAAAAGTTGTAGTCCCCTTGAGGAAAGTATGCCTGGAGGAAAGAATGCAGCATGGCAACTTGGGCAAGACCAATAGCTTGGTCTAGGCCTTCTAGATGGAGGTGGAGGAGGGCAGTAGGAAGGGGAGCCACTTGAGAGATGATGGCATGTTGGAAGCTTTTAGGGATAGTAGGGGGAGTGGAGAGGGTAGGTTCTCCCTTGGAGTAAAAACCCTTTATGGAGTTGAAGATAGGATAAAGGTAGGTGTGGACTGTGGACTTACAAAGTAGGGCTTAGAGTGTTTTTTATTTTGTTGTAAATGGCAAGTCACACAGATGAACTTGACATCAGGGCCTTCAACCATGTGCATGGATTCCTCAGATACAATTAAGCATCTATGGCATACCACTCTATTACAATCAATTTCATCACAGACCCACATGTCTCCACCATCTCTACACATGACACAGAACTGTGGAGAGCATTGGTGGATGTATTGTATATGGGGAAATACTTACTGAATTGGCTTGGACTGGTATCTTGGAGGAAGGTTTGCTGGAAGCAGCCTTGGCCTTGGCCTTCTTCTTTTGGAGGACCTGAAGATTGATTCTTGGAGCACTGCCACCAGTGACCTTCTGGCAGTTTACTTAGTTCTGGCCATAGTAGTGATAACCAAGCTGTTGGCAAGATGTCAGTAAGTAGAAGGAGCAGGTGGGGGGTAAGGGTTACCTTTGGGGCTGATACATGGCACATGGGTAGTGTGACAAAGGGTGGGTGAGATGTTTTGAAGACATGGGGCCCAGGGGTGGAAGGCTTACCTTAGGGGCTGATGCACAGCATGTGGGTAGTGGCACAGATCATGGGTGAGGGCATGGAGCATCAGTGGTGTGACAGAGGGTGGGTGAGTACAGTTGAAGACACAAGGGGGGGTTACATGGTGAGTGGGTGGTGTTATGAAGACATGAGGGGGCAGGCTTACCTTGGGGGCTGATACATGGTGCATGGGTGGTGCAACAGAGGGTGGGTGAGTGTGGTTGAAGATGCAAGGGGGGGTTGTAGAAGTAACAGAATCTGTAGAATACTTAGTAGTCACTTTATATATTGGTAGCAAAGCTACTGTACCTGTAGAATACTTAGTAGTCACTAAGTAGAAACTACAGTAATATGAAAATTGTAAGTGTGCGCTATTTGCTTATGTAATACAGTGGCTATGCAACAGCACACCATTGATCTAATAACTCCAACACTCCCCCTCAAGTGGTAGTGCATGTAGACACTCAAAGAAATAAGAAAATAGGTAAAAATAGAAAATACCTGCATAGTAGCAACTTTGCAGAGGTAGCATTAGATACAATTTGCTGTGTATAATCAAGCTTGGCTTCGAGTCTGGGGTGCAGCACTTCATGTGCATGAGCATGGTTGCCTTATTTGGCAGATCATGTGATGTGCATGATTGATGCATTGGGCAGATTTGTCATAGCAAGGGGTCCACGAGCCAGAGGCAAGCCAAGAAGCCAGCAAGGGGTAGCCTTGTTGGAACCCGAAATTCCAACCCAAAGGGGGTTGCTGACACATGCTGACACACCCTTTCAGTGGCACAAAAACACTCACACTGCCATGATCACATGCTGCCAAAGGTTGCATTGGGTTGCTTTGGAAGTGGAGTTCAGAAGTTGGCTTGGCAGAGTGCAAAAATGGGTCAATTGGTTGATAGGTCGACCCATCTACCCCTTGCTATGATGATTCTTCCATGCATCATCCCTTCGTTGATTGCAATGCTTCAGGTTGTCTCTGATGGGTTGTAGGTGATTGCTCAACTTCAGGAATTGATGGTAGGGTTTTGGAACTTGACAGTAAGGTCTGGGCATGTGCTGATGCCCTCTCAATGATGTGGAATTGGCCATATCATTTCACCTCATCCTTGGCAGGTGGTTTTGGCCTTTCAAGTTCTACTAACATTTCTAGCATTGAATTTGATTCTTCCTCAGCGATGCTTGGGTCGAATGAGTGCACAGGAACACTCTTGGTGGGTAGTGGGTGGCCCTGACAACACAGGTATGTCACCATGCAAGCTCTGGCCTTGAGATGCATGCTGACTCTCTGCAGCCAGTAGTGCTGCTTTGACTCATGCTGAGTCAATGCTCCCACTGCTCGTTATGTTGTCTCCACTATTGCTTCATTTGCCATCACCACCAGCTGTCTCTCCCACAACATTCTTGGTAGTGGACTTGTCTGTGCTTGCCAGTCCTCCAAAGGTGCCATTCTGATTTGGGGTGCTCAATGTCTCGAGTGGTGCATTTCATGATATGGATATGTTGGTGTCTCCAATGCCTACTCATCTCTATGGTGTAACATGGTTGGGCAACTCATTTTTCAGCCTTCAAGGTGAGTCTTGAATCTCTCCTTTCATTTGACATGCTCTGATGGTCTGACATGCATCACTGGCTGTCTGTGTGTCATGTGCAGTGCTGACCATGTCCATTTCATTTCTTGGCACATTCATATGGATACCTGGACTGTCTGTTTCACTTATATACCACTGTGCACTTCTGTATGCACTGGCATTAACACTGCATGTCTGTAGTGCTGCCATGATCATTTCTCCTTCGTTTCACATGCTCAGAGTGTCTGTTGGGCCTCTTGGTCCATCCTCATGGCCACTTGGCTCATCTGTGTGCCCATTTGCAGCTGGGTTCATAGTGCTGTCACTCACACAACTAGCCTGCCCCCTTGAGCAGCAATCTTCATGCATCAGGTATGTCACTTTGAAGTACTCCAATATCTTTCTCTGGCATTGTGGCTTTACTGACATCTACAGTCGTCATTTTGAGTCATCCATGTCGATGACAAACTCTGAAGATTTGTTGGTGGCATTCTATGTGTTCTGTGGGTAGTACTGGCAATGCAGGCATGCTTCTCATCTGCAGCCTTCCTCGTTTTCCAAGCTCATTGTCCATTGTACCATCCCTACTGTTTGCATTCTCCTTGTCATCATCCCTCTCCCAGGTTTTTGCATTCTGCCCATGTCTGCTCACTGTGCAGACTCTCAGCTGCTCTAGACATCCACCTGGGTCATGGATAGTGAGTTGCAGCTCATTGTTGTTGCTGCTCTGCTCATTTGTGATGTCACTGCTCATGCAGCCATTCTGCTCCCTCTCAAGCAGTGCATTGGTAGCCTCTCATGTATTCCATGTTTGGATTTCATTAGGATGTCCGAGTTTGGGTTGTGAATATGCTCCTGTGGGTTGAGTTTTGACAGAGCTCACCACTCCAGCATTTGCAGCTTCAGATATTTGGTAGTAGACCTTTGTGTCTCCACCTTCCTGGTTCACATTCATAGCCTGGGTCATGACTCCTATGCTTGTGGCTATGTCTGTGGTCTCCATGCCCAGACTTCCCTCTGCAGCAACCATGTCACTGACCTCTCAAGACTCATCACTAACCTTCTCCAGCTCAATTTCAAGTGGCTTTCCTGCCCTTGAACTCTGCTGCTCCTGCAGTGCATTCTCTGCCATGTGCTGCTTGCTTGGCATTTCAGGTTGGTGTTCTTTGACCTTGATGCTTCATGATAGAACCCACTGGGCTGTGCCAACTGCTGCCTCAGCTTTATCTTTTCTTCTTGCCTTGGTATGTCCCCCTTCAAGCCTCTCCTTACTTGGTGGCTCCATTGACAACTCACTAGGCTTCACACATGACTCTTTCAGTTTGTCTTGCATCTTGTCATTACTTGATGCCTCAATAGGCTTCTTGGTAGGTATAGAAATTGGAGTAGGGTCTCAAAATTTAGTTGCTAGGTAATTGAACATTTTGTGTGATGTCCTTTGCTTTTGAGCCTCAAGTATGAGTGGGACTGGAACTTTCTGAAAGAACAGCATTTTCAGTAAAGCATCTTTGCCCTCCCATCATAAACTGTTATCATCAGGTTCCTGGCCTGAGAGAATACCCAGATAGCCCTTCATGGCTGCAAGTTTGAGTAAGCCTGCCCAGAAATCCTTCCAATTCCTTCCATCCAGTTCAAGTGTTGGCACAGTTGAGCTGTCCATTTCATATCCCAGATTCCACTGCTAGGCAGGGCTCATAACCTGTAGAAGTAACACAATCTGTAGAATACTTAGTAGTCACTTTATATATTAGTAGCAAAGCTACTGTACCTGTAGAATACTTAGTAGTCACTAAGTAGAAACTACAGTAATATGAAAATTGTAAGTGTGCGCTATTTGCTTATGTAATATGGTGGCTATGCAACAGCACACCATTGATCTAATAACTCCAGCAGGTTTTTTTTACAGAGTGAGTGGTGGATGTGCCAGACTTGCTCTCACTGCCTGATGCCCATGCCAGATGATGACTTGCTTGCTTACTAAGCTACACTCGCACTCTACAACACCTGCCAGACACTGCCACTCAGACCCCTGACACTCCATGACCCCTAGCTTCTCCTCTCCTCTGCCTCTGACCTACTGCCTTCCACTCCCCTGGTACATGTGCCCCCTCTTACATGTGTGAACCTCTGGGTTTGCCTACATCACTTCCCCCACTTCATACTCCTCTCCTTCTTCCTCCACCTGCTCTTCACCCTCTGCTAATGCCCTCTGTATCTCTGCCAGCACTGTGCCATCCCTCAGTATGAACAACTGCAGCCTCCTTGCATGCACCAACCCACTAATGGGAAATCCTTCCAACATGGTGAGTTTGTATGAATTGCCTGCTTGTCCTACTATGCATCTGGGTGCTGACCACTTTGGCAAGAGTTTTCTTGTGGTCACAAACATTGTTTCAAGGGTGGCATCATGTACCTGTACCAATTGTCCTTCCTTGAAGACCACCTCTCCTGTAGTGGAATGCATTACCCATTTGTCAAATGTACTTTTTCTCCTTACTGCATGTATTATAGCTTGGAATGGTGGGATGATACACTTGTTCATTTGCCTGATTGCATCATCAAAATGGTCTGGCCAATGCCTGATTGCATCACCAGTACTGTCCCCCCTCTCCTAACTCCAGGCTGCACATCCTTCTTAACCCTCCCAACAGCTTTCCATTTGCATTCTCCACCAACCCATTGATCCACAGTGCATATGCCACCACTATGTGTTGGTTTGTTCCATGTGCCTTGCACCATGCTCTCACTTCTCCATTCTTGAAGTGTGATCCCCTTCTGTCATGAACATCTCTGGTGCTTTGAATGCATGTGTCACTGCCTTCAGGTCATTAATTGTCATTTTCATGGTTCTGTTTACTTTCAGCTTGAACCCCCACACATACTGTGAGTATGTATCCAGCATCAGCAACACCATGTGGTAGCCCCCTTTTCCTTTCAGCATGGACAGGTAGTCCATGACAATGAGTTTGAATGGGTGCCTTCTGGTAATTGGGTACAACAGTGCATGCAAGTGCATCAACCCAAAGTTTTTACACTGTGCACAGCATAAGAGTGCTTCCCTTATGGACTGATCCAGCCATGGGCTGTAAATCTTATCCATCAGTTTCAACTTTACCAGATCTCTTCCCCAGTGCCTGTTCATTTTGTGCTCCTCCTCTGCCATTGTTATGGCCTCCTCCTGGGTAATGCACTCAACCCTTGGCTTCGCTCATATTGACTTTGTCATGTACATGTGCCATAGGCATCCATCCTTGATATGGTACCCTTCTGCCCAGTGTTGTGCTCTGTGCCAATCTCTGTCATTCATTGTCTTCTTGAGGTTGCTGATTGCCTCAACCACCTCTAGGAAAAGTGGTTTGTTAGTGAACCATTCTCTTAATTCTGACAACTGTTGGTTTGCCTCGACCACAAACAGGTCATTGACTATCCCCCTCAATGCCTCCCAGTCTTTGCTGACCATCCATCCACTACTGTCATCCTCTGACCTTGGCCTGCCCATGTACATCCAGCTTAACGTATCTGCCACTGCATTGGTTCTACCTGGTCTGTGTCACACATCCACTATCTGGTATGCTGACATGCCATCATGCCACCTTGCATGTAATAGTGACAACTTGTCATTGCACAGCATGTCTCATAGTGCTATGCAATCCATCTCCACCTCCACTGGGAAGCCCCAAATGGTGTCACTAAAGTGGTCAAATCCAAACTTTAATGCTGCAAACTCCAGTATGTATGGCTTGTAGTGTTCCTCTACCTCTGAGGTCTGCTTAGATGCAAATCCTATTGGGTGAATGGCTGTCACCTGCTCTCCATTTGCCAATGTTGTAACTGACCATTGTGATAGTACCACCCCAAATCCATCTTTGCATCCATCCATGGTCAGTATGAAGGGTGTTCCATCAAACTTGGGCACCCTCAATACTGGTTCTGACATCAATACCTGCTTCAGCCATAGGAATGCCTTTGTTTGCCTAGGCATCCAATACCATTCAAGTAACCTCTCTCTCAGGTATTGCTTGTACTTTCATTTGTTTGCCTTTGCACCTGTTCCCTGCATGTCCAGGTTCCTTTGAAGATCTGTCAATGTCACAAAAAAGTAAAGTACCATGACAATCCCAATGGCTTGTCATGTGACTGAGATGCCCATTGAAATGGCATGACAGTGGCAATGTAATGGTGTCCTATTATTCCTTATCATATCAATGCCATAACAATACTCTATTTGGTTTTTGGATGAGCACTTTAAGTCCAATGAATCATTGCAAGTGCATATCACATGATGATTATCGAGTTAATTCTCAATCTCCCATCTGTTGCACATTCTCCCATTGCCATCATCCACCATGCCCCCATGTTGAACCTACCAGCAGTCAGAAGAGACATTGACTAAGAAGCCCTGCAAGCATTGCAGCAAATTATATCTGCCTCAAGGTATCAAACAGCACCAGAAGAGTTGTAAGAAGGAAATCTCCATCTGGCAGGAATGAGAGAAACACAATAAGGCATACCTTTGAGAACTGCATTGAGGTAAGATATTTTTTTTGTTGAACCCCATTACCTGCCTGTTAGCTTATATGTATTGTCTACTAGCCAAAGCTGCCACAGAAGCTGCAGCAGCTCCATCCTTGCTACTAGCTCACCCTGGTCCTGGGTCTTTGGACTCTGCTGTGGCCATCATTCCTGTGCTGCCCATGTGGTTGTCAGTGGCTCCTTCACTATCAAGTTCTGGTAGGTAAACTGCCTTAGCAGTGTCTGATTCCAGGCTTACACATTATGGGACAGGATCACCAACCACTTTTACTTTTGATGAAGATGACATATTGATGGGCATGGCAAGTCCTCACAGTAGAGGCATGCTGGACCCAGGTGAGTTTGGTGTAAAGATTGATGATAAAAGAGTGTGAGAGGAGATGCCAAGAGGTCTCCTGTTGGAAGGGGGGTCCTAGTTTGACCCAGGGAGCTAGAGTTGCCTGGTTGGGGTCAAGAGTGCAGTGAAAAGACCAAAAATGCGCCCTAAAAAACCCAATAGAGACTCATGATAATGTCTATAGCACATCAGGAATGGAGAAACAATATTCCAAGCACTCTAGCTTGGAATTCCATCTGTCTCATCTGTATAATGCATCCATTGTTCTTCTAGGTATGTACACAGTGCTTGAATGTACTCACATGGGCTTACATAAGCCACAATGCATCCAAACATGACATAAAAGATTAAAAAAAGAAAAGAAATCCATAAGTAAAAACAGTGAAATAAAAGAAAATACCTAGTGGAGAGGATACTCTCCCTACATTGGGGCATACATTATGTCTACCAGCATTAAACTAACCTTCTCACTATCTCAAGACTTTGATGTGTTGGTTGCAGCCTCTACAGCAAGTCACTTGACTAATGATCCACATGATTTCAGGACCAAATTTCATCCCTGTAGCAAGTGTTCAACTCTATACCAATCATTTGAAGAATTTAGTCAGCAAGACCCTGAATGTGTCATGGCACCAGATTCCAAACCCTGGCATCCTTTTGCTTCTGAGGGTGACTACATTTTTGCCATGATCACTGTGGAAGCTGGTCTTAGCTCAACCCAAGTAGACTCCCTTCTCACATTGGTCCACCATTGTAGGGAGAGTATCCTCTCCACTAGGTATTTTCTTTTATTTCACTGTTTTTACTTATGGATTTGTTTTCTTTTCTTTGTTTTTATCTTTTTACTTCATGTTTGGATGCATTGTGGCTTATGTAAGCCTGTGCAAGTACATTCAAGCACTGTGTACATACCTAGAACCATAATAGATGTACCACCACAGACAAGACAGACAGAATTCCAAGCCAGAGTGCTTGGAATATTATTTCTCCATTCCTGATGTGCTATAGATGTTATCATGAGTCTCCAGTGGATTTTCAGGGCGCATTTTTGGTCTTTTCACTGCACTCTTGACCCCAACCAGGCAACTCTAGCTCCCTGGGTCAAACTAGGACCCTCTTTCCAACAGGAGACCTCTAGGGTTCTCCTCCCACACTCTTTTCTCCTCAATCTTTACACTGTATAGGGAAAGGAATGGCAAGTGTTACACTAGTTAATGATGCTGGGCTGTGCACCACTTTGGATAGAGCAGTGTCACAACTAATGCCAGTAAGTTGTTTATTTTGAGTACACCTTTCATGAGTATCTCACCTCCCAGGCACTCAGTTTTTGGAGTTCGAGATCACTGCACCCTATAAGGGTGAAGACATGATGTTTCCAGTCTATGTCTGCACTCTGTGGGACTGGGCTCTTGACCTCCTGCAAAATCCTTTCCTCACACCACATTTCATCTGGGATGCCCAACAGCTCTTCAAACATGATGGCAAGAAGTATGAATGCTTCTACACTGAACCTTGGATGGGTGATCATTGGTGGGACATTCAAGTGCATAGTAACTAATTTCATCACCTATCACTCTGCTATGTACATTCACTATATCTCTCTCTTCTCATGTTGTTTGAATAAAGTCACAATTACCCACTTGCACCAAATACTGTCCCATTTGCCTTCATACTTTATGCTGACAAAATGCAATTGTCATCTCATGGTACTGTCAAGGGTTACCCCATGGTAGTGCACTGTGCAAACCTCCCCATTCATATTCACAATGGTGAACAATATGGTGGCAGGTGGATTGTGGGCTGGCTTCTGATTGTGAGTGTCATGTTTTATTGTTTTTGAGCAACATTTTATTCTAACATGTTTAATAGGTCCCTGAACTTGTGAAAGAAGAGAGGAAGACCAGTTATGTGAACTTCAAGCACATGGTCTGGCACAAAGCCTTCTTCAAGCTTCTTGAGAAGGTTGGTGAGCTCTCAAAGGTCAGGTATCTCCATGAGTGCTATGATAAGGTTCCCTGATGCTCTTTCCTGTCATCCTCATCTTGTTGGCTGACTATGAAGAACTGTATGCACTAGTTTATCTGTGCCTTGATTCCACTTACAAGTTCTGTCTTTTTAGTTGTGTGATGACCCTCATACGAGGCACAAAAAGCAAATGCCCTTGCCCATTTTGCCTGGTCCCTTTGGAAAAACTCTGGGACTTATCGAAGACATACAAAATGCATACTATTCAGCAGCACAAAGAGGTGCTGACAATATACATGGACAAGAAGTCAGCTGGTGAGAGAAGTTGAAATCTCTTGGGCTACATCCCATCAAGGTAGAGCTTCATCACATATTTCCATGTACACAACTGAAAGAATATATGATAGAATGTTTTTTGGACAGTAGAACACTCAGAACCAGAGCAGGCTGCCAGCTTTGAGCCCCTCCACAGTTTGCATGGGGGTGTTGGAGGTAAGCACATGCATGAGGAGCTAAAGATTGTTGTCAGTGAACTTGGCCATGATTTTGAGACAAAGTTAGAAGAACAGTAAGGCAGTCCTGTTAAACTGTGAAATGAACAACTTGCTAATTGTCATGCAGAGTTTCTGCCTTTCCCCATTGGCATGGCCTCATGCACTTTGATACTGTGATTCACATCACATTTTCTGATGCAAACAAGATGCGAGACATGTCCAGGGTAAGTCAATTAAGACATGTTTATGTATATTGTGGCCTAATATGTAGTGATCGCTCTGTAATAGCAATGTTTCTATGCTGCTCTTAACATTTTGATGGTCACAAGTTCTCCAGCCAGGTATTGGCTGCTATGCATGATCCACAGCTACCTGCAATTAGACACCCTCATTGGGCTTGATGTACACACTGAGATGACCATTTGTATGATTGAAAATGAGCTTCTTCTTTTCAGGGATGAACTCAAGGTATTCAAATCCTCCAATTGTCTGCTACCACTAATTACTTCTATAATTGGCATACCATTCCTGTGTTCATCATCTGGATGATACAGGTCTGAAGGACAATTGGAATTTTCACAAGGTACCCACAATATTTGAAGCAAAGGGGTTGTCTGTAACTACAGTGCTTGGCCTAATGAGAAGATGCATGGCCCACTCAAAGATGCATACCAAGACCACTCTAATGGAAAGCATGTTGCAGGACAGGTTCATATTAAATACTCCCTACTTAGAAGATGATGACTCTTCATCGTTCACTCAGATTCTCTGCATTGACCACCATTGACTTGCAGTCAAACTCATTCAGGCACATATTGATGCAGAAAATGATTCAGAGCATACTGATCTTGTCAGGGATGGCAGAAACAATGAGGATGACTGTGAAATGTTTGAAGGGAACACAAAGCTTGGTGCACCTCAACAACCAGCCTCACTCTCTGAAGTCGAGACCTCTCATGGAGATGACAAGGCCTTCGATGGATTCTGCTGGGTGCTGGAAACTTTCCTCAACACTTGCCTCCCTACTTATGGGTATCCCCTTGATGAGTGGATTTGACTACAGGGAACACATATGGTATGACCTTCTTTCCCACTTAGACTATATACTGACTTGTTTCCCTTAAGATCTGGGAGTATTGATATCTGAAGGTCAAGTATGTGTCAATGGTGGACTGGGAGGTTACCATGGACCATCTCAGATGCAGTCCAAACTTCCACAGTCAGCCATGGTATGATTGTGCTCTCATTCAGCTCTTGGAGACCAAGATTGCCTTTGTCCGACTTATATTCCTTTTCACTTGTAATGTTTCAGCACTGAATGAAACTTTTCAATTTGCACTTGTTGAGCCACTTACAGCCAGGATTAGAGTACACTGGATAGACCAAGATTTCAACCTTATCCGAGTCAAAGCCATATCCCGTTGTGGGGAGTCTATACTCCCTAGGGCTGCAGAACACCCCCAGGCAGCCTTTCCCTGTCTTGACAGTCGCTCACTCACATGTTCCCTTCTGATCATAGCATCTCCCCAACTAACAACATCACCACCTGTCCTAACATCACACACATCACAACTTCCCTTCACATCACACCCCTACTCCTGCCAGAAAAATTGCTGCTGACTCACCAGTTACCATACTAGGCCCATCCCCTATCATCATGCAAGTCCCTTCTCAACATGTGACTCAAACACTGCCCATCAGTGATCCCTACTGACCTGTCATGTGTCAACTGATCTCCTCAGTGCCTATGTCCACACAACAAGTGCCAAAACTGTCTTGCCCTTAGTAATGCCACCCTCCACGTCCAGGATTAGTTGATGAAATCACCACTGGCTCCCACTGTGTGTCTCTGCATCATGAGTATGCACATATACCACTTCTACTTTACTTACTTTCATTTTCTGGACTCTCCCTGTGTTATCTTCATCTAAATTGCTGCTGCACATGTGATTGTCCATATGTTGGCCTTGATATTTTCTTTATTGCCTTTGACATATGACAGATCTGAAGTTCTCCAAATTTTACCTTAGAAACCACTGTCCTTATGCTACAAAAACTCCATTGTACTTAGAAAAATAACCACCCACTTTTTGGAGTCATGGTCTGCGAGTCTAAGAGTCTCTAAGTATTTTGAGTCAAGTCCCTCTGTGTTTTTTTTAAGTCACCAGCATCTTCCAGTGCCTCATCTTCAGTCTTATTGAGTTCCCTGCGTCCCATGGCCTCCAGAACCGCCACCTTTTGAGTTTCCACCTTCCAGAAAATACCCCCAGTCCCCAGAAGTTATCCTGCCCCCTCTTAAGGCAGATTTTCGAGTTCCTTGCTGCCAGTACCCCCTGACCACCAAAGAAAAATCCTCTCTTGCCTTCTAGTCCTCCCTTCCATCTCCTTCTGACTCAGCACCCCTTGGGACAAGCCTAGGTTTATCCTACAGCTTTCCCCACTTTCCCCTTGCACTCTCACAAGAAGAGTTGCCCACACCATGCAGCATCAATGTTTATTCCCATGAAGTCCATCATTCAAGGTGGATTACTCTGCCCAGATCCCAGTCACCATGGTGAATTTCTTGTTGTTGAACATATCAATGGCAACATGTTCCTTCAGATGAAGGAGTGGTCTCAAAGCTGCCATCGAGTGGCAGCAACAGCTGAACGCCTCCCAAGTTCTGACTCTGATGAAATGTCAACTGAAACCCAAAGCAATGGTTCAGGTGAGCAGTCCTCATTGCCACATCCATATTACTTCATAGAAACTGACATTGTTCTATACTAGCAGAAGAGCAACAAGAAATGGATGTTGGAGAGAGCATCTGAATGAATTAAATGTGATCAGTTTTTGCCACATGTTTCCCTGTACATTGATTTCAACCTGTGCTATTACCTTTGCACATCATGATATTATCTTTATCCTGCTTAGGTTGATTAGGGAGTGACCACATGACACAGAGGCGATCAAACAGCCATTCAAATGTCATCTGAAGTCACATTGCACTATGATAGAGCCCTGAGTACATGTGGCTTGCTGTCATCTTACTGACACACTTTTTACATCATCAGTCATCTCCTTAGATGCAGGGTGGGCTCAAAACCTATAAGAAGGTCTGCAAATGCAACTTGACAGGCCTGGGTTGAGTAGCAGCATTTTTGTCCTCACTGGCTTTGGCTCCAACTGATCTCCTGTTTTGCAGACATGCCTGAGGACTTTATGCATGCACTCCATAATGTTAGTTCAGATTCTTCTGACTCCAACCCAGGTTCAGACCCCTCCAACTCAGATGGCAATGCATCTGATCTTGAGGAGCTTCAGGAATTGCATAGAGTCATGTGTGAACCACCTCCAGATGCTAGCACTCCCCAGCTGTGTGCCATATGTCCAATTTCCTTTTGAATTCTTGTCATTTGGTCACAGTTACCTCTTACACTATGGTGACAGGCACTTGGTACTGCTCAGCTCACATATTCAAAACTCTGCATTGAGATGAAGAAGTTACAAACTGACTACAACAGTCTGCTTTCCAGTCTCCCCCGGAATTGCAAGAAGGCCATGGAAAATAATCTGCATATTATACTGGACAACTACATTACCACTCAGGCAAAGAAGTATTGCTTCTGCTATCATTTCTTGGTCCCTAAAGACATTTTTCCACTTGTGACTCTGCCACCTGGCTACAATCTGAATGACCCTGCTTGCTGGAGTATGCCTGGTTCAAAAATCACCAGTCTGAAAGCAGAACTTTATTTTATGCTCCCCAATGATCTCAGGACCTGTGCAACAACAACTTATCATGACTTCAGTTGTGTGGTAAGGTGTAAGGTGTCAGTCCTGATCTTGAATGCACACTGACATTATCATCTTCAAGTTTTCAAATGCAGTCAGGGCTGAGAGGCCCAACATCGTCAAGCCTGTTAAGGATAATGTGCAGCAGCTATTTGCATACTTGGGACTTGATACCAATTTGTTCACAAGTGAGAATTCGAGAGCTCTGCAAGGGTCTAATGAGGCAGTGAAGGTGCTGCTGAAGATGAACCCAGGGAATGTGGGTGCTCACTATACCCCCCTCTCTCCACTCCTCTTCCCAAAGCCAGATGCTCCCATAGCTAGAGACTTGTTCAAAACACAGCTCCTGGTTAACATAAGTCCTCTTCATGGCTTATGCCCCTTGCTTATGCTAAATACTTCATAAGATCATCTGGGTCATGATTTTTGGCAAGGGTGTCCTCACTGGCAAATGAAGAGGTTTGGGATATCTGGTGCCTCAGCTGGCTGTGTTGCTAACACTGCAACCTTCATGAGTATAGCACCAGTATCTTCGAACTCTGACATTTCTCTTCTGATGGAAATCTTGTGTATGACAGGCATGATACTTATTATTGAGTGACTGTGAACTTACCACCATCAGCAAGGAAAGCAGGTTCAAATATCAGGATGACTTTGAGTATTTTGTTGAGTTATTGAGCGATCCATCAAAATGAGAGTGGTCAATGGAAGTAATGCAGTTCATCAACCAAGGTGTATGGAACACCTCCAGTCCTTCCTCTGCTAATGTCATGCCAGATTCATCCAGTGCCTCTGTAGCCCCCACATGGGAGTCTGATATCTTGGCACAGCTGAATGGCCCCCAGCAACCAATGCCCCCTCCCCACACCCCCTCTCCTGACCTACATTTTAACCCTGACTCTGCCAGCACTGTCTCTTCTCCATGGTACATGCCAGAAACAGCCAATGGACCTGCCTGTCAAGACTGGTTCTCAACAGTCTCCAAGAAGTCCAAGGTCAGGGGTAGATGGAGGGGCAAAGTCCAGAGGGTCGGAGTAGTGTACAACTTTGTACATTTGGAACTTGCAGAGTTCCAGAAGTCAGAGCAGAGTGAGATCAATGAGTATCTTATTTGATATTCAAACTGAGGTTCTACAACATATGTACAGAGGCTTATATACTACAGAGAACGTTCCAAGGCAATGTCCAGGTACTGAAACTCTGGAGGGCAGTACAGAACATTGACAACATTCCTACAGGCTGTACTGGAGTATTGGACAATCTGGAAGTCTGAAGGTTAGACTACAAGTACCAAAAGAGTTAGACATACTGTGGCAGAAAGAAACTATTCTAAATATGGAATGGAACAGAGTAACAGAATGAAACTATAAACAGAAATGGAACAGAAATGGAAGAGAGTTCCACAGAGGACTCCCCAGGGTCTGGACTGAGCCAGAAGCACTCAGACTTAGGTCCAGGGAGTGCACACATGTCATGGATGTGACACATCCACAGATTCAATCATTATCTCTCAGTCAGCAAACTCTGTCACCTCCACAGTTTCACTCAATGTAACAAATCTTTCCCTTGGGAGTACTCATACATCTGCAGTACCATCACTGTCTACCCATGGCAGAGAGCTACCTGCCACAAGAGGACATTCCAGTTCTAGGATGGCAGTCATTCCAGCATTGCCCCTACTGTCTGCAACTGTAGCTACTCAGGAGCCACTGATGAAGGAATGTTGCACATGTTGTGAGGGAAAGAATAAGTAATTGCATTGTTGTTGTTGGCCATGTGATCTACAGAACTTTTGGCTGTTGCTGCATTTTTTGCAAATATAGTTGATCACTTTGTTTGTCTCCAGTGACTCCACTTGATGCTTACTCATCTCTCAGCATGGTAACAGCCCATGGCATGTTCACTCCCAATTCACAAGGTCTCTGTCCAACCCACAGAATGGGGCATCAAGATCAATGCATACCATCCATACTTTAATCCCAAGCATCCACACCACAAGCCATTGGCAATCAGCCAAATGTTGGATAGTGCTCAATTCCTCCATATGCTTGTGGCAGAATCAGAACACCTGGTAAATGTATTGATATCTCTCATGAATGAGGCTAAGGGCTGATCTGAATGCCTGTTGAATGATGTGTTTGCCTCTGACAGTTACAGTGATGTTGCCAAAGCATGGGACAGGGAGGGGTCACAGGTCATGCAAGGGGCCCTTGACCAGCACCTCATCCCCATTGGTATGAACTGGTGCCAGGAGTGGCTACAAGAGGAGGTTGAGGATGTTCTTGCTGCTCATTGCAGTGACAAACTCAGAGAGGTTCATTGTGAAAATAATGTTTCTGTAGTCATTACTTATGACTGAGCTCATAATGTGGCATATCAACATTACACCCTTTATGATGCCTGATCCCCAACCTGGGTATTTGCCTTCCCTGCTTGCAATTTCCTGCAGAAAGGGTGACCTTTAGGAGGATGCTATAATGATGGTCATCCATGGGCAGGCTAAGAGAACATGTCAAGATTGATAATCAGTTCACCAAGATTATTGTGATGAATTTACTGACTTGCTGAAAGGGCATCTGCCAGATGTTATTGTGGTGGGTGGTTTCAATATGGCAACAACAAAGCTCTCTGTGAGGGTCATCAGCAGCAAGGCAGTAGCAGGGGAACCCACCAGATACCATTAATGAGCAAGTTTTCAATATTCCTGTTATCTATGTCTGGGATGAAGTCACATGGGTTCACCAACATAGCAAGCATGCCAAGAGGAGTTCAGCACCTCTCTCCTATCGCCAAGTACTGCATTGGTCTTGCTTGTGGTGTGAAAATCCTTTCAATGAATATGCTGTCCTCAGAGCTGACATTACTGCCATCTTGTTTGAGGATGAAGACCAGCATCTGGTGAGTCAAGTATATCATTGACATGAGGTTTATTGTTCATCGCTATGTAATAGATACTGAAAGAGAAGCTTCTGATCATGCTCAAGAGAGTACTAATAGATGTGACCAATAAAGTCAGTGTTGATATCAATTGTGCAGTTGTGGACTCCTACTATCAACACCTGCTGCCATTTATTTGTGGTCTTGGCCCTCACAAAGCTCATGCTTTAGTGAGAAAGATTGCTTCACTTGTGAGCAATTTGGATAACAACCTATGTTTGCTCTAACATACCTGGTCAGGGAGGAAACCTTGTAAACTGTGATCAGTTCATCAAATCAAGCTTGCTCACCACCAAGATCTTCTTGAATGCTGCTGGTTTCTTATGTATTTCCCAAGATGTGGATGTGAAACCCACCAAAAATCATCATGCAGTTGTCAACAGACCAGATCCTTTGGATGACACTCATATTCATCCTGAGGATTATGAATTGGTGCAGAAAATGGTGACAGATGCCCTTGAACTTGATGAGGAAGATATTCATGGGGAACACCCTTCTCGCATCATGTCTCTGGTCATGAAGGACAGTGATAATGAATGGAAGCTGAATGAACTCAACCTCGATGAATTTGCCATGAATATGTTTGAGGCAAACAAAGATAGGAAATGTCACACCTTGAACATCATTTGCAAGGAACTTTAGAAGCCATTCACAGAACAACAAGGGCCTTTCCCTGCACTTCAACCTTGGGAAGTTTTGACGATGCTAAGTGGAGAAACTTCATGAACCCTATGCACTGGCCTTATCATATCTGTACTCATTGTCTGCATCGAGATGAATGACACAGTCATCATGTGATTGGACTTTGGCATTGAGGGCATCATAACACCTGACTACTTATCTGCCCAAGGAAATGTGAGACCCAAAAGCATTTTCAAGGAGGGTCAAACAGTACAAGCCATTGTCATGGAGGTGCATCTCGACCTGCCAGCAGATCACTTTCAGGTGGTCCTCTCAACCCATTCCATAGACCTGAATCAAGGTGATGGGCTCTTTTGACATGTCAAGTGTGATGAATACTGGAATACTCAACAGTATGAACATGATCTCGAAATGCAGGCTTGCAAGAAGTGTGCTGAGACAGATCAGACAAGGCAGGTTATCAAACATCCTAATTTCCACAATTTCAATGCCACTCAAGCTGAGAACTTCTTGGAGAAGCAGCAACATGGAGACATGGTCATTTATCCATCTTCCAAAGGTATGGATCACCTTGCAGTCATGTGGAAGGTAGATGACAAGTTGTATCAACATATTGGTACATGTTTGCTTTTTGTGCCAATTTCTGCCCTATTTCTGATCCTGGCATGCTTAGATGTCACCGAGACCAACACTCCAAGCAGACCAATATTGGCTGTTGATGACAAGCACCAGTATGCCAATTCAGACGAACCCATTGCAACCTGGACCATGTGCAAGTGAGAGCTTGCAAAGTGGAGGAACTTATGGCCCACAAAAAATTCAAACATGGGCCTGAAGATGAATTGTGTGAGCACTGTTGGGAATTTGCTCGAAGGGACAGGGAAAATGGAGAAATGAGGGACTGCGAGTCTAGTTTCATCCTTGAAGGGGGATTCTCAAAACCCAGACAGCTCAAGTACTTAGTTGTTGACTGAAAACAAGAGCTAGACTTAGAACTCGACACTGAGAGTAGCCATTAAAGCATATATGCAGCAGGAGACCACAGAGTCTTGAGCTTTGCCCCAGACTTGGGCTACTTGCTCTACAATGAGTGTGCAAATGTGTAGGTTAAACTTTTCACATGACTCTCACACCCCAAACTCCTCATGTGCTTAGTCATCACTTTACCTGCCACACTCCTAAGTCCCTCCCCTCACTCCTCTCGACCCTCAAAGCCTCTTCTCTCGACCCTTGAAACCTCTCCCTCGACCCTCGAAACCTCTCCCTCGACCCCCAACACCTCTCCCTCAGCTCTCAAAACCTCTCCCTCAGCTCCCAACACCTCCCTGACCTCTTCTTCTATCAAATCTCTTAGTAGGGGCCTCACTGTGCCTACAGTGCTATTGTCTTGAGTATTCATTGGTGCATACCACATTCACTCAAATTCACCACTTGTCTCTGCAGAATTTAATTTGGTTGCTGCTAACCCTGCTAAAAGTGCATATGGATTTATGCTGACTACCAGAAGCCTGGCCACTTCAACTGCTTCTTGGCAAATAAAAATGCCACCATACAGACTTGGGTGACGTATTCTGTTCACCATCAGCTGCACTGGATCATTACCTTCACAGCCCATGCACATTACTCCAGAATCATGTCACCTGTTTGAGGCTCCTGTCGCTGGTGTGCTGGAATTGTGTGATGCCTTCAAATTCATGTGCATCACATGGCTTAGGTTGTCACCTTCATTTGACATTGGGTTCTCTAGACACCTTCACCAGTCACAAAACCTTACCAATGCAGGTGCAGGAGGGATAACACTGTCTGGCATTGGTGCCCATACTCCAGCACAGACCCCAGGGCACCCAATGCTTGGGCAAATGTCCATTTGTCAGGTCCCTGGCCATACTCCCAATCCTCATGGCAGTCAAACCCCAGCACCACCACCTACTTATGGAGGTGGCATCCCTAGCTCTAGTTACAAGATGCCAAGTCAGCCACATCTTGGTTATGAGACTCCACATATGCACACCTGCACCCACCACCACTGATAGGATAGCCCCTGCCTCACTTTCCTCCAGGCATGAACCTGCAGTGTGCTGCCATGATCCAGAACTGGGGTGGATGGTGAACTGGTGGATCTGTCATTTACTTGGTCCATCTCTTGTTGCATGTATCCATGAATGTATATCAGTAACACCTGGGAAAATGTCTGTTCACCAGGTCCCTGGCCATGCTCCCAATCCTCATGGCGACCAAACCCCACCACCACCACCAGATTATGGAGGCGACACTCTAGTTCTAGTTACAAATCAACCATCTTTCCATTATCAGACTCCTTGTGCATATGCTCGCCCCCACCTACCACTGCCAATGGGACATCCCCTGCCTCATATTCCTCTGGGCATGGACCACAGCATGCTGCCATGATCCAGAACCAGGTAATTTGGGAACAGGGTGGATGGTGGATCCCTTGTCCATCTCTTGTTTTGTGTATTCACAAATGTATATCAATTAGTGTTGCTGTTGAATACTACTTCTATTGAATGCAGAGACTACTGGCATCTGTCATAATTGGCACTACATGCAAAATAAATTGGTTATCCCAATAGCAACACCAGTCTTCATGATACACTGAATTTTTTATTGCCACATGTGGGCCAAATTGGATACTGCAACTTGACATATTAATCAACACTGCTAGAATTTGAGGTTGTGTTATTATGTATTAATGTAATGAGTCTTCCGGCTGTACTCATTCAACTTTTCATTCATTATCATTGTCATACATTGACATCTCAATAATAGCAATTACTATCTTGGGTTCATAATTATATAAGCATTGCAGTTACTTATAATAGGTGCAGTGTCAGAACTTGAAATATTTCTTTCCCTTAGCTGCCACTGTCACCACACACCAATGACTGTAGTGTCAACAGTTCAATGTTCAAAATTATCTGATGTTTTAGATGTGGGTGGTCAATCAATGTTCAATGACTCAATTAGTATGCATTGAATGATTTTACCCTAGCAGTTGACATGGCTGACATCCCATTGTCAACATTTTAACCAAGGTAAGCTGTCTGGATTCCCTTCCAGTCTCAAGTCGAGCCACACTATTAAAATGTATTCTCATTTACAGCCACAGTAACAGACTTCTTGACATGTGAAGTTCCAGAGGTGTGTGCTAGTGCACTGCATCCCCTTCCTCATAGCTAACCTTAATGACTCCCATTATTAGCCCTCCAGTTGTTGGGACTTTGTGTGCTGGTGAGTGACATGTTACTGGTTGTAACTGGTGTTAAGTTAGTTAGTTTTAGATTTTGTGCCCATGCAGCATTTCCCTGATCTGCCACTCGTACACAGAGCCCCCATGTTGCTAACTTCATCCACAATATCTGCACTGCCCAAACCTGTAGTATGTCTACCATTTTAGTTTCACACATCCTGTTACCCCTGGTTGCCATGTGGTATGTCTCCTGTCTCGCTACCCCATTCTCCCTAGTTACTGGCTCTGTTGTATGTCTTCTGACTCTGATCTGTTATCCCCAGTGCTCTAGACTCCCACTCTCAGTCATCAATTGTATGCATTCCTTCAACCCACTATCTCCCCTCCCCCATGCTGTCGTCACATGCCTCTATTGCCTTCTCCTGATTGCCAACTGTATGTGTTCCTTCGACTTGCCATCCTGCCTCTCTGCAGTGCTCCCTGTCTTATTGAATGGATCTAGTAATGTATTATAGCTACATTATGGATCCATGATATTGATTTCAATGTTCCAGGGCAGGTTGAGTGGGAAGAAGATTTCTTTGACAGCACATAGATTGTAGTTCCAACAGTAGCAGATAATTGTGATAGTTGGCACATTACAATGATATGCAGGTGATCCAATTTGCATAGGGGCCATCCCAATTATGCTATAATTAATGTGACATTGCAATGGCAGATAATGGCTTATCATGATGTTGTAACCTTGTGTGTCCAGCTTGAAGTGACTGGCTATTGTCAGGCATTCCAATGGGTAGGTAATGGTACTGCAATCATGTGCACATTGCTTAAAGTGACTGGCCATTGTCAGGCACTCCAATTGGTGCCTCTGGATTATGATGCCATGACAATGCCAACACTACCCATTGGCTGGGCACTAACATATGTCAACCATTGTAATTACATACAGTCACATGTAATGGCCAAAATTTTTTTCTGACAAATGGCACTGCCAGCCTTGCATAGTCTTTGACTAGGGATCAGAAATATCCTGTTAGTCCTAAGAACCTCATCAGCTCCAGTAATGACATTGGTGTGGGCCACTTAGCAACTGCCTCCAGCTTTGCCATGTCTGGCCTGATCCTGTCCTGTCCTGCCCTCGTGCCTCCAAATACCACCTCCACCATGTACAGTTACATCTTCTGTGGTGACAGCAATATATCTTTAACTTGTCTCCTGCTATCCCATTGTCATCTACAAATGTTTTGAGGCCTATTTCCATTGCCAGCCCTTTGAACACTATTGCTGTCATATCTGCAAAGCATGAGGGTGCACCCAGTAGCCCCATGGGCATATGGTGGTAACACTGGTAGCCTCTGCCCTCTGTGTAGATGCACAAGTAGGGCTGGTCCTCTTCTTTGACCTTGATTGCATAAAACCCTGATGCTAAGTCCATAATGCAAACATACCAGTGCCCAGCCAACCTTTGCTGCTTTGCTCTGATGTCCCCTTGAGGCATTGGTGTGACTTCCATTACCTTGTTGAGCTTGTGGAAGTTCTGACACACCTGCCATTTCAGTTTCCCCTTGACACTTGCTGGTCTGGCCTTCTCCTGTGTGTACTCTCCCATCACCTGCATGCCATCCTGGTTGGTTCCTTTCACCTGCTCGTCTACTATTTGCCTGATTTCCTCTATTGTGAGCCCTGGGGTGCTGTGTGTCTTCTGAGCTAGCACTGTTGGATGTACCACTCACACCTCATCTGACCTAATGTCATGCAGAATTCCTGCCTTGTTAAAGTCATCTAGTACCAGTAGGTACCACTCCTTCTGAGCCTGGGTTAGTTGTTTCTGACTGACTTTCAACTGGAACTTAGCATTTTTTGGTACATTCAGCTGAAACTTCATGAACAGTGCCAGTTTTACTTCTTTGACTGACAAGGCAAAGGTGTCCACAAACTTGGCCACCATTTCTTGTACCAGCTTCAATTTGTCAGGCAGCAGTGGTCCATACTTGATCACCTTCAATATTGCCCCTACCCTTGGCACATAGAATGGGCCTTCCTTCTTCAACCTTGTAAACACATCCTTTGACCCTTCTTCCTCTGCTAGACCCACTCCATAGTCCTTTGTCATGTCTTTGTCCCCTTCCCATGCCTCTGCTGGCTCCTCCATTCCTACTTGGTTCACCTCCATGCCTGACTCTCTCCTTTCCTCCCCTTCCTCTACCTTACTTTTTCCCCCTCTGTCTGTTGGTGGTGTTGCTGTTGGCAATACATAGTCCAGTGTTTCACACCCTGCATGATTCATTATCTCAATGTACCTTCCTTGTTGTGGTAATTGTATCACATCCTTCCCATAGTCATGCACTGCCTTCATTTGGTCCAGCAATGGTTTCCCTATGAACATTCTCCAAGACCCTCCACTTGGGAAGACCTCAAACATTGTTTGTGCTCTTGCCATCCCCCACTGCAACATGCCCATCCATGTACCTGTAGACCTCACCAGTGACCTGTCTGCCATTCTTAACACTTGTTTGGGTGGACTTAGCTCATTTGGCCTCCCTTTTATCCTGTCATATGCACCTGTGTCTATTGCATTTATCATCACCCCATTGTCCACCACAGTGAGGAACCTGACCCATTTGCCTCTTGGTCCCTCTAACCCTGGGACTGCCAAGAACAGGTGGCTGACCCATGATTTAACTGGCTGGCCTGTCGCATCCAATGCATAAATGTCAGTAACTGTATTCTCAAGCCTGTGTACATTACTTGTGTGTGATACCTGCTGTTCTTGTTTCCCTTTGCCCTTTTTTACTCCTCCTCAAATGCCTCCTGGCTCAGACCCTTGCACATACTCCAGGGCTGCTGATGGTCCATCATACTCCAAAGCCCCTAGTAGTTTCCCTCCATCATCCACTCCCATTGGTCCTCCTGTTGGTCATTCTGCCCTGTGGTCTCTACCTGCCATCCATCTCCTGCTGCTACTGTGTAGACATGGGGTGTGTTCACTTCTACCTGGTTCTCACCTTGCTGCACCATTGGCCAGACATACTGCACTGATGTTGGATTCACCCTAAGCTGGGTTGCTTGCCTCAGCATTCCTGCCACCAATTGGCACCACCATGTTTTGTGTGGCCATATCATCTCCCATGCTGTGCAAGTGCTTCCTATGTGGGGTGGGTCCATGACCATACTGCAATTGAAACACTCTCCTGACCTTACTGCTGCTGTTCCAGGTTTCAGCAGGTATGGTCACTCAAGCACTGGCATAGTTATGTCTGCAAAGGCATGGTGCCATGCCATGATGTCTGCCTCATACACCTGCTTGCCTGCTTTGGTGTTTGCATGGTGAGGTACCATTCCTGCCTTGTCCAGGATCTGAGCTCTTGTCAGCAGGATCCTTGGCATGACTGTGCTTCTGTTGATTGGGAGTGGAGCTGGGCTAATCCTTAGGAGCTGCCCCCAGTGACCTGGTATTGTGCTTTCTCCTTCTGTGTGTGATGCTGCCCATGCAGGGTAGACCTGTGCTGTGTGTTGCACTGTGAGCTGGCTGATCCTCTGGCATAGGTCTGCTATCTCATTCCTTAACTCCTGCTCCCCTTTCTTCATCTCCTTGCTTCACAGCAGTTTTTTCACCTTGACCTTCCTTACTGCCTCTACAAACTCATTCCAGCTCTCATACTCCTCCTCCAACTCATTTCACAGCACTGTCAGAGCTTCTTCTACTGCATATTCGATCAACTTGCCCTCCATGTCCCCCATGCTCAACACTAGCCATGACTTTGGCCAGTTCATTGATATTTATGATTTGGTACAACATTGCTGGGTTTGTGGTTGACAGAGTAGTTGGTCTGGGTAATGTTGTGGGTTGGCTCCTTCCTGTGAGTGGTACAGCTTGCTCCATTTTTTGCTCTAGTTCTTCTTCCCTGAACAGCAGTGGAAAGACTGCTGGTTGTAGGTTGTAATTACATGTGTTTGCCACTGCACTTGTACTTCTGGCTCTGCTCCAGCCTCATGATGTCATAGCCATTGTAGGTCTGCATGGCATGAACTGCTCCAAGTTCCCCATACCCATCATTGGTGAGGACATGAGACTACTTTCTGTGGTGCCTGAACCACTGTTTATCTGTTCCCTGTCTCCTCTTCTCTCCAGTCCCCATAGTTTCATGACTTCCAGTAGAGTTGATGATGCCCTTCCTGTTAGCTCCTCTGGGGTTCACATTCCCCTCTCATCACCAGATGGATGTGCTAGACTTGCTCTTGCTGCCCAATTCCTGTGCCAGATGATGACTTGCTTGCTTACTAAGCTACACTCGCACTCTACAACACCTGCCAGACACTGCCATTCGGACCCCTGACACTCCGTGACCCCTAGCTTCTCCTCTCCTCTGCTTCCAACCTCCTGCCTTCCATTCCCCCAGTACAGTGGGTGAGGTATCATGAAGACACAGGGGGTAGGCTTACCTTGGGGGCTGATGCACAGTGTGTGCATGGTGGGACAGAGGTGGGTGAGTGAGGGGATAGGATTATACTGGGGGGGATATGAAGTGAGTGGGTGGTATTATGAAGATGTGGGGGGCTAGGCTTACCCTGGGGGCTGATACATGGTGCATGGGTGGGTGGCAGAGGGTGGGTGAACTAGGTTGAAGGTGTGAGAGAGGGGATAGGATTACCTGGCAGGGGGATACACAGTGAGTGGGTGAGTGCAGTTGAAGACACAAGGGGGGGGATTACAGAGTGAGTGGGTGAGGTGTCATGAAGATGCAGGGGGTAGGCTTACCTTGGGGGCTGATACACAGCATGGGAGTGGTGCAACAGAGGGTGGGTGAGCTCAGTTGAATGCATGAGGGAAGGGATGGAATTACCTGGGGGTGGGGAATACAGTGAGTGGGTGAGGTGTTATGAAGACAGGGTAGGCTTACCTTGGGGATGATACATGGTGTGTGGGTGGTGCAGCTGGTTGAAGATGCAAGGGAGGGGATAGGATTACCTGGGGGGGATACATGGCATGTTGGTGGTGCAACACAGGGTCACCAGGTGAGCTCAATTGAAGATCTGGGGGGCAGAAGGCTTACATCTGGGACTGATACACATGGGGTCGAGGGTAAGGGATGTGGGGGACTGGGACTCTTTTTTGTCACAGAACATACAATTGGGGACAGACAGAACAATTTGAGGTTCTTGGACATGAGTAGTAATTCTTGAGTATGTGAATTTCCATGGTTGAAATTCCACATGATGCAGGCAGACAGTGCAAATTTTTTTTTGGGTCATGGTCAGGTGTTGGCCAAACATAAGCAAATATATCTTGTATATTTGTGCCATGCTTTCTCACACATCTCTCTTTCCTTCCTTTTCCACCTGCTGTATTGTTGTTTTTTTGGTTGATGTGGTTGGCAGCACTGACCCCTCAAGGTAAGCCCCCACCTCCCCCCTCTCCCTTTGTGTGCTCTCCAGGATCCTCACCCAACCCTCTGTAGCCATCATTGATGCCATTGTCTTGTAGTGGCTGTGGTTGTTGTCTTCCCCATGGTATGCCCTTTCCCCCCCATCTCTGTATTCACAACAACTAACAGACCCTCTTGCTATCACATCTCCAATTCAACTCATTAACACACTCTCTGTCACACTACCATGCTGTCCATGATCCATGTCACCCCACCTACACATTGTATATCACCAGCCCCCAGTAAGCTTACTCCCCACCCTCATGTCACACCACCCACATGCCATGTATCAGCCCTCAAGGTAAGCCCTACCCCCCACATCTTCATAACACCTCACCCACTCACCATGTAACCCCCACCCCCAGGTAATTCTATCCCTTCCCTTGCATGTTCAACTGAGCTCACCCACCCTCCATTGCACCACTCCCATGCTGTGTATCAGCCCCCAAGGTAAGCCTACCCCCCACATCTTCATGATCCTCACCCACTCACTCTGTAAACCCCCCCTCATAGTGTTGCCACAACTCCAACTAGTAGCTGACTTGAGTTGGAGTCAAGTACTCAGCTTAGTCACACCTTCCAAAGTTGGTCAATGGTTCATTCTCCAACTTGACCCAGCTCAGTTAGTCACAACTTCTGACTTTGAGTCAACCAACTGCATCACTGAAAATGCATTTTTTACAACAAGACCATTGTAACTTGTAAGTATATATATGTCTTTATAAAGGTGATCTCTCCCCATCATTGAGATGAGAATTGAACCTAGCCATAGTGATGTATGCATAGTCCTTCCAACTCCTTCATATGCCATAGCTGATTTCACTATGGTCTTGCTATCCCATAGTTTTCCATAGATTCATGCAGCCATTCTATGCTAAAGTAGTTCTTTTGATGTAGTCCCATTGTAAAGAGGAGTGATAAAGGAGTGTGGGAGGAGGCTATAGAAGTCTCCTGTTGGAAGGGGTCTCAGTTTGACCCAGGAGGCTAGATTTTCCTGGAGGGGAGTCAAAGAGTATGCTGAAAAGACCAAAAAATGTGCCCAAAAATCCAGAAGAGACTCAAGAAAACATTTATAGCACATCAGGGACAGAGAAACAAGAGTTCCAGTCTCTGCATCTATAATTCTGGCTTTTTCATCTATGGAGGTTTGTCTATTATTCTTCTAAATATGTACAGTGCTCTCAAAGTGCTCACATGGGCTTACATAAGCCACAATGCATCCAAACACAAAGTAAAATGATAAAGAAAAAGAAAAGAAAACAACCCAGTAAGTAAAAACAATGAAATAAAACAAATATCCTAGTAGGGAGGATATTCTCCCTACATCTGAGGGTGGGTTGAGATAGTGACTGTCCTCAGTCACCACATACTGAGCCATACCATACAACAAGATGAGGGCTATCCTCCTTGAAACAGAAACTCTATGTCAAAACTCAAAAATGCAAACTTGAAAGCAAAAGAGACCATAAAATAAAATAAAAATATGAACCAGAAGGGGTACCCATGCAGCAGGAGAGGGTGCCAGAGTGGCCTCAAGGGGCAATGAGGGGACTTGAGGGGATGGCTTCAAAGGCAAGAGCAACCTCGAGCCTGGACAGGCCCCAGAAGGTGACTCAAGGGGGAAGGACAGCTGTGTGAAGGGGAAACACAAGCCTTCAAGAGGCTCCAATGAGCCTTGGGACTTGGGGGTGGGACCAGACTTGAAGGGGGAGGGAGGGTCTCGAGAGGGCTGAACAAGCCTCAAGAGGCTGTGATGAGCCTTGGGATTTGACATGGGCCTGGTTCAAAGCTCTGAAGCTTCCCCTCGAGGGTCCAGGAAGTGCTTGAAGGTGACCAGATCACTCTTGAGGGGGACACAGGGATTCTTGAACTCGAAAGGCACTCTGGGGTAGTCTTGGGGTTGACTCGAGAGCCAGCAAGGGGTGGGGTTACTCAGAGCTTGAAGGGGAAGGCTTTGCTGTCAAAATTGCAGCCTCACAGAGGAGCGAGGTTCTGCAGGGGCTTGAGATCCAAGGGTGGCTTTGACAGAGTCCTTGAAGAGGTTTCAAGGCACAGGGAACAATCCTTCAAACACTCTAAACAGCCTGCTGAGTGCACATATGACTGCTGATCCTCTCTCAAGCTACAAAGGGAGTGCAAAGCTAAGTCACCAGCCTGCTATCTGGGACACACCACCATGGCTGAGCTGCAGTGTGCCATGAGCCTGCATAAGTGACTCAGCAAGGAAATGAGCTGCTCACAGCAAGCTTGGGGGAGAGAGGGAGGTCCTTTGAAGTTCAAGGGGATGCCTTGAAGGGGAAACAGGGGGGGAGCTTCATGCTCGAGTGCACCTCTCCCTGGGAGCATCTTCTAGAATGAGACTGAGAGTGCTCCACAGGGGTATCCTGAGAGTAAGAAACCAAACAGATAAAACCAACATATACAGTCAACACCCTCATAACACATACCTGTTGGGATAGGCCTGGAAGTATGGGTTATGAGGGGGTATGGGGTACTTGAGGGACTCCATCATATGCCACTTGGAATGTGCAAGATCTTTTTTATTAACATGAGCTTTAGTATACTAATGAAGCTAGTTGCAAGTAAAATAATCAGTCAACCTGGTGTGTGTCATGTCCCATGTCTCGGCCACCCGAGTTTGCTGTCTAAATGATCCCAGCATCATCTCCAATTTGTGGGCATATGAGCTATCAAAGACACCAATATACTCCCTTAATATTGATGCTGCCTGAAGTGCTTCAGCATGTGTTGGGCCTGGCAGATTTGACTTCACACCATCGTTGTCATCATTGTCACCTCCATGACACTCTTTCAACCTCTTTGCTTCCATCACACACTTGAAGATATCCTCATCAGTTGCACTGAAGATGTTGTGTGTCTTGTTGGCTGGATTTAACAGTTCTGTGAGCTTCATCCTGTTTGAGCATTGAAGGGCCCCAGTTGCCTCAAGCTCATCCAGTGCATCTTCAGCAAGTGCTTCAGTGTGTGCAGCAGGGTCATTGGTGGCATCCAAGTCTCTTGTGGTATGGATAAGTGATGAGATTGGCAGGGTAGGCTCTGTGTGTGATTGTGGTCCAAGTGCTAGGTCAGGCAAAATGCATGCCTTTTGCCAGCAGTTTTGGATGGTTGTGGTGTCAACTTCCCACCATGCATTTTGAGTGAGTCACATTGCAGCAAGTTGGTCAATGTTGTAGATCTCAGAGGGTGTGACATCAGATTTGTATGCATGGATGGCACACTCAATGAACATTGCATGGTAATGTGCTTTGAAACAATGAATAATGCCTTGGTCATTGGGCTGCACATGTGCAGTGAGGTTTGGCTCAAAGTTCTCAACATGAATGTTGGTGAGCATGTCAGGAACAATGTGTCCCAAGAAATTGTCCTGTAAAAGTAGAATCTTCCTCCCCTCATTTTGCAACTTCTGATCCCAATCTGACAACCATTCTTGATAGAGTGAGGCTGTCATCCATGCCTTGGCATTGTTCCAATAGTAGAATCCAAGCTGTGAACCTGTTTTATTCTCAAATGCATGGGGCTTGTGAGCTTTCCCAATGATCAGCAGCAGCAATTTTGTGGATCCATCTGCATTTGCTGTGAACACAAGGGTAAACCAGGCCTTTTTTTCCCTTGACACCTGAATGTTGCTTGTCCACAAGTCCACAATTGGGGGGCATGCTAATCAAATCTATTAGAATTTTGTGAAGTGTTTGGAATCAAAGCAAACATATGCATAAAACAATCCAGATTTGTCCATATTGAAAATGTCACAAGGCTGATATCCATACTTTTTGATCAACTCTTGCAAATGCTGTCACTCCTTGTTGACAATCTCAGGAGAGGCTGAAGCAGCCTCGCCATGACATTTGATTTGTTTTAGTCCAGCTCTTGTCTTGAACCAGTACAGCCATCCCTCACTGAGGCTTAATCATTTGTCCTCTGGAACACCAACCAAGTCTGCAAATTTCCACCATTGTTGGCAAAGGACCTCACCTGTAAGAAGAATCCCATTGGCCATTGCCTTTGAGACCCATAAATCCAGCATGTCAGTGACCTCAGGATGCTGGGTCTGACAAATCTGTTTGGCAGAACATGATAAGCCCCCACTATGCTCGTATTCCTCATGCCACTTGCTTTCATGCTTGCACCAAGCAGATATCCTTGGTTGTTTCAGCTGGAGATTTGGATAAATTGCAGCAAAATTCTTTGCTGTTTTTGTCTGATTTTCCCCATTGGCATGATGCCAGTCGAGAATCTGAATCCTTTGCTCTAGCATTGCATTTTTTTTTTGTAAATGTTGGTTTTGGCAAAACCTTTTGCATGTTGCCATCAGATTTTCTTGCAGATGGTCTGGAACCTGCAAATGGGGTTAACAAGAGTTATTAAATTTAAGAACCTCCTGAAATACATTTGTGCTTCTTTGATCTCAGAGCCTCATCATTAAGGCTATTGAGCCTTTCAACAACAGACTTGTCATGTGGATTCAGTTTCTCGAGTGCTTGCTCATAGTCAGATGCATGGTCCAATACATCAACCACTCATTCTTCATCCACAAGGTTTCCAGCAGTATCCAGCCACTCCTGGTCAATGTCTGATACAAACTCCCCAGCCTTCAGTGCAGTCTCGAGTGTTGTTCTCCAGTCATGTACTTGGTGTCAAAGCTGTGCCAGATTTTTTTTTAGAATATCAAGGGGTTTCATAATAAAGAAGCACAAGAAGTTGATTGTTGCTGCCATCCTGAGAGTTTGAGACATTGCAAAAAGTTTGATTATATAATATAACATCCTAATATGGTAATATCTGACCCTAGGTATGGGTTATGATGGGTCAAAAATACCTATGGGTTATGGGTTATGGTTCCAAATCCCTGCAAACCAACTTGGGAAATTGAAAAATGTATGGGTTATGAGGGAGTATGGGTTATACCTGGTATGTGTTATGAGGGTGTCAACTGTATTTCACAAAGAAAATATGACATGAGCAGGGAGGGTGTAGCAGGCTTGTATACACATCACAAGGTGGTTTCAACCACTGAAAACCAAATTTAGTTGCCAAGTGCAACTTGAAGCATCTAGGATATGTCTATGAATGAACATGGATGCATCTAAGGGAAGCCTCTATGTCACGATTGCATCTTGACAGGTCTTGGAATGCATCTTGAATATGTTAAGGTTGCATCTGAATATGATATGATTGCATCTGGAATATGATAGAATGCATCTCAGTAGGTCTCAGAAAGCATCTTGAATATGTTATGAGGAAGGCATGTCTAGAATACATTACAAATGCATCTCGGTAGATCTCAGAATGCATCTGGAATATGTTATGACTGCATCTGGAACATGTTATGACTGCATCTGGAATATGATATGATTGCATCTGGGATATGTTATGACTGCATCTCAAATATGTTATGATTGCATCTCGAAAGGGGAATGAAGTGGATATGTCTGGAATACAATACAATTGCATCTGGAACACAATATGAACAATGAGGGTGTGTCTCAAACATGTTATGACTGTATCTTGGAGGGTCTTGGAATGCCTCTTGAATATGTTACAAATGAAGTGAATGCATCTAAATGAAGCATCTATGTCACAAACACATCTCAAAAGGGTCTGGAATGCAGCTGGGTCTCAAAGCAGCTGGTGGGGTGAATAAGCTGTGGCAGGGGAGGAGGATGGCAGCATGCTGGGGAAGAACTGCTCAATGGAATGCTACAGAACTTCAGAGGATGGTAGAGGCAAATGAGGAGAGCTGGGAGAATGAGGAAACATGGGAAATGGTGCACCCAGTCCCAAGTTATTCCAATTTATGTCCTACAGGGCCTTTCTCCACAAAAACAAGAATATCTCCTGAAGTACTGAAGCAGATGCGACAAAAAAGGCCTCCTTCTAAAGGTCTCGTCGAGTAGAATCAGGGTCCAGAAAAGTGAGAGGTTTGGCATGTCAGTTCTCAAGAAAATGCATGTACAAGCTCAGAGGCAGGAGGAGAAGTAGGGTCACCAAGCAAAACAGCCCCCTTGCAGTGGGCTCCAGATGTAAAGATGAGTGATAGAGAGTGTGGGAGGAGGCTATAGAAGTCTCCTGTTGGAAGGGGTCTCAGTTTGATCCAGGAGGCTAGAGTTGCCTGGTGGGGAGTCAAAGAGTATGCTGAAAAGACCAAAAAATGTGCCCAAAAATCCAGAAGAGACTCAAGAAAACATTTATAGCACATCAGGGACAGAGAAACAAGAGTCCCAGTCTCTGCATCTATAATTCTGGCTTTTTTGTCTATGGAGGTTTGCCTATTATTCTTCTAAGTATGTACAGTGTAGGGAGTAACATGGGCAGGGGTTACCTGGGTACCCACCCAGGTAATACCTGCAGGTGTCATGTGGGTATGGGTTCTGTGGGTTATGATTAATCCTTGCTTGGCTCACCAACAATCAACCAGTTGCCAGTGTGGTAAGCTATCAGGAGAACCGTCACACAGTGACCCTCATTTGCCATGCTCAGGATGACCACACTACTACCATGACTTTAGAGCTTCCCTCACTCCACTTTGTACTACAGTAGCCAGTATCCTCAGTCAATGCCAAGCATGCATCCTGAGGTGGTTGCTCACAAGTTAGTCACATCTGCAACAACAAATTTGTAACCCCCAAGGCCTTGGCTCAAGTTGCTGTTGGATCATGGTATGTATGGTGAGTCTCCAGTGCTTCCAGATACAAAGTCCACTGCTGGTTAATCAACAAGAAGATGCAGCAGTGCACTAATACAGGCCACTGCTCTGAATGAGAGGCTTAGGTATCATAGCTATAGCATATGTAGGTCATTGTGGAAGAGTCCAACTAATGGCCAGTACCTACATAGTGTGTGTCACATCCAACACATGTGTATAGTCTGGGCCTTAGTCCCAGGACTTCTGGCTCAGTCCAGACTCTTGGGAGTCTGTTGTGGAACCCTGCTCTGTTTCCATTTATAGTTTTGACCCATTACTCCATTCTGTTCCATGTTTAGAATAGTTTCTTTCTGCCACAGGATGTCTAACTCTTTTGTTACTTGTAGTCAAACCTTCAGACTTTTGGATTGACCAATACTCCAGTACAGCCTGTAGGAATGTTGTCAACATTCCATACTGCCCTCCAGAGTTTCAGTACCCAGACATTGCCTCAGAACATTCTCTGTAGTATATAAAACCCTTTGTACACATGTTGTAGCACCTCAGTTCGAATATCAAATAAGATACTCATCGATCTCACTCTGTTCTGACTCCTGGAACTCTGCAAGTTCCAAGTGTACAAAGTTGTGTGCTACTCTGACCCTCTGGACTTTGCCCCTCCATCTACCCCTGACCTCAGACCTCTTGGAGACCATTGAGAACCAGTCTTGACAGTATATTTGAACTCACACTTGCATGAGTTCACCCACCAATTCTCCAATGACTATGACTACTTGCCTTCATGCTCACTCAATGGCAGCAGAAGCTGCAGAGCAAGCAGCTATCACCATTATTCATCGATCAAATGCTCAGATCACTTTAGCCAGTAACAGGTGTGCTCTGCCTCCTGTTGACTGATTCTGTAGTTTCTCTGCTAGAGGGGAGCCAACCCCTACACCCACCCAAAGAGCTGGCTTGTCCAGCAGATGATCTGCATCAGCACCCCATCACACCCTGGACTTTCCCAGCGGTTATGGACCTGGTGGCAATGGTCCAGGGGGTGACGACCCTGGAGATGATAACCTGGATGACTTTGGAGGTGATGAGGACAAAGATGAGAACCCTTTCATAGATGCTCCAGACGAGTTGGAGCCACAACTGGCAGTTTTACACAACTTAGCTGCTGCTGTTGACCATCTCTTGCACTCCACCCATAGCTCAGGAGAACCTTCTTCCTCTAGGGCCAAAGTCCACGAACCAGACACCTTCGATGGGACCAACCCCTGGAAACTTTGGACCTTCTTGGTCCAATGTGAGCTGTGTTTCCAGGATCGTCCTAAGGCATTCCATCAGGATAGAAATAAGGTCACATTCACTCAGTCATACCTGAAGGGCATGGCCCTTGAATGGTTCAAACCAGACCTTCTTAACACTGGAGATCCAGCAAACCATCCTCTGTGGATGGACAGCTGGCTGGATTTCATGGCAGAACTCCAGACCACATTTGGACCCCATGACCCTGTCACCAATGCCAAACACCAACTTGATCATCTTCATATGAAGGAGAACCATCATGTCAATCACTATGTGGTTGACTTTAACTGCTTGGCCTCTCAAGTCCGAGGCTATGGAGATGGTGCCCTCTGCCATCTATTCTACTCCGGACTTCCAGACCATATCAAAGATGAGATTAGTAGGGTCAGTAAACCTAACACTCTCAACAGCTTGCATGCATTGTCACAGGAAATTGATGCATGGTACTGGGAATGCAAGGACAAGGTCACACAACAGACCAAGTCCTCTGGAGGAAACTCCAGAACTAATACCAGTAATAAGTCTAACCCCAGTAACAAAGGGGATAAGCAGAAATCTGGTAATGGAAACCAGTCTTCTATGACCAATACCACAGCCACATCTAGCTCCACTCCAAAACCTGCTAACAATCAGTCAAACTCCAGACAAACCTCCACCCTCACAAACAAGCTTGGAAAAGATGGCAAATTGACTCTGGCTGAACAAAAGAGACATTTCAAGCAGAACCTCTGCATGTTCCATGGAAATGACAGACATAAAGCTAAAGAGTGCCCCAGGTCTACCTCCCATGCAGCCAAGGCCCATGTGGCCACAGCAACCAAGTTGGAACCCAAACCGACTGCCTCTGCTGAGGCAAAAAAATAGAGAGCAGCTCTCAGAACTCCACACAGCCTGGGAGTTGCATTGATACTCACTGTGCACCTGTGGAGGCATGCCTGAATGCATCTGCTCTTTTGAATCCAATTTCTTTGAAGCCTTCTGTGACTCTTGACTCTTATGATATTCCAGAGATTTCAGCCTTAATAGATTCAGGTTCAACCCACTGCTTTGTAGATTCCATTTTTGCCAGTATGAACCACCTTTCCACATATTCCATTCCATCTCTCATCCTCTGCTTGTTTGATGGTGTGACAATGACATCCATCGATAAGGCCACTAACCTTTCTGTCCATTTCCCATCCAGAGATGTCACCAATATGACCTTCTATGTAGCTCCATTGGATTCTGAGTGTAAGGTCATTCTTGGACATAACTGGCTCACCCACTACAATCCATCGATTGATTGGGTATTGGGCAGTATTAAATTCCAGAACCTTACATCTCATTTGCCAGTGCTGATGTCACCCTCCATCTCAGAACTATCTCCAAGAAACTCTGGAGATACCCTCCATGGTTCTCCAAACTCCACCACTCCACCCACAGTTGACACCTCTTCTCCACCCAGCCTCTGAGCACCCAACACCTTGCTGATCAATGCTGCAGCTTTTCTGCATGCTTGTAAGTTAGATGGCTCACTCCAGTTCTCCCTCCAGGTTCAACCCCAAAACAGCATCAAACTCTGGGCTGCCACCATGCAGGATGCACCAGACTTATCATCAGTACCCTTGGACTATCACGACTTCACTGACATGTTTAGTAAAGCAAAAGCTTCCATGCTTGCACCCCACTGAGAGTTTGATCTCAAAATTGAATTGGAGGAAGGAACTACTCTGCTGCTGGGAACCCTCTACTCCCTCTCCCCAGTTGAGCTTACTGCTCTTCAGACTTTCCTTGATGAGAACCTCGCTATTGGCTTTATCTGCCCAACATGCTCTCCATATGCTGCCCCTGTCCTTTTCATCAAAAAGAAGGATGGGTCTCTTCACCTGTGTGTTGACTTCAGGGGTCTCAATAAGATCATGAAAAAGGATCACTACCCTCTCCCTCTCATCTTGGACTTACTTGATTCACCTAGTCAAGCCAAAGTCTACACTAAGATAGATCTCCAACATCCCTATCATCTGGTATGCATCACTGACAGAGATGAGCGGAAAATGGCCTTCCAGACTTGCTACAGATCTTATGAATGGCTCATGATGCTGTTCAGACTTACCAATGCCCCTGCAGCATTTCAACACTTTGTCAACTCCATCTTTGTGGACCTCTTGGATGTTTGCATTGTTGTCTACCTAGATGACATTCTAATTTACTCTGATAATATCAAAAATCACAAGAAACATGTTCATGAGGTACTTTGCAGACTCTGGCAACACAGCCTGTATGCCAAACTGGAGAAATCCAAGTTTCACTCAGAGTCCATGGAATATCTCATATTCTTCCTATCTCCCGATGGATTGACAATGTCTGAGGACAAGGTTAAGGCCATCTGTGACTGGCCTGAACCCCATAAAGTGAAAGATATCCAGTCCTTCCTCAGCTTCACCAATTTCTACTGTCAATTCATCTATAACTACTCTGATATTGTGGTGCCCTTGACACGTCTTACCAGAAAGAACACCCCCTGGAGTTTCTCCAAGGAGTGTCACTGGTCCTTTAACATCCTCAAGGAAGCCTTTTCATCTGCTCCTATCTTAACCCATTTCCAACCTGGACTTCCAATCATGGTCAAGACCAATGCCTTGGACTATGCCATTGCAGGTATTTTGTCCATTACATGCCCAGACAATGAAATACGTCCAGTGGCCTTTTATTCTTGGACCTTGACCACTCCAGAGTTGAAGCCTTCCAGACTTGGTGCCATTACCTCGAAGGTCCAGCACAACCTATAGATGTCATTACTGACCACAAAAATCTCAAGTATTTCTTGACTTCTAAGGTTCTCACCAGGCATCAAGCATGCTGGTCCAAGTACCTTTCCCAGTTTAACATGATTATCTGCTTCCATCCCAGTAAGCTTGGTGCCAAGCCCAACACCTTAACTAGATAATGGGACATCTACCCCAAAGAGGGGGATAGGGACTACACTCAAGCTAACCCTCAGAATCTCCATCCCATTTTCACCACTGAACAACTGTTGAATTCCCTAAGGGCTACCTACTTGGAAAGCCTGGTCCTCCATGCTAGTATGATTATTGACATTGAACAACTCCATGCCGATATAAAGTCCACCTTACCATTGGACCCCCTCAGCCAAATTCATCTCTCTGACTTATCAAACCCTCATTGGAAACTAGACAATACTGGACTACTATGTCTAGATGGTCATATCTATGTACCAGATGTTGATGACCTTCACCTCCATGTACTCCATTACAAGCACAATCATCCCCTTTCAGGCCACTTTGGACAAAATCATACACTTGAGCTCGTCTGTCATGAATATACATGGCCAAGTGTCCAAACTTTCATCAAAGACTATGTCAAATCTTGCACCACCTGTGTGCATGCCAAAACCCTGAGGCACAAACTGTATGGCATGTTGAAGCAATTACCAATCCTGGAGAGACCCTGGAACTCCATCTCCATGGACTTCATCAAACAGCTTCCAAACTCTGTTCCACATCTCTCAATTAGAACTTGCAACTCCAAATGTCATCCCTAACCATGTCCAACCTCCACCTCCACCCATTGAAGTCGATGGAGAACCAGAGTTTGAGATAGAAAGGATCTTGGACTCCAAACTGGATTGCCAAAGATGATGTCCATTGCAGTACCTCATCAAGTGGGCTGGCTATGAAGGTAGAGATGAAGAAATGTCCTGGCTCATAGCTACCAAATTAGGAAATGCCCCTGACCTAGTCTCGGACTTTCACAAAGCATATCCAGACAAACCTGGTCCATTAAACTCTGTCATACATCACCTATGAATTTTCAAACTCTCCAAGTATGGACTCCATCACTCAGAACTTTGGAGAAAAGGAAATTTATATTCAGATGGGGGGGGAGAAATAATCACAATGTGAGTATGATATACAAAGGTCCTATGTAAAACCAAAAAAAAAAGGGGGGGAGAAGGCATGTTGTTAGATGTCATCCTCATTCATGGCACAGTTGATCAGAGTGGTGGTAGCAGCTTTCAGCACCTCAAATGACTCATCTAGGACTCTGGTTAGGTCCTTAACATCCTTGGACATGGACTTCATGGCCAATGTGTTCTTGTTGATCACCTGTGCAATCTCCCCAAGATGCCTATCCAACACCCCTGCTATGGAGTCTTGTTGGGGGGGCACCAGGCATAGGGTCCACAGCTTCTGGATGATCTTCACATCTGGCATCTCATCCATAGCCTTGTCATCACTGTCTCCAGCATCCCCAGACAGCACCACTCTCTTCTGGCATTTCCTCCTTTCTCCACCTTGGGGGGATGTCACCACTGCTATGCATTTCTTGGACTCTGCTGCTCAGATGGTCAGGTCACATTTGGCCTTACTTTTCTGACACCAAAGGCAGGACTTGCTTTGACCTGTCCCAGGAACACACTCTTTGCCAGCCTTAACACAGGCAGAACAAGCCTTTGGCTTGTCACTGGCCATGCTACTCCCAGCTGCAGTCTGCTACAGATCGTTCCAGACTTGTTAATACAGAACTGTGAGTGATTGTATCATCACTCACCGATGACCCTTCTCCCTGCACCTTCTGCATCTCATTTTCAAGCCATTGTTTCTTGGCCTCTAACTCCTGGGCTTTCTTTGCCTCAGATGCCTTTGCCTCTGCAGCTTGCCTCACTTGCTTAGCTCACTCTGCTGCTGCTTCCTGAGCCCTCTGCTCCTCTTCTTCAGCCTCAAGTGCCTCCTGCAGTGTGACACACTGGTGCCATTGATGCTCATCATACTTGGCCAACTTGGTGGCCACACTATTGCTGGGCTTGTCCTCTAATTCCCCCATGGTCAGCATAGACCAGTTCACAATGGCTGGCTTGGCAGTAGAAATGGTTGTCAATGATGAAGACATGATGATTGGGAAAAATGGAGGTTGAGACATGTAAGAACTCTGTTGAGTCTTAGTGCTATGAAAAATTTTCAGACTCTGACAATGTGGACTTTGAAAACCAACACACACACATCAATACTCCAATGCCTTGAGGGCTTGGCCTAAGAGGGGGATACTGTCACATCCATGACACATGTGTATAGTCTGGGCCTTAGTCTGAGGACTTCTGGCTCAGTCCAGACTCTCAGGAGTCTGTTGTGGAACCCCACTCTGTTTCTGTTTATGGTTTTGACCCATTATTCTGTTCCATTCCATATTTAGAATAGTTTCTTTCTGCCTGTTAAGACCAGTTCTCTAAGTCTGGAGGCCATATACAAGGTCCAGATAGAAATCCAGGGGTCAGAGTGGAATGGAGGTCGAGGGAAGGTATATCACTTGGTATACCCAATGCTTGCTTGAGTTCCAAGGTCAGAGAACAAAGGAGGCTTAGAGTATCTGATTTGATATTCAAACTGAGGTGCTATGACATATGTACAAAGGGTTTTATACCACAGAGAATGTTCCAAGGCAGTGTCTGGGTACTGAAACTCCAGAGGGCTGTATGGAACGTTGACAACATTCCTACAGGCTGTACTGGAGTATCAGTCAATCCAAAAGTCCAAAGGTTAGACTACAAGTACCAAAAGAGTTAGACATACTGTGGCAGAAGGAAACTATTCTCAATATGGAACAGAACAGAGTAACAGATCAAAACTATATACAAACACAGAGTGGAGTTCCACAGTGGACTCCTGAGAGTCTGGACTGAGCCAGAAGTCCTTGGACTAAGGCCTGGACTATACACACATGTCACAGACATGACAGTATCCCCCTCTTAGGGCCAAGCCCTTGAGGCATTGGATTGTCTACATGTGTGTGTTGATTTTCAAAGTCTGCATTGTCAGAGCCTGAAAAATTTTCATAGCACCAAGACTCAATGGAGTTCTTACAAGTCTCAACCTCCATTTTCTCAATCATCATGTCTTTGTCATCATCAACCATTCCTATCACCAAGCCAGCCATCATGAACTGGTCTATGCTGACCACAGAGGAATTAGAGGACAAGCCCAGTGATAGTATGGCCACCAAGTTGGCCAAGTATGATGAGCATCAATGGTGCCAGTGTGCCACACTGCAGGAGGCACTTGAGGCTGAAGAAGAGGAGTGGAGGGCTCAGGAAGCAGCAGCAGAGCGAGCTAAGCAAGTGAGGCAAGCTGCAGAGGCAAAGGTGGCCAAGGCAAAGAGAGCCTGGGAGTTAGAGGCCAAGAAACAATGGCTCAAAAATGAGGCATGGGAGGTGCAGGGAGAAGGGTCATTGGTGAGTAATGATACCATCACTTACAGTTCTGTTCTAATAAGTCTGGAACTCCCTTTCAGCAGATGGCAGCTGGGGGTAGCATGGCAAGTGTCAAGTTTAAGGCATGTTCTGCATGTGCTAAGGCTGGGGAGGAGTGTGTACCCAGCATGGGATGTAGTAAGTCATGTCTTTGGTGTCAGAAAAGTAAGGCCAAATGCGACCTGTCCATCTGAGCAATGGACTCTGAGAAAAGAACAGTGGTGGTGACATCCCCTTGAGGTGGGGAAAGGAGGAAACATCAGAGGAGGGTCAAGCAGTCTGGAGATGCAGGGGATGGCGATGACAAAGCCATGGACAATACACTGGATGTAGAGATCATCCTGAAAACTCAGACATTATGCATGCTGCCCCCACATCAAGATCCTGTGGCTGAAGTCCTGGACAGGCATCTCAGAGAGATCATGCAAGCAATCGAGAAGAACATGGCAGCTGTCAAGGCATCCACTAAGGATGTTAAGGACCTAACTGGAGTCCTAGAGGAGTCATTCAAGGTGCTGAAAGCTGCCACCACCACTTTGATCAACCATGCCATGAACAAGGACAACATCTAACAATGTGCCTTCCCCCCCTCTTTTTTTTTGGTTTTACCTAGGACCTTCATATACCATACTTGCACTGTGATTACCTCTCCCCCCCCCATCTGAATATAAATTTTCTTTTCTTCAAAGTTCTGAGTGATGGAGTCCATGATTGGAGAGTTTTGAAAACTCATAGGTGACATATGATGGAGTTTAATGGACTGGGTTTGTCCAGATATGCTTGGTGACAGTCCAAGACTAGGTCAGGGGTGTTTCCTAGTTTGGTAGCTATGAGCCAGGATGTTTCTTCATCTGTACCTTCATAGCTGGCCCACTTGACCAAGTACTGCAACAGACATCATCTCCAGTGATCCAGTTTAGAGTCCAAGATTCTTTCTATCTCAAACTCTGGTTCTCCATTGACCTCAATGGGTGGCAGTGGAGGTTGGACATGGTTAGGGATGACATTCGGAGTTGTGGGTTCTAACTGAGAGATGTGGAACATGGGGTGTACAGACTTCATAGAGTTGGGTAGTCAGATTGTGAAGGATAGTGATCCAACATGGGCAATGATAGGGTATGGACTAAGATTCTTTTCTGCAAGTTTCTTCGAAGGCCTGGTTGACCTGAAATACTTGGCTTTGACATACACTAAATCTCTGATCTGAAAGTCCAGAGGTGGGGCTTGTTTGGCATCAGCTGGACCTTGGTACCTTTTCTGGGCTTCTGCCATTTCTTCTTGGAGATATGTGTGCAGAGACTCTAGGTCTACTGCATAGTCTCTTGCCTGAGAAGATGTCAAATCTCTTTCTGGATGAACAGTGATATTTGGGTGATAACCCTTATGGGCAAAGAACAGTGACACTCCAGTAGTTGCACTTGGAGCATTGTTGTAAGCAAACTCCACAAGTGGCAGCAACTTGGACCAATTGTCCTGTTGGTAGTTGCAGTAGACTTGGAGGTACTGCAACAATGTCTGGTTTGTGCATTCAGTTTGGCCATTGCCTTCAGGGTGGTATCCAGAAGTGAAATGGAGTTTCATGTCAAGAGCCTTGCCCAGTGATCGGAAGAAGTGGGACACAAACTCCATACCTTGGTCAGAGGTTACATGGGAACGGACTCCATGTTTGGAAAACACATGGAGTAGGAAGAGTTGGGCAAGTTGTGGAGAGGTGATGGTGTCATTTGCAGGGATGAATGCTGCTTGTTTCAAGAGGTGATCTACAACAACCAATATGGTGGTGTGAGACCTGGAGTTTGGGAGCTGTTTGATAAAGTCCATGGAGATGGAGTTCCAGGGTCTCTCTGGAATTGGTAATTGCTTCAACATGCCATACAGTTTGTGCCTCAGGGTTTTGGCATGCACACAGGTGGTGCAAGATTTGACATAGTCTTTGATGAAGGTTTGGACACTTGGCCATGTATATTCATGACAGATGAGCTCAAGTGTGTGATTTTGTCTGAAGTGGCCTGAAAGGGGATGATCATGCTTGTAATGGAGTACATGGAGGTGAAGGTCATCAACATCTGGTACATAGATATGACCATCTAGACATAGTAGTCTGGTACCATCTAGTTTCCAACAAGGGTTTGATAAGTCAGAGAGATGAATTTGGCTGAGGGGGTCCAATGGTAAGGTGGACTTTATATCAGCATGGAGTTGTTCAATGTCCATAATCATACTAGCATGGAGGACTGGGGTTTCCAAGTAGGTAGCCCATAGGGAGTTTGACAGTTGTTCATTGGTGAAAATGGAATGGAGATTCTGCAGGTTAGCTCGAGTGTAGTCCTTATCCCCCTCTTTGGGGTAGATGTCCCATCATCTAGTCAAGGCATCAGGCTTTGCTCCAAGCTTACCAGGGTGGAAGTGGATAATCATATTGAATTGTGAAAGGTACTCAGACCAGCATGCCTGATGCCTGGTGAGAACCTTAGAAGTCAAGAAATACTCAAGACTTTTGTGGTTGGTAATGACATCTATAGGTTGTGCTGGGCCTTTGAGGTAATGGTGCCAAGTCTGGAAGGCTTCATATATTGCTAGTAGCTCCTTGTCATGTGTATTGTAATTCAACTCCAGAGCAGTTAAGGTCTGTGAATAAAAGGCCACTGGATGTATTTCACTGTCTGGGCATGTAACAGACAAAATACCTGCAATGGCATAGTCCAAGGCATCTGTCTCAACTGTGATTGGAAGTCCAGGTTGGAAATGGGTTAAGATAGGAGCAGACAAAAAGGCTTCCTTGAGGAGGTTAAAGGACTGGTGACACTCCTCAGAGAAACTCCAGAGGGTGTTCTTTCTGGTAAGATGCATCAAGGGCACCACAATATCAGAGTAGTTATAGATGACACTGGGGACAAAAACCAATGTTTTGTAAATAAGACATTGAAAAAGCAGATACTATGTTTCAAAATACAAAGAGAACATAGTAAAATCATTCAATCTTTGTGACATAGTATCTGTTTCTTTCATGTTCTTTCAATGTTTGCAACTCAAAAATTAGATAATGCCTCCAGTGTGAATTGACAGTAGAAATTGGCAAAGCCGAGGAAGGACTGGATATCTTTCACCTTTTGGGGTTCAGGCCAGTCACGGATGGCTTTAACCTTGTCCTTGGACATTGTCAACCCATTGGGAGATAGGAAGAATCCAAGATATTCCATGGACTCTGAGTGAAACTCACATTTCTCTGGTTTGGCATACAGGCTGTGTTGCTGGAGTCTGCAAAGTACCTCATGAACATGTTTCTTGTGATTTTTGATACTATCGGAGTAAATTAGAATGTTGTCTAGGTAGACAATGATGCAAACATCCAAGAGGTCCACAAAGATGGAGTTGACAAAGTGTTGAAACACTGCAGGGGCATTGGTAAGTCCGAATGGCATCACGAGCCATTCATAAGATCCATAGCAAGTCCAGAAGGCTGTTTTCCACTCATCTCCATTGGTGATGTGTACCAGATGATAGGCATGTCAGAGATCTATCTTAGTGTAGACTTTGGCTTGACTAGGTGAATTGAGTAAGTCCAAGATGAGAGGAAGTGGGTAGCAATCCTGCTTCATGATCTTGTTGAGGCCCCTGAAGTCAACACACAGGTGAAGAGACCCATCCTTCTTTTTGATGAAAAGGACAGGGGCAGCATACAGAGAGGATGTCAGGTGGATAAAACCAGTAGCAAGGTTCTCATTGATAAAATCCAGAGAGCAGTAAGCTCAACTGGAGAGAGGGAGTAGAGGGTTGCCAGCAGTGGGGTAGTTCCTTCCTCCAATTCAATTTTGAGATTGAACTCTTGGTGGGGCACAAGCATGAAGCTTTTGCTTTACTAAACATGTCAGCAAAGTTGTGATAGTCCAAGGGTACTGATGATAAGTCTGGTGCATCCTGCATGGTGGCAGCCCAGAGTTTGGTATTGTTTTGGGGTTGAACCTGGAGGGAGAACTGGAGTGAGCTGTTAAGACCAGTTCTCTAAGTCCAGAGGCCATATACAAGGTCTGGATAGAAATCTGGGGGTCAGAGTGGAACAGAGGTTGAGGGAAGGTATACCACTTGGTATACCCAATGCTTGCTCGAGTTCCAGGGTTGGAAACTGAGGTGCTATGACATATGTACAAAAGGTTTTATACCACAGAGAACATTCTGAGGCAATGTCTGGGTACTGAAACTCTGGAGGGCTGTATGGAACGTTGACAACATTCCTACAGGCTGTACTGGAGTATCAGTCAATCCAAAAGTCTGAAGGTTAGACTACAAGTACCAAAAGAGTTAGACATACTGTGGCAGAAGGAAACTATTCTAAATATGGAATGGAATGGAGTAACAGATCAAAACTTATAAACAAACACAGAGCAGAGTTCCACAGCAGACTCCTGAGAGTCTGGACTGAGCCAGAAGTCCTGGGACTAAGGCCCAGACTATACACACATGTCATGGATGTGACATGAGCCATCCAACTTATAAGCATGCAGGAACACTGCAGCATTGATCAGAGAGATGTTGGGTGCTCAGAGGCCAGGTGGAGAAGAGGTGTCAACCATGGGTGGAGAGGTGGAGTTTGGAGAACTGTGGGGGGTATCTCTGGAGTCTTTTGGAGATAGTTCTGAGATGGAGGGTGATGTCAGCACTGGCAAATGAGATGTAAGGTTCTGGAATTTAATACTGCCCAATACCCAATCAATCAATGGATTGTAGTGGGTGAGCCAGTTATGTCTGAGAATGATCTTACACTCAGAATCCAACAGAGTTACATAGAAGGGCATATTGGTGACATCTCTGGATGGGAAACGGATGGAAAGGTTAGCAGCCTTATCAATGGATGTCGTTGTCACACCATTGAACAGGCAAAGGATGAGAGATGGAACAGAATGTGTTGAAAGGTGGTGCATACTGGCAAAAATGGAATCTACAAAGCAGTGGGTTGAACCTGAGTCTATTAAGGCTGAAATCACCAGAATATCATAAGAGTCAAGAGTTACAGAAGGCTTCAAAGAAACTGGATTCAAAAGAGCAGACACATTGAGGCATGCCTCCACAGGTGCACAGTCAGTATCAACACAACTCCCAGGCTGTGCAGAGTTCTGAGAGCTGCTCTCTATTTTTTTGCCTCAGCAGAGGCAGTCAGTTTGGGTTCTGACTCAGTTGTTGTGGCTGCACAGGAGGTAGACCTGGGGCACTCTTTAGCTTTATGTCTGGCATTTCCACAGAACATGCAGAGGTTCTGCTTGAAATGTCTCTTTCATTCAGCCAGAGTCAATTTGCCATCTTTTCTGAGCTTGTTTGTGAGGGTGGAGGTTTGTCTGGAGTTTGACTGATTGTTAGCAGGTTTTGGAGTGGAGCTAGATGTGGCTGTGGTATTGGTTGTAGAAGACTGGTTTCCATTACCAGATTTCTGCTTATCCCCTTTGTTACTGGGGTTAGACTTATTACTGGTATTAGTTCCGGAGTTTCCTCCAGAGGACTTGGTCTGTCAAGCAACCTCATCCTTGCATTCCCAGTACCATGCATTGATTTCCTGTGACAATGCATGCAAGCCATTGAGACTGTTAGGTTTACTGACCCTACTAATCTCATCTTTGATATGGTCCAGAAGTCCAGAGTAGAATAGATGATGGAGGGCACCATCTCCATAGCCTCAGACTTGAGAGGCCAAATGGTTAAAGTCAACCACATAATGATTGACATGATGGTTCTCCTTCTATGAAGATGATCAAGTTGGTGTTCGGTGTCAGTGACAGGGTCATGGGGTCCAAACATGGTCTGGAGTTCCACCACAAAATCCAGCCAGCTGTCCATCCACAGAGGACAGTTTGCTGGATCTCCAGTGTTAAGGAGGTCTGGTTCAAACCATTCAAGGGCCATGCCCTTCAGGTATGACTGAGTGAATGCGACCTTATTTCTATCCTGATGGAATGCCTTAGGATGATCCTGGAAACACAGCTCACATTGGACCAAGAAGGTCTGAAGTTTCCAGGGGTCAGTCCCATCAAAGGTGTCCAGTTCACAGACTTTGGCCCTGGAGGAAGACGGTTCTCCTGAGCTATGGCCAGAGCACAAGAGATGGTTGACAGCAGCAGCTAAGTTGTGTAAAACTGCCAGTTGTGGCTCCAACTTGTCTGGAGCATCTATGAAAGGGTTCTCATCTTTGTCCAGAACATTGACAACATTCCTACAGGCTGTACTGGAGTATCGGTCAATCTGAAAGTCCAAAGGTTAGACTACAAGTACCAAAAGAGTTAGACATACTGTGGCAGAAGGAAACTATTCTAAATATGGAACAGAACAGAGTAACAGATCAAAACTATAAACAAACATGGAGTGGATTTCCACAGCAGACTCCTGAGAGTCTGGACTGAGCCAGAAGTCCTTGGACTAAGGCCTGGACTATACACATGTGTCATGGACATGACACTGCCACAGTATGTCTAACTCTTCTGGTACTTGTAGTCTAACCTTCAGACTTTCAGATTGACCAATACTCCAGTACAGCCTGTAGGAATGTTGTCAATGTTCCATACTGCCCTCTGGAGTTTTGGTACCTGGACATTGCCTCAGAACATTCTCTGTAGTATATAAAACCCTTTGTACATATGTTGTAGCACCTCAGTTCGAATATCAAATAAGATACTCATCGATCTCACTCTGTTCTGACTCCTGGAACTCTGCAAGTTCCAAGTGTACAAAGTTGTGTGCTACTCTGACCCTCCAGACTTTGCCCCTCCATCTACCCCTGACCTTGGACCTCTCAGAGACCATTGAGAACTGGTCTTGACAGTGTGCTTACACTCATACTACCTGCAGGTCAATACCTACACCTGCAGATACCTGTGAATTTACCCAGATAAATCCCTGCCCATGGGTTGACCCAGGTACCTGTGGAAGTATCCATGGGTTAACCCATACCCACCCCCCAATACCCAGGTCAGGTATGGGTATGGCATGGAGATACTGTGAACCTGTGGGTATAACCCAGGTATGACCCAGGTTAACCATGTTACTCCCTAGTACAGTGCTCTTGAAGTGCTCGCACAGGCTTACATAAGCCACAATGCATCCAAACACAAAGTAAAAAGATAAAGAAAAAGAAAAGAAAACAACCCAGTAAGTAAAAGCAATGAAATAAAACAAATATCCTAGTAGGGAGGACATTCTCCCTACACCATATTATCTGAAGCAGCTATGCACTGATATGTACATATACACATTGTGATTGCCCATCCATTTCCACTTTCTGCCTGCCTCCCACTCCTGTCCTGCTTGCTGCTATGAGCCCATCACTGGGTAAGAAAAAAGACCACAAGCCCATCACTGGGCAAATGAAAATGAATCCATGATGGCAAACAAAAGACTGCAAGACCACAACAGCCAATGAAAGGCCATGAATCCACAATGGCAAATGATTCTCCTGGTTTGAGAGGGTTGGTGCCTACACCAAGCTCTTTAAGCTAGGTGATCACATTTATGCTTACCATAGAGCAGGTTAAGTTCCAGAAGACACATTGATGCACAGGAAAGGACCTACTACTTGAATGCATTCACAGTGGCTTGCCATTCTCTTCCAACCTCCACTCTTATCTTGACTGACTTGTAAATATCCTCTGATCCACCTTATCAGATAATCAAAGTGGGGCAGATTTGTTTCAGTGTTATGGCAGAGGACTGAGTCACAAACATAGGTAGTATCAGTAGCAAGGACATTGTAGCCTAGTGAAGCCAATGCAAGACTGTATTGGGTAGGAGGGGAATTGAGGATGCATCAACTCCTGGGGTCCAACACATGTTGGATGGACATGTGGAGGATAGGATGATGATCAGATGGTGAGGCAGCCATTGTAATCTGTTTTTATAATATTGCATCTAAGCCATACAGTGAGGCTAGCCCATGTATGCTGGCTGCATGGTAGTGGGGGTCAGCTGAGCACTGCTGTTGGCATACTTCATGTGGTATTCATGCATCTGAGGAGATAATGATTAGTTTGTACTACAAGGTTGCTAAGCTGCATACTTACTAGTTCCAAGATGCTTGCTTTGATGGAAGAAATTTCATCACACCACTTATGCTCCACCCATGAGAAACATATAGAGGGGTGTGTGACTTTGCATAATGTTGGAGTTTGAATGCTTGAACACTGAAAGTAACAGTAGTTCCACTCACACATCACAAATACATACATATGCCTTGTTTGCATGCATCAGTTTATGATATCGTTCCCCATGAGCCAACCCTTCTCTGAGGAGTGGGCTGAATTGGGGGTTTGTGGATGACATGCTGATTCTCCACTGTTCAAGGAAGGTTTCATATGCAGGCAGTGCTCCACTGAGCAAGGGAATGTGTTCCAAAGTCATCATATGGTGGGCCATGGCAGGGACCTTCAAGCAAGTGATAGCATCAGCCACATGCACCAAAAGCTTTCATACTCATGTGCAGGGCAAACTCAAGATCTTGTAAGACTTCCCAATGCATTTTTTCCAACTTCTCTGGGACCAAATTTACATTTTGTGGCACTCTGACCCAGAGGTCAACTGCCTGCAGCAAAAATTTCAGATAATTAATACAATGTGGCATGGTCATGAACCTGGCATAATGTACCAGGGCAGTTGATCATGTAGTAGGTTGAGTCCCAATGAGTCCCAATGTCATGTAGAAGCTGGACAACAGGGAGAGGGGAGGGGACACCACCATGCATGAATGACTGATTGGCATTCCCAGATTCAATTGTCTGTTGGAAGTTACACCAGCACTGACCTGAGTTACAGACACATCATACAGTCTCCTGTCCATGGTGGATAGGGTCCTCTTGGACTGCCATAATGTATTCCATGCTCTTGAAAATCCTTGGTGAATTTCCTCAGGTCTGCAGAAGGCCAGAAAAGTCTGCATGTGTATAGCCATTAATAACATGTTGTATGCAAATATTGATGATATGAGGAAAACAGTGGATATGGCATGTGACAGGATCAAAGTCAAACTTGTGCTCTTCCTGTAAGGTCCGTGTGAATGCTGCCATGGCAGAGTCATTATTAGTAGCATTGTCCATAGTGAAATGTCCAATCAACTTGAAGCTTAGTAACAGTATGCCAAATGAGTCAAACATGTACCTTCTCTACTGGGGTTTCAGCATGATCAATGAGGTGAAGTGGGGCCTTTGCAATTTCCTTGCCCATGTGTGAGGTAGGAAGACAGTGAAATGTGATCAGTGTGGCCTTCATTGTGAGCTGACCAGAATGTGGTTGCATGCCCCCTGACTCATGTCTGATCCAGTGTGCCATCATCACAAGGTAGGAATCAAGCTTATCAGCAGACCATATGTCTGCAGTGAAGGAAATCACTCCAATGGCTCTCTGCAAAGTAAATAACACTGCAACAGCAAAGTAATGATTCACACACCTTCAGCTCCAATCTGAGCAGCATAAAATGCTCTCACCAGTGCTGGAGGACAAGCTCACAGGTCTTAGTATGATGAGGAATATCAGTATCCCACAAATTGTGATGAAGATAAATAATTAGCTGGTGAAATTGTGGACATTCCATTACATAGATTGCCTGATTCACCATGATATTGTGTCAGCAAAGCACCAAATGGATTAAAGATACCTCACCTGGTCATTGGAGACAATGAAATTGACCAAGAACTCATGCAGACACTGAATGGAGAACTCAGGCAGATCAACACTAAGGTCTCCTTTAGGTAGCTTTCCAACAGGGACCCTATCATCCACTGCAGGTGGAGGCAGAGGCAGCAGATGGCTGATATCTGCACCAGCATGATTAAGTGCTTCTTGAAGCATGTTGAAAGTGTACTCTCTCTCAAAAGCAGCCTTCCGAAGTTACAGTGACATTTACCCAGATTGTAAATGCCATTCCTGCACAGCATCCTTGCATACTACTGATGTTGTATGACATTTATTGGAACGAACTCCCTCATATAACTGAGGTCCTAGTCGGAGTCATCTGCAAGTTCTGCGATGTAGCAGGATCATGACCTTGAAGCTTGGCCAGTTGTCATGATGCTCTCGCCCGTGGATCATCCTTCGTATTGTGTACCTATGCTTGCTAAGGGAGCCAAAGGAGTCTAGTAGGAATTGGCTCAATGAGGTGCCAGAATGTCGCCGATCAGCTCTAGATGCGTTTCTTTGTTCACTCGTCCTCTTTGTGTCTTCCATGGCTTATAAGATCTTTCACCCACTAGGAATTTGAGCTGACACAACCCATGTCCCAAGTTGATTTATGACATGTCCGCTCTCGTATGGAGCATTCCATGGCAGAGGCCATTCCTACAGACAAGCCTATATACAAAGCCTTTCATCCCTATGCAAAGATTGCACCTGACACCCTGGCCCAAGGTACCGTTTTCGATTGTTGTGCCTATATTTGATCATTTACGATGTAAACAGCTGAAGTACGCAGAAAGATGGCCTGTCGCAACGCAACACAACGTCAAGGTTTGTTACCAACACCCCCCCTTAACTGTCCTTGAGCCTCTACATGCTTGGAGGCCATGTACGTTGCTGATCATTATCTCTGGTGTTAGACTCACACCTGATGTTGTGTCCAGCAGATGGCTTCAAGAAAAAGGGGTCAAGAGGAAGATGAGAAAGACAGCGAAGATGATGACGATGACAAGTCTGAAGATGTTCCTACATTATGACCCAGACATTTTGAGGTCAGAAAGCACAGAAAAGTGGTGGACCTAGAGTGCAAGCAGCCCACTTCCCTGGGGGCCAGATCCAGATCCACTGTTGACATGGACTGCAATAGTACTGCTGTGGAAGGAGACACTGAAGATGTTCAGGGGGTGTTTACACCATCTGGAATTGGAGCCAGTGGTATTGATGAGGCCATGGATGATATACAGGATTCTCTTAGAACTGAGTCAGGGAAGGAGTCTGTTCCTGATACTGATGACCAAGCTGATGGGGAGGGGGAAAGGGCCAATGACGACAGCAAAGTCTTGTGCCCAGTTGTCACCAGTGAAGGCAGAGAAGATGGAGAGGGGCCTTCTGCTAGCATCGGCGTTCATTCCACTGACAAGCTGGTTGCTGAGGGGTTTGATTTTTCTGCCAGTGACAGCACCAGAGTTGAGCCCAATGAGAAAAGGGAGGATGAGGAAGAATCAGGCTCGGACTTGAACTCCAACTTGGACTTGGACTCAGACGTGGACTCGGAGTGGGACTCAGACTCGGACTCAGACTCGGACTCAGACAACACTACTACTGAGAAAGATAACGATGGTATGAGTGACAATGATATGCTTGGAAATCCCTTTCAGACGATGGATGTCGAGGTAAGCTTAAATCTTCCGCAAGTCCAATGATATCCTACACTAAATTTGGGTTTTCCATAGATATTGGGCATGCCAGAACAAGGTGGAGAGCACCATCAAGTAGGAGCCACGAAGGGGGAAAGCAAGGTACATACCGAGTTTGGTGCTCCTGGCCTTTCAGGATGTGAATTGCCCATAGGCTGTTGGCATCAGCACGGGACCCTCTGAATCTGGAAATGTCAACAATATGACAGCGGTTTGTACTGGTCCAAGTCTACGCATCCATAGCTAATGTTCCTTGTAGGCTGCTGCTGTTGGACCACAATATGGTCGAACTGAAGATGCTGCTAGTGTAAAAGGGAAAGAGAAGGTTTGGCTTCACCTGCTGGACCATCAATCCACGGCTGACAAGTCCTCATAGGCTCCTGGCCTTGATCCTCTTACTTTCTCTCAGCCTCTCGAGTGCTGTCTCTTTATGCCCTCTCCATTGGCTCCTCAAACAGTCACTGGACCCTCTGGAGGTCTTACTCCTGGCCAAATGATGGACTGTCAGACAGAGTGTAATGACACGACCAGTCAGCATCCCCATCCGCATGTAATGGTAGCTTGTTACCTCATATTTCAATTGCTGTCATTCTCACATATGAATAAACTTAGAATGCTAACCCTGAGAAGATACGCAAGCTACAAGACCTCCAGGACAGCATCGAGAGCAAGATTAGAGCAAACATTTGGCAGGAACTTGGGAAGATCATCGAATCGTCTGTCACCACTGCATTAGAGAAGAACTGATAAGTCAGCGCACTGAGAATGGTGCTAGACCAACCTCCAAGAAGACAAAGAAACTCCCGAAACCGCGAGCACCAAGTCACAATGAATTCAAGGTGGGCGAACTAGGCACACATGTAATCCAGAGCTGCTGACAATTTCTGCTCTAGAAATCTGTTTGGGAGCTCAGGAAAGAGCTTTTGCATCTACGAGAACACAAAGGCCTGCCACAGTCCATTGGTCAGAGGGAAATCAGCACATGGGATCCCAAGCATGGACCATGCTGCATGGTTGAGGACTTTCACATAGACTTGCAAGGTTTGCCACACTCCAAGTGGAACAAATCTGCTGTGCTTGTCTTCGCCACAGAGTACTTGAAGCATCACCAAGGTCACCAAGGAGAGAATCATACCCTCGAAGATGTCTCGAAAGCATGGTTGACTCATGTTATGGCATTAAGAATGCGGTACAAGCACAAGCAGCTGGATGAACTTGATAAGAAAGAACATAAAGCTCGGAATCAATGGTGTCAAAGGAAGCACGAGGTATGGTACTAAACTACCTATACATGTTTTCGAAAATCTAAGACTGTTGAAGCTCTACAGCCGTCATTTGCAGACTGCCCATGAATACAAAGATATCAAGGATCATGCAGTCGCCATAGTGGAATTGCTTGGCCAAGATGGCATGAGCTCTGATGAATCTGACCAAGAAGGTCACCTGGGCGAGGCAACATACTACATCCTGGACAAGGATTGGCATTCTAGACAAGTCACTTCCTGGCTACGAATGTTGGATTCCCTTCACCTGTGCCTCTGGTACAAGAGCAAATGGCAAGCAACAGCTGGTGCTTGGCCACACTTTAGGATGGCTAGTTTGAATGAAAGCAAGGGAGCTCCAGTGAAAGAGCTACCTGTCGATTTCTACTGTTGTAACTGGTATGGGGCTCAGAGCACATTTGCTAGGGAGCAGCTGCAAGCACAAGAACAGTCTGGCACCCTTGCAATACCAGCCCAGTATGTGAAGTAAGTACATTTGCTTGTTTGTGCAGACCACCCGACCGAACCCACTGCCTCGATAGAATAGCAGAGAAGTACAACCTTTCCGACCATTGAGTTGTCCATGGGCGCATGTTCTCTTGACTTGCTCCATTGAATGAATGGAACCCAGTGGCATAAGTAAAGACACGAATACTGAATGTAATAATAAGTGATACATACTAAATAAATTTGGAACTGCACTAATAAATCAATCTGCAATGAATGTAACCATGTCCATGGCTTTCAGCCTATGAGAGAAAGTCAGATTTCATGATACACCTATGAACCTCCCAACGCTTGAGCAGTTCTCAATGAATCTGGAGTGGCTGGACAAGAGCCCATTGTGGCACAACAAACGAACATCCATATGCCAAGAAGTCGAGGGAGGTAAGCTGTAGACAAAGACCGAAGGGTGAAGGGGGCCTGAACTCAGACTTTAAAGTAGCCAGTGAGAAATCAAGAAAGAAAAGTGGGTTGTCCATAGTAGCCAAGTTCGAGCTGGATAACCCCGTACAACTTGGGGTGGATTCTACCACATTGTGTTCAGCATAGAATAGAGGGGGAAAGAAGGGACACACATGTTGGACACAGTTGTGCCTTGCAAAACGAGATGGCAGATACAAGATCATGATGTCTAGCTGTTGAATCTGTTGCTTGACCTATATTGAATGGAACAGAGTCCCACCAGCATCAATGCTGGCTCATGGAAGATGGCACATAGAGTAAGCACCCAAAGGAGAATCTGGTGCATGCAATAACCTTTTCTGGGCATAATAAATGCACCGTGCCAATCAGTGCTATTGATATCATTTTTACTGTTCAAATCTGCAGAACAAAAGCATATGATGTATTCCAAGACTGTTTTCGGCCATATCATGGGTAGGTTTCTCCCCCATTTTTGACAACATCCACACAAAGCTAACATTTCTGCATTGCTAGCACTGTCTTTGATGGCTGGCAAGGTTCCACAGTGGCTTCCAGCAGCCATTCTTTCAGTCGTTCTTGTCTTCTCTCTAACAATCCCTTTCACCATGATGGATCCCATCATTGAGCATTCAGTCAGGTGCTAACCTTGAGGTATGTTTTACAGTAGCGTTGGTATATGAAGGTGTTCATGGCCATGCCACACATATGTCAAAAGGGTACACGTACAGAGGTACCATAGGCACCTATGAAGGTACGTTTACTCTAGACCTCCAACGCGTAACTTTCCTAGACATACTGGATCTCATCGTGAAACAGATCCTCCCAGATGACTGGATCCGAGAGGTGGGGATTGTCGACAATGCAGTTCTTTGGCTGCCTGAGTATGTCGCTCGCTACCGCAAAGAAGTCACTAAATTTATTGACTTCAGTAGGTTTCATCTGCATGGGTTCCCCACACACAGGGCAATCATACAGCACAATGTCGAGATATCTTCCATCATACAACTCCATCAATGTCTCTGCAGTAATGGCAGGCCACCTCAGGTGCTCAGGGATGATTGTTGAGTCAGTATCAATTTGCTCCCTGAGGGAGGTATGGACGGAGTCCCTCAAGCAACTGTAGCAAGCTACATGGCCACATTCGACAAGACTAACCGTGCTGGTAAGTAATGGACACGATTCTATCCTGGGAGCAATAACTTACATGAACTGTCTGTTGGTGTAACCCTTGCAAACATTGCACCTTGCGGCAGCACCACGAGCCGTAGTTATCTGTTGGTGAATCAAACAACGTGAAGTCGTGCACAAACGAAGAAGCCAAACCTGTTGAATAGTTGCTTTAAGGTCTTCTTGCATTGCTCATGCCCTATAGAGAGCCTTTTCTGCCTTTTTCTTTGCGATTCTCAGCTTGGTTAATTCCTGGACCAACATCTGTCCTCCACTGCGGCAGCAGCAACCAATGACTCACCAAGTGTGATTGTTTCACTTCTTTCTTGAAAAAGGCTGTGATATCTGATACTTCTTTAAGTATTCAGTTACTATCCACCCTGGGCTTCTGTGGAAGGCCAGAGGAGCACTTAGATGAGGCGTGCGGGCGGCACAGAGTCGAGCACGAGTGCATGGTGGGCATGGTTTGGTGAAGGCATGTCCGGTCACAACATGACATGGGCCTGAACTCTTATACACCTTGCAGCACAAAGGCACTGTTTGTGCTCCTATTCGCGTTGTAATCGTTCATACACTCACTCTTCACATTTCACATCCGATAAGTCTCATTAACTTGAATCGTGTTGTCCCCATGTCATTTACATACTCCGATTCGGCGCTAATGATCGCTCGAACACAAAGGCATTGATGCCATCATCGTTTGTCTGCGCATCCATGTTTCACACTCCTGTCCTCACTGTGATTTTAATTAGGTTCTTATCACCTGCCATCAATGTGGCCTGGCGGGACCCAGTCTGGCACCAATGTCATACTATAGCATGCCCATTGTATCACCATCTATCATTTCAGCATAAAGGCATTGGCTTTACACTTCACATTCCACATCCACAGGTATGTACTGATCACGAGCAGTGCTTTGTGATATTCCCTTTCTGGCCTTATACCTTGGCACTACAAGGCCATGTGGCATTGTGATTAAGAACTGTTTTACCAAATAAGGTGGCGATTCTATGGTGTGGCAGTTTAGCACGTTATAAATTAGGCCAAAAGATGGTTTTACTTCGTCCCTTCGCTACGTTTTCCGTCGTGTCAGCACTGATGCTTTCCTATGACAAGAGTAGGGTTAGGGTTTAATAGCGCCTTTGTTCCACCGGGGGTTAGGCTTAGGTGGCTAAATCCTGCTTGTCTACCAGTCATTTATCACCATGATACCAATTCTCGCTTACAATAATATACACATAATATGTACAAGTGTGAGGGAAAGATTTCGAGTAAAGAGGATGTGTGCAAGTGTAGGTGAGCAGGGTTGGTGGCTGATGCAACAACGTCCATGGTTCATGTCTTTTCCAGGATCAGCTAAGTAGTTGATAGCGACTCTGACAAATGAACTAATACATAGCCAACACATTCACATATCTACTTGCAATATGCAATATTAATATTTATGAATCCCAGCAGGCACCTTTCCTTCATACTTTTTCAAGTGTCACCAACAAATGATTCCAATGCAGGCACTAAATGGATCTGACTCGCTGAAAGTACCTCTCACGTTTCCCCAGCAACAGCATTCATCCCATCCAACAGTCCATGCAGAGTAAAGGCTGGTACAGGCGAAGTTGTGGCATGGTTGTGGCATGTGGGACAAGTATGCTGTGAAGAAGGATCTCTTTCCATTTGCTTTGTGAAGAAGCTCTCCAAGCATGAGCAGCAGTAGGTGTGCCTGCACTCGCATAGCCTATATCCATAGCATCACATTAGGGTGACTGGGCTCATGGACCGATAATGACTCATGTCAGTGGTCGGCAAAGCACATCAAGGCATATGGCACAGGACAAATCACGTTCAGCCATGGCAAATACCTGGACCAATCCATCAGCAGCTTCATACTCAAATGGCGAAACACAACCACCACCTTCTGGATCGTCTCCAAAAATTTGTTTCTAGTAGTAGCAAGCTCCCTGCACAATGCTGTGTTGTGATCCATCTGAACCTCGCATGTTCCGGGGGACCTGAGCTGTAAGTTGCAAAAAAAAGGGAAGACACAAACCAATGGTCCGATGATAGAAATTGCCTCTGTTTGGGATTCAACAGGTGTAAGGGCAGGATGAGAGATGACAACGAAGCCTTCATCGTCTTCCATTCTGTCAACACAGGGGATGGGTCGTGCTTTAGCTATGCAGCATCTGTGAAAACTTCTTACATTTGGAATATAGGACTGAGTGGGTGGGGAAGTTGCATGTGAGTTGCAATCCACCTTTAAGCATCGTCATTGAACTGCTGACACTTTGTTTGTCCTGACAAGTTTCAGTACACCCATCGCCAACCTGACAAAGGGGGGACATAACAGCAAAGGACAACCTTGATACGAAATCCAACAAAGCACCTTTGTTGTCTCTGCTGAGCTAGAACACAACAAGGAGTAACTGGCAAGATTATCCACAGTGGACGGATCTCCAGAACATGTAAGAAGGACGAGGAGAGTCAGGAGACACATGCCTTGGACTTAGTGCCCAGGCATGATGTTAGTGCCACAGATCAGAACTGATGCATGATGATTGGAATGCCATCTGGATTGGGTCCGTCACAAAGATACAGCCACACGTTGTTGTGGCACCACCCAAAGTAACTGGGAAACTGGTGAAAGACTCATGAAAGAAAACGGTCACCACAGGCAGTGCCCTTCTCTCTCTCAAACGAATTACATAGTTTCCGGTCAACCATCTTCTGCATTAAACACAAAGTATCTATCTAACCCATCATGCTTTGTCCTACCCATTTCGACAGTGTGGCTGCATCATGCTCATTTGCCACTCCTGGATTAGTGTTCAAAAAGCCCATACCTCCAAGTCGATTGGGAACCCCTCCTTCTCAGTCTCTTACTTATCGTCATTCATTGTTTTGATTATTCGATTACCCCCTTGGCCTTCATACTTTCTGGTAAAGCTATGATAGTGCCAGAGCAACCCACCACATTCTTTGCAGAGATTCCTCCTTGCCCTTGTGTCATTCTCGAGCATGATGTAAGGCTGGATGTCACTTGTTCATAATCTATTCATAACATCTTCATAGGACATCCCAATCTTCCACCAATTGTTCCCAGTTTGTTGGCAATGTTCCAGACCACACCTTAATCCTCCAAGCATGGCAAGGCAAGTGGCGACTTTCGTGTTCAGGTCTTCTCATACTAACCCCCATCACCACAGCTATATCACTTCTGTTGCCTGCCGTCGCTTAAGCCCATCTAATTCGTCTAAGTCTCTAGTTGACAAATGTTCACCTATCTGGTTGGTCTTCCCTCATGGCCACAGGTCTGGTTTACTCACATGAGCACAGTGCAATGCATGCAGAACTCCAAACTCAACTTCCAGTTAGTCCGCAATGCTGGTCCAGCAGGCCGGATCCTGCTGAGACCAGTTTAATGAAACCAAACCAATCCCAGGATGTGTGCCTTCCTGCCTACACCCACACTCCTGCCATTGCTGCCAAATGTGTTTCCCCTACCACGCTGAGCTGTGACCCACCCACCCCTTCCATGACTCTTCCAGAGAAGTCTCCCGAGTCCATGGCCATTGGTGATTCAAGTGCTGTAGTTCATCCCCCCCGTTGTCAATCAAGCCAACCAATAAATCGAGTTTTGCCACCAACTCCACTTGCTGGTGGCATGGGCCATACACAATTGCCAGAAAGGGAGGGAGGTCTCGCTGGTGTCAGGGCTCCTTTGGTGGTGGATACTGTGTTTAATCCAGCAGCAACTCCTTTGTCTACTCCCATCCATCCAGCTCAGCAGCCACACACCCCTGTGCCTGCCATGTCCAGTCCCCTTTGTAAACCAGAAAGCTCACTGTTGCCGTCTGACGAAACCCAAACCAGGTCTGATCATACAGCTGCAGCCAATCCAATAACTCCTCAGTTACTTCCGAACCACCCTGATTTGAGGATGCCAATTTTGACCACCACTAGTGCCATAGCCATGTGCTACACAAGGCGACGAAGTTGGCCCTTGAAGTGCATGCAGAAGGCTATCAGGAAGCAGAAGGAATATGTAACCTTCTACAGGTCCTTTTCTGCAGGACCATTGGACTTGCCCCCTGACGTCCCGGAAGCCTATGAACATCCTTGGAGAATTGCAGACTTATATGTTCACCATAATCAAACCGAGGGCACTTTCCAGATCTGGATCAGGTCCAAAATGAGGTGGATCAAAGTGGCAGTGGATACCCACCATCCAACATTGTCAGACTATCGCTTGAAGTTGTTGAACAATGGCGAACCATCCTGGGTTCTCAGAAAGACGATGGTTACTGACAGGGCGAGGGTGAAGAGGAAACAAGAAGCCCTGACTACTACGAAGCTTGCTGATATATAATTTACCTAGCTCACTTGCTGCACTTTTGGTCTTTATACTGAGGTCTATCAAGCATGGCCCATGTCCCGTATTGTACAGGCAGGTGACTTGAATGTAGGTAGGATGTACTTATGTGTGAGTTTGACCCCAGCAAGGGTCCAACAGCCAGCCATGGTACACCTGCAGTTCTGACAGGCAGCAGCTCATAAGTGCTTAAGCTTTAAGCCTCGCAGAGCAGAAATACCACGCCAGTTGTCCCTCTTCCAGTCATTATCCCATACACTCACACAATCTGTTGGTACAGCCATGGTAAAACTTCAGTTCCAGAGCTCCTACCTTGGCAACTTAACTTGTAGAGTATTTGCATGCCTCACATGCAACAATTTGCAGAGGTCTGCCTTACTCAGGAAGTGCCGCTGCTGGCGGCGCTAACCTTGCTTGGTAGTGGTTTACCACTCAGAAAGCAAAGTACTTCAAAGTCATGTGTACAAGCGGACTGAAAACGGGCACCCTCACTATTCATAAACGTAAATTGTGTATGTCATGCATGTACTATGGAGGACTCTAGGATGACTGCTCCCTGGGTGAAGGAAATGTTTTTCGTCATAGGATGGTTCCCCACTGCCAGGCCACCCACAGGTGGTTTGAATTTGTTCAATCTGTATGTTGCATTGTCCAGGAGCTCAGGCCATGAAACGATCTGACTGCTGGGAGATTTTGGTGAGACTGTTTTCTTAAAAACTCACACTCTGGAACTTCTGGCTGAAGATGATCATCTGGCTGACTTGGATGCTAGAACCATGGCTTTGTGAATGACCTAAGTTGTGTATGTCAAACATGTACTACAACTAGGATTCTATGATGATCAATGATTGTTTGTTGGGTATGAGTGTCAATGCTACTGGCTTAAATAGGAAGTGTTTTCCAGTGTAGGATGGTTCCTGCACATTTATGGGTGCAGTAGAAACCTTGCCAAGCAAGCTAATGATGTGAATTCACAAGTTATTTTTAGCCATCTGAGCAGTATCGAGGCGAATACCAGTCATCTGGATTATGTCGATCCAGATCATGCATTTTATATTAGATTGGTTTGTTATCAGGGGGATCATGTAGCTGTGGCAATGCCGTATCGATTATAGCTGCGGTCAGCAGTTCATTCATTCCTTGATCTACCTCCAGCTGTAGTTCCCTGCTCTCACATTAAGGCCATGCTCCACTTGTTTGTAAAATAAAGCTGAAATAGCGAAGATTTGCCTCCATTTTTCACTACCTGTTCCCTGGTACAACTTCACCACCGCTTCCATGTCCTGGAATTCCATACAAGACCAGTGTTCTAGACCTCGCTACTTCTTTAGACTGCCACTTGAAAGAGACACCTGACATCTTCGATATCTAGAGTTGTGTCTGACATTGTACCGCTGAGAGTGGTGTCCACTAATTTTCGCTTCTTATCCTGGAGCTTGTACATACGTCAGACATAATAGCTAACATAATGCCATGCAGATTGACTAACCTCCAACATACGTTCCTCCACACTGTCCTGTACCACCAGCTTGTAAATGTTCACCGGGAGAAGTTGGCCAATCCGATGCACACAGTCAAATGCCTGCTCCTATCCATGGTTTAGTGCATAAACCATCTGAAGTAAAGATGTGATAAATATATACTTCAACTGCCGGATTCCACCATGGTTCTAGTAAGATGACATTGTTGCACGCAGTCAAGTTTAACCCTAGAGCAACTCTAATCAGGTTGACCAGTAATACAGTTCCTCATCATGACTGACCAATACCACCTGCCTTCACAGATATGAGGATACACTTCACCTCCATGTCGTTCCTAACACATGGGAAATTTCAGTATTTTGCCATGTATAGAAGATGATTCAGAAGCCAATTGTAAAATATTATATTCTGCTAAAGTATTATCTGGTTTGTATAATTTTATATTTTGAGGTGTGGCCAAATGTATTTGTAACACATAATATTTTACAATTGTATTCTGAATTATATTCTACAGATGTCAAAATATTGAAATTTCCAGTGTATGTCCATATTGGTATGACACTGCATCTGTAACAATGGTTACACTGGAAATTTCAAGATTTTGCCATGGGTAGAATATAATTCAGAATACAATTGTGAAATATTATATGTTTCAAACACATTCAGACCCACCTCAAAATAATAAATTATACAAAACAGATAATATTGTATCAGAATATAATGTTCTACAATTACTTTCTGAATTATCTTCTACCCATGTCACAATATTGAAATTTCCCATGTGTAATATACTCCAAGTTCTGCTCACATTCAGATGTACTCATGGATCCATCATCTAAATAATATGTCAACATGTTTAAAGAAAGCTGGAGGGTCTCACACTCACAGCGGGCAAGGATAAAGCCTTTGGCACTGAGGAACGGTTGCACCAAATCCAGCATGGATGTGAAGTACGAGAATATAATCATTTTTCCTTGGCCTGCTGAATCAGCATCAATCTTGAGGAGAAGTTCAACTAGCTGCCTCATCTTCGCTGACGGGGATGGAACATTGCATATCCTAGACATGGATTTACAACTGGAAGATTTCCCTGGCTTTGTGGATCGGAAAGCCTCGCTGTGGACATCGGTCAAGCACATCGCTAGTTGTAGGACAGAGGTACCTACATCTTGTTGTACTCATCATCGGCTTCCAGGTGAAGTCTGGCCAAGAGATCATCGAGTTCGGCGTTCAGTTCTTCAATGTACCAACTTAAGCCATCCAACGAATCAGAAGATGATGATGAAGAGGTGTCTTCATTGACAATGCCACTAGCATGCACAAGTGCCAGGTGATCACAAGCTGCCAGGCAAGGAAAATCAATCCTTAACAACATAGCAAGAAACCTGGGCACACCTTGACAAAGGCGAAGAAGCATCTCCAAAACACAAGTGAAACGAGTCTTCACTAAGCCCTGCTTTACCCAAGCCTCGACCTTGGATCTGAGGCGCCCCTCAAGGGTATTGTACAGCCATCATTCACCTTCATTGAACTGGCATTGAACCACGTGGACATGGCAGCCAGGGAGTTGCAGTGCATCATTTTGATCTGTGCCTTTCTGGTGTCGAAGCATAATGGCACATAGAACAACCTGCAGAATGCACGAATACAAGTAACAAATCTGCGAAACTTGTCATCAACCAGTCACCTCACCTGCAAGTGCTCAATTGCCAAGGTTGCCTGTCTGCCTTTGGTAGGCTTTATGATATAATTTTTGAAGGCCTGCAAGTTGCCAAGGGGTTTAACCTTTATAAATCTGAACATGGAGTACAAGTCTTCAACCCCATTTTGTCTACAAACATGAATAAACTTCTTCTAGGAGATTTACACATTAAAACACTTACATAGGAGTGCCCATGAAGCACCATCGGTACTTCCCAACTATATTGAAGCACGCTTCTGCACTTTTTGCTTCCCAGTTCCTAATCAAATGGGCTTCATCTGTGGATAAGGAGGTTAACTCTCCATCCATTCTGTGTAGCTGAAGAAAATACCTAGTATGATTCTCCACCACTTCACACCAAACAATGCAGACTTGTGACTACCAGAATTCGTGCAGATGGTGGTATACTCAGATGCTACAGTGGCATATGATGTGATGACTACGTGGACGTCTTGTAAAGCCAGAGGATCTACAACATCACAAGTAAATCAGCTGATCACAGAGCCAAAACGATCCAAAATGCTGACCATTGCTGCGCAATGGGCCATGATGTTTCACAACATTCAGTCCAATAGCAAATTTTTCGACCTCATTCTCCCATTGGCCGATCAACGAGACGGGGCACACAACCCTCCATTATTATAAGAGTTAAGTTTCACAACACACAGGGACTTGCTCACAGTGTCACCCGGGCCCATCCATGTGCCCGATCAATGGACATGGTGCGTCCATCAAGTATCCTCATGATACCCAAGATAGTCTTTCCAAGGCTACACATGAGAGAGTCAGGAGGAGCACAATCCAGGAGATAGCAGTCCTACCCCATTTCATCTGCAATGATGCCACCCCTCTTTGCTGCTTGTTCTCATCGACACATCCATGCAAGGCCAACTTTCTGGTGATCCCATAGTACTACAGTCTGTCGCAAACCATTGAGTACGACGCCTTGGGCATCTTCTGTGAGACTTCCACCATCGTCTGTGTCCAAGAGACGGGTCACAGCATCAGCATAGCATGTACTATGAGCATGGACAGTGGACTGCAGCCGACTTGGTGTCTGAGGTAAGGAAAACACTTCTTCGTCATCTGTGTCACTGGCAAGATGGATTGTCTGTTCTGTATTCATGATGAACGAGTGGCACAACAAAGCTACAGAGAAGAGAGAGGGGAGCTCTCCTCACATGACTTAAAAGCGTACACAAGAACAAAGGTGTAGTACAGGCACGTGACAGAGTGGAGTGACCTGTATCAAGGGAGAATGGTACAAAGCACCAGAAAGAACAGCCAGTGTGCCAAGTCACGCTAATCACCATGTCAGCTTGAGATTTGTGACTTACAATGTGTATTCAACTGTCCTGCACCAGCGTGCAGCCCACAGAACATGGCATGTGCCTGGTAGCGTGATCAACAAAGATTATCAGAATCCACCTGAGCATATGTGCAAATGACTCGACTGCAAGTTGCATAGGAGCTTACCTCTAAATGTCCATGTGGGACACATACCATAATTCCACATATCCATGTACCTGCAGTAAGGTCCAGAGTTTACTCCATCCTGCCCATAGGCTGGTGGTAGCTCTAAGCAGTCCGCAATCTCCTCCTTAGACCACTACTCAGTATCCAGCTAACAAACAAACTCTGCCATTCTAAAACACCTACCAGCAATCTCACCAACGGTCAGCATCCACAAATCGCAGCTGTCTGTGAACTCCTCTCTTCACCTATGCCTAACAGACAACTTCAGGCATGGTTAAGAACTAGAACTTCGGAAGGCAGGTTGTGCACAGTAATCGGGTTTGAATATGGTAGGCCCCTCGAGATGACAGATATGTCATATCAGCAAAGATCTATGCATGATGGAACACAGTCACGTCAGTTTCAATACCTGCCCCATGCTCGTGGGAGAAAAAAAAATGCACCTGAATTCCAGACACCCTTTTGTTGAAAGTAGTGCTCCAGCCTTTTCTTTGGGGCAGTTGAGTTTGTCCATGGTGGCATGTACCATGTGTACTAGCACCCGAAAATTCATGTAGAGAACAAGCTTACATAATAGCACTTCGATGACCCATTGATTACCATCGATTTGGTGTGATCCACTGCTAGACTGTCCGCAGTTCACGTGATAACCATGTTTCTCCTGTTCAAACTGGACCGCACATGTGGTGCAAATATCTCGGGATCGTTTCTACAGCATGTCCGAATGCTATATGCTGAGATACCGTGAGGTAAATCAAAGATACTTGTTCACCCACATCTTCTAAGGCAATCGGAGTGGAGCGCGGTCTTTACAACGATGGACACAGCCCTTAGCCGTATGACTAGCGGGAATCACAGTATGACCCATATGGGACATGCAGTACAAACACAGTCAGTACAAATCGGCTTGACCATCTCTCGGTCCTGTTCTTGACACCTCAGATCTCAGATGCAACCAGCCATGTTTTCACTGGCGTCTGCTCCCCATGATATATATCCTGACCTTGCAGGTACCATAGCCAATGACGAACTATCTCGGTGCTCAGTACAGCCTCACCTGACCTGTATATGCAATATCTCCCATGCTGTCTGGTGCTTTTTGTGGTAGGCATTGGGGTTCTCCTGGGACACTGTAGTGGTATGTCCACCAGCTACTACAGGCCTCCTTGGGTCGCAAATGAACTGCAAGGCTACAAACTTTGGAGCATAAAGGTGGGATGTTGTAAGTGCAATGACCTCCACATACACCATGTTAATATAGAGGCCCTCTCCTGATGACAGCATATATGCAGCTATAGGACAATATCCTCTAGTTCACACCGCACGGTATCTAGTCATGCAGTAGCAAAGGTTCTAAGTTTCTTCATTCATCATTCAAGTTTCCTGCTTCTATTTTGACAGCTGCATAACCACTCTCATGGGAGGGAATGGTTGGTTGAGGATCATAACCTACAGGCTTGGCCTCCAACCATTCTGGTGTTGCACATAAATAGCATAACAAAGGACATCGTGCGAGTGGTGGCGGGATTAGTCTCTGCTGTGCCACCTTTTCTCTATTCTGAGGCAGTCAAAAGAAAGGGAACTGCAGGACATCGACGCATTAGTTTCTGGCCTAAACTTCATTGAGTCAGTCACACCTGTCATCATGACAATCCCACCCTTAACCTGCTTTGTATGCGCCGCAATTCCTGGTTAGTGTGGAATCCCAATGTCTTCTCAGTGATCTTGATTTTCAGCGCAGTGTTGTTTATTCTTCGATATTTGCAATCGCAAAAGGTCCAATCTGCCACTGATGCGCAGTTACAGCTCCAATACCAGGCACCATTTCCGCACTGTGATCCTTTAGCCATTAGCGCAGGAGTGGTGCATCCCCTTGAACTTGCCTGGTGCTTGCATGAGCATCTGAGTTCCTCCTCGTCCATCACAATGCTTCTGGTGGAGCTCCTTCTAGAGATCTTTCGACATGTTGCGGACTCTGAAGCTGGAAGTCACTCATTGGTAGCCTGCAGTCATGTGTGCCACCAGTGGCGAGCAATCACAACTACTTCCCCTCTACTCTGGGCTCGTGTGATTAATTTGACTAATGATAGCAAGGAGTGGGTAGCAATGATGATACTCCGCTCTGTGCCACATCTGCTGGACATCTCCTGGGATTACATGTTCAACTGCTCGGAGATTATCCTCGGATCGACTGTTTGTTGGCAGGACGTACTAACTGTGACAAATAATATCTCTCTGGCATTTGGCACACTGCATCAGGTCCGCTCCATTAACTTACACCTGCCTCTTGAACACATGACAGAAATGGTGGGGCGCATCCGAAGGTGTATGCCAAACCTGGCAACACTTGTTTTGGCTGGCTACGACTCTTCCGAAAGGCTCGCTAGTTCAATCATTCCCGAGCTCGACCTCAGGGCACTGGCTCTTCACGACCTGCAAATCGAAAATTTCGGGGTCTCCTGGTCGCTATTCCATCCTGAAGGCTTCTATAATCTGCGGAGCTTCACGCTCTGCTATCTCCCTGCAAATTCCAGACTGTCTTTGTACAATTTGATGGCATTGCTAGTGGGTATGCCTCGCCTTCAGGTCCTTGTCATTCGCGAAGCACTGCAGCAATCTGTTTCTCCATCTAGCACATCAAGAATATCGTTTTCTTATCTTCACACTGTTATTTTGGAGGCTACTGTAATTCATATGGTGGTCCTGCTGGAATCCCTTGCTACCCCCTGCCTCCGGCTACTAGAGGTTCACTCTGGAAATATGAGTGCCCAAGCTAGTGCTGTGGACTTGAATCATTTCTTGTCAGTCATGGGAGGGTGTGCTCAGCTGACCACATACCGCACGGTGGAAATCCATTACGATGCAACGTCAATCCATGTCTTTGGCTTTCCAGAGGTGGTTGGTTATGACGATACGCCCACTGAGCCTCATGTCATCCATTTATCCTTAGGAGGAGCCAGTATCGCCCCTGGGAATGCCATCCATCTGACTGACTCCTTTTTCGAGTTCCTGCATCATCTCTCCCTTCCGCATGTACAGTCTCTGCATTTTGTCTTTGGTACCGATGGCATGGACAGAATTCCAGTTCGTACCTGGACAGAAATCTTGCTAATGTATCAGGGTGTGCAACACCTGAACATCTACGGAACAATGTCTACTGGCCTATTAGATGCATTTATGCAGCGTCCCACCCACTCTCCAGGAGCACATGCACCTCTTGATTGTGATTGTCATACCTTATTTCCATGTCTGTGCTCAGTTGTTCTAACTGTTGATGCGAAGTTTATGACATCTTTTACCCAGTATGCAGTAACGTTGTCTAATATTTACCCAGCAGTACAAGTCATGATTGACCACTACTGATAATGCGAAACATGCTCATTGCTGGAAACCATACCCATTCCTCAGCCAAAGGTCCTCATACGGCCATAAGTAGAACACTATTGAAAATGTGGTGGCAAATTTTTGCCGTTTCCAGCTACACATGTCAAACGACATCGAAAATGCACAAAAGTGGCTGCCTGACACAAGATGCTGAGACCCCCCCCACACACAACTAGAGCAGCAAATAACTTACCACTGGCCCTGGCATGTTAACTTCTGTAAGTTTGAGGGCCCTTAGTGCAGGTACATACCTCACTAGGGAGTCGAGAGAGGTGTAGTCTGTTGGACTGACCTCCAGTTGTAGGATGGTAAGGTTGGTGGAACTCATCAGGAGAGATGGTACGAAACTCCAAACGGGAGCTGAATCAGCCTTTGAAAACTGGTGGGCCGCGACACAAGATATGGGATTGTTCGAGATGAGATGTGTGATACATCCAACGGGAGCTGAAACATCGCATAGAGCAGGAAGCTTCCTGCCATCCAGAGGGCAAGGTCTTCGAGTAGCTCTGCAAGTGTTGATACTCAGAAAAGCAATACCAGGGTGATATTCCAGAAATTCCATGACGACAATGTGTGGCGCATTGATGCTGAGTAAGTTGAGTTGGCGAAATCGGAGGCTGTGGAGGAGCCGCCCCCAATGAGGAGGCTTGAGGAAAGGAAGGACCAACTGTAGATCTGCAAGGTTGCAGAGGCATAGGAGACAATCTCACAGCGAGGTCACTTGCTCAAGTTGTACATGGAGAATAACGTGAAATGACTTCACTGCCCTTCCAATGGCACAGTTGTGACGAGTATTTTCCAGGAAGACTTGAATACTTCTTTCCGTATGCAGGAGAACCATGGACTACAGTGTTCTACTTGTCCGTTTGCCCACATAAGTTGTCGGATTAACCTGAACGTGTTTGTAGACAAAATGGGGTTGAAGACTTGTACTCCATGTTCAGATTTATAAAGGTTAAACCCCTTGGCAACTTGCAGGCCTTCAAAAATTATATCATAAAGCCTACCAAAGGCAGACAGGCAACCTTGGCAATTGAGCACTTGCAGGTGAGGTGACTGGTTGATGACAAGTTTCGCAGATTTGTTACTTGTATTCGTGCATTCTGCAGGTTGTTCTATGTGCCATTATGCTTCGACACCAGAAAGGCACAGATCAAAATGATGCACTGCAACTCCCTGGCTGCCATGTCCACGTGGTTCAATGCCAGTTCAATGAAGGTGAATGATGGCTGTACAATACCCTTGAGGGGCGCCTCAGATCCAAGGTCGAGGCTTGGGTAAAGCAGGGCTTAGTGAAGACTCGTTTCACTTGTGTTTTGGAGATGCTTCTTCGCCTTTGTCAAGGTGTGCCCAGGTTTCTTGCTATGTTGTTAAGGATTGATTTTCCTTGCCTGGCAGCTTGTGATCACCTGGCACTTGTGCATGCTAGTGGCATTGTCAATGAAGACACCTCTTCATCATCATCTTCTGATTCGTTGGATGGCTTAAGTTGGTACATTGAAGAACTGAACGCCGAACTCGATGATCTCTTGGCCAGACTTCACCTGGAAGCCGATGATGAGTACAACAAGATGTAGGTACCTCTGTCCTACAACTAGCGATGTGCTTGACCGATGTCCACAGCGAGGCTTTCCGATCCACAAAGCCAGGGAAATCTTCCAGTTGTAAATCCATGTCTAGGATATGCAATGTTCCATCCCCGTCAGCGAAGATGAGGCAGCTAGTTGAACTTCTCCTCAAGATTGATGCTGATTCAGCAGGCCAAGGAAAAATGATTATATTCTCGTACTTCACATCCATGCTGGATTTGGTGCAACCGTTCCTCAGTGCCAAAGGCTTTATCCTTGCCCGCTGTGAGTGTGAGACCCTCCAGCTTTCTTTAAACATGTTGACATATTATTTAGATGATGGATCCATGAGTACATCTGAATGTGAGCAGAACTTGGAGTATATTACACATGGGAAATTTCAATATTGTGACATGGGTAGAAGATAATTCAGAAAGTAATTGTAGAACATTATATTCTGATACAATATTATCTGTTTTGTATAATTTATTATTTTGAGGTGGGTCTGAATGTGTTTGAAACATATAATATTTCACAATTGTATTCTGAATTATATTCTACCCATGGCAAAATCTTGAAATTTCCAGTGTAACCATTGTTACAGATGCAGTGTCATACCAATATGGACATACACTGGAAATTTCAATATTTTGACATCTGTAGAATATAATTCAGAATACAATTGTAAAATATTATGTGTTACAAATACATTTGGCCACACCTCAAAATATAAAATTATACAAACCAGATAATACTTTAGCAGAATATAATATTTTACAATTGGCTTCTGAATCATCTTCTATACATGGCAAAATACTGAAATTTCCCATGTGTTAGGAACGACATGGAGGTGAAGTGTATCCTCATATCTGTGAAGGCAGGTGGTATTGGTCAGTCATGATGAGGAACTGTATTACTGGTCAACCTGATTAGAGTTGCTCTAGGGTTAAACTTGACTGCGTGCAACAATGTCATCTTACTAGAACCATGGTGGAATCCGGCAGTTGAAGTATATATTTATCACATCTTTACTTCAGATGGTTTATGCACTAAACCATGGATAGGAGCAGGCATTTGACTGTGTGCATCGGATTGGCCAACTTCTCCCGGTGAACATTTACAAGCTGGTGGTACAGGACAGTGTGGAGGAACGTATGTTGGAGGTTAGTCAATCTGCATGGCATTATGTTAGCTATTATGTCTGACGTATGTACAAGCTCCAGGATAAGAAGCGAAAATTAGTGGACACCACTCTCAGCGGTACAATGTCAGACACAACTCTAGATATCGAAGATGTCAGGTGTCTCTTTCAAGTGGCAGTCTAAAGAAGTAGCGAGGTCTAGAACACTGGTCTTGTATGGAATTCCAGGACATGGAAGCGGTGGTGAAGTTGTACCAGGGAACAGGTAGTGAAAAATGGAGGCAAATCTTCGCTATTTCAGCTTTATTTTACAAACAAGTGGAGCATGGCCTTAATGTGAGAGCAGGGAACTACAGCTGGAGGTAGATCAAGGAATGAATGAACTGCTGACCGCAGCTATAATCGATACGGCATTGCCACAGCTACATGATCCCCCTGATAACAAACCAATCTAATATAAAATGCATGATCTGGATCGACATAATCCAGATGACTGGTATTCGCCTCGATACTGCTCAGATGGCTAAAAATAACTTGTGAATTCACATCATTAGCTTGCTTGGCAAGGTTTCTACTGCACCCATAAATGTGCAGGAACCATCCTACACTGGAAAACACTTCCTATTTAAGCCAGTAGCATTGACACTCATACCCAACAAACAATCATTGATCATCATAGAATCCTAGTTGTAGTACATGTTTGACATACACAACTTAGGTCATTCACAAAGCCATGGTTCTAGCATCCAAGTCAGCCAGATGATCATCTTCAGCCAGAAGTTCCAGAGTGTGAGTTTTTAAGAAAACAGTCTCACCAAAATCTCCCAGCAGTCAGATCGTTTCATGGCCTGAGCTCCTGGACAATGCAACATACAGATTGAACAAATTCAAACCACCTGTGGGTGGCCTGGCAGTGGGGAACCATCCTATGACGAAAAACATTTCCTTCACCCAGGGAGCAGTCATCCTAGAGTCCTCCATAGTACATGCATGACATACACAATTTACGTTTATGAATAGTGAGGGTGCCCGTTTTCAGTCCGCTTGTACACATGACTTTGAAGTACTTTGCTTTCTGAGTGGTAAACCACTACCAAGCAAGGTTAGCGCCGCCAGCAGCGGCACTTCCTGAGTAAGGCAGACCTCTGCAAATTGTTGCATGTGAGGCATGCAAATACTCTACAAGTTAAGTTGCCAAGGTAGGAGCTCTGGAACTGAAGTTTTACCATGGCTGTACCAACAGATTGTGTGAGTGTATGGGATAATGACTGGAAGAGGGACAACTGGCGTGGTATTTCTGCTCTGCGAGGCTTAAAGCTTAAGCACTTATGAGCTGCTGCCTGTCAGAACTGCAGGTGTACCATGGCTGGCTGTTGGACCCTTGCTGGGGTCAAACTCACACATAAGTACATCCTACCTACATTCAAGTCACCTGCCTGTACAATACGGGACATGGGCCATGCTTGATAGACCTCAGTATAAAGACCAAAAGTGCAGCAAGTGAGCTAGGTAAATTATATATCAGCAAGCTTCGTAGTAGTCAGGGCTTCTTGTTTCCTCTTCACCCTCGCCCTGTCAGTAACCATCGTCTTTCTGAGAACCCAGGATGGTTCGCCATTGTTCAACAACTTCAAGCGATAGTCTGACAATGTTGGATGGTGGGTATCCACTGCCACTTTGATCCACCTCATTTTGGACCTGATCCAGATCTGGAAAGTGCCCTCGGTTTGATTATGGTGAACATATAAGTCTGCAATTCTCCAAGGATGTTCATAGGCTTCCGGGACGTCAGGGGGCAAGTCCAATGGTCCTGCAGAAAAGGACCTGTAGAAGGTTACATATTCCTTCTGCTTCCTGATAGCCTTCTGCATGCACTTCAAGGGCCAACTTCGTCGCCTTGTGTAGCACATGGCTATGGCACTAGTGGTGGTCAAAATTGGCATCCTCAAATCAGGGTGGTTCGGAAGTAACTGAGGAGTTATTGGATTGGCTGCAGCTGTATGATCAGACCTGGTTTGGGTTTCGTCAGACGGCAACAGTGAGCTTTCTGGTTTACAAAGGGGACTGGACATGGCAGGCACAGGGGTGTGTGGCTGCTGAGCTGGATGGATGGGAGTAGACAAAGGAGTTGCTGCTGGATTAAACACAGTATCCACCACCAAAGGAGCCCTGACACCAGCGAGACCTCCCTCCCTTTCTGGCAATTGTGTATGGCCCATGCCACCAGCAAGTGGAGTTGGTGGCAAAACTCGATTTATTGGTTGGCTTGATTGACAACGGGGGGGATGAACTACAGCACTTGAATCACCAATGGCCATGGACTCGGGAGACTTCTCTGGAAGAGTCATGGAAGGGGTGGGTGGGTCACAGCTCAGCGTGGTAGGGGAAACACATTTGGCAGCAATGGCAGGAGTGTGGGTGTAGGCAGGAAGGCACACATCCTGGGATTGGTTTGGTTTCATTAAACTGGTCTCAGCAGGATCCGGCCTGCTGGACCAGCATTGCGGACTAACTGGAAGTTGAGTTTGGAGTTCTGCATGCATTGCACTGTGCTCATGTGAGTAAACCAGACCTGTGGCCATGAGGGAAGACCAACCAGATAGGTGAACATTTGTCAACTAGAGACTTAGACGAATTAGATGGGCTTAAGCGACGGCAGGCAACAGAAGTGATATAGCTGTGGTGATGGGGGTTAGTATGAGAAGACCTGAACACGAAAGTCGCCACTTGCCTTGCCATGCTTGGAGGATTAAGGTGTGGTCTGGAACATTGCCAACAAACTGGGAACAATTGGTGGAAGATTGGGATGTCCTATGAAGATGTTATGAATAGATTATGAACAAGTGACATCCAGCCTTACATCATGCTCGAGAATGACACAAGGGCAAGGAGGAATCTCTGCAAAGAATGTGGTGGGTTGCTCTGGCACTATCATAGCTTTACCAGAAAGTATGAAGGCCAAGGGGGTAATCGAATAATCAAAACAATGAATGACGATAAGTAAGAGACTGAGAAGGAGGGGTTCCCAATCGACTTGGAGGTATGGGCTTTTTGAACACTAATCCAGGAGTGGCAAATGAGCATGATGCAGCCACACTGTCGAAATGGGTAGGACAAAGCATGATGGGTTAGATAGATACTTTGTGTTTAATGCAGAAGATGGTTGACCGGAAACTATGTAATTCGTTTGAGAGAGAGAAGGGCACTGCCTGTGGTGACCGTTTTCTTTCATGAGTCTTTCACCAGTTTCCCAGTTACTTTGGGTGGTGCCACAACAACGTGTGGCTGTATCTTTGTGACGGACCCAATCCAGATGGCATTCCAATCATCATGCATCAGTTCTGATCTGTGGCACTAACATCATGCCTGGGCACTAAGTCCAAGGCATGTGTCTCCTGACTCTCCTCGTCCTTCTTACATGTTCTGGAGATCCGTCCACTGTGGATAATCTTGCCAGTTACTCCTTGTTGTGTTCTAGCTCAGCAGAGACAACAAAGGTGCTTTGTTGGATTTCGTATCAAGGTTGTCCTTTGCTGTTATGTCCCCCCTTTGTCAGGTTGGCGATGGGTGTACTGAAACTTGTCAGGACAAACAAAGTGTCAGCAGTTCAATGACGATGCTTAAAGGTGGATTGCAACTCACATGCAACTTCCCCACCCACTCAGTCCTATATTCCAAATGTAAGAAGTTTTCACAGATGCTGCATAGCTAAAGCACGACCCATCCCCTGTGTTGACAGAATGGAAGACGATGAAGGCTTCGTTGTCATCTCTCATCCTGCCCTTACACCTGTTGAATCCCAAACAGAGGCAATTTCTATCATCGGACCATTGGTTTGTGTCTTCCCTTTTTTTTGCAACTTACAGCTCAGGTCCCCCGGAACATGCGAGGTTCAGATGGATCACAACACAGCATTGTGCAGGGAGCTTGCTACTACTAGAAACAAATTTTTGGAGACGATCCAGAAGGTGGTGGTTGTGTTTCGCCATTTGAGTATGAAGCTGCTGATGGATTGGTCCAGGTATTTGCCATGGCTGAACGTGATTTGTCCTGTGCCATATGCCTTGATGTGCTTTGCCGACCACTGACATGAGTCATTATCGGTCCATGAGCCCAGTCACCCTAATGTGATGCTATGGATATAGGCTATGCGAGTGCAGGCACACCTACTGCTGCTCATGCTTGGAGAGCTTCTTCACAAAGCAAATGGAAAGAGATCCTTCTTCACAGCATACTTGTCCCACATGCCACAACCATGCCACAACTTCGCCTGTACCAGCCTTTACTCTGCATGGACTGTTGGATGGGATGAATGCTGTTGCTGGGGAAACGTGAGAGGTACTTTCAGCGAGTCAGATCCATTTAGTGCCTGCATTGGAATCATTTGTTGGTGACACTTGAAAAAGTATGAAGGAAAGGTGCCTGCTGGGATTCATAAATATTAATATTGCATATTGCAAGTAGATATGTGAATGTGTTGGCTATGTATTAGTTCATTTGTCAGAGTCGCTATCAACTACTTAGCTGATCCTGGAAAAGACATGAACCATGGACGTTGTTGCATCAGCCACCAACCCTGCTCACCTACACTTGCACACATCCTCTTTACTCGAAATCTTTCCCTCACACTTGTACATATTATGTGTATATTATTGTAAGCGAGAATTGGTATCATGGTGATAAATGACTGGTAGACAAGCAGGATTTAGCCACCTAAGCCTAACCCCCGGTGGAACAAAGGCGCTATTAAACCCTAACCCTACTCTTGTCATAGGAAAGCATCAGTGCTGACACGACGGAAAACGTAGCGAAGGGACGAAGTAAAACCATCTTTTGGCCTAATTTATAACGTGCTAAACTGCCACACCATAGAATCGCCACCTTATTTGGTAAAACAGTTCTTAATCACAATGCCACATGGCCTTGTAGTGCCAAGGTATAAGGCCAGAAAGGGAATATCACAAAGCACTGCTCGTGATCAGTACATACCTGTGGATGTGGAATGTGAAGTGTAAAGCCAATGCCTTTATGCTGAAATGATAGATGGTGATACAATGGGCATGCTATAGTATGACATTGGTGCCAGACTGGGTCCCGCCAGGCCACATTGATGGCAGGTGATAAGAACCTAATTAAAATCACAGTGAGGACAGGAGTGTGAAACATGGATGCGCAGACAAACGATGATGGCATCAATGCCTTTGTGTTCGAGCGATCATTAGCGCCGAATCGGAGTATGTAAATGACATGGGGACAACACGATTCAAGTTAATGAGACTTATCGGATGTGAAATGTGAAGAGTGAGTGTATGAACGATTACAACGCGAATAGGAGCACAAACAGTGCCTTTGTGCTGCAAGGTGTATAAGAGTTCAGGCCCATGTCATGTTGTGACCGGACATGCCTTCACCAAACCATGCCCACCATGCACTCGTGCTCGACTCTGTGCCGCCCGCACGCCTCATCTAAGTGCTCCTCTGGCCTTCCACAGAAGCCCAGGGTGGATAGTAACTGAATACTTAAAGAAGTATCAGATATCACAGCCTTTTTCAAGAAAGAAGTGAAACAATCACACTTGGTGAGTCATTGGTTGCTGCTGCCGCAGTGGAGGACAGATGTTGGTCCAGGAATTAACCAAGCTGAGAATCGCAAAGAAAAAGGCAGAAAAGGCTCTCTATAGGGCATGAGCAATGCAAGAAGACCTTAAAGCAACTATTCAACAGGTTTGGCTTCTTCGTTTGTGCACGACTTCACGTTGTTTGATTCACCAACAGATAACTACGGCTCGTGGTGCTGCCGCAAGGTGCAATGTTTGCAAGGGTTACACCAACAGACAGTTCATGTAAGTTATTGCTCCCAGGATAGAATCGTGTCCATTACTTACCAGCACGGTTAGTCTTGTCGAATGTGGCCATGTAGCTTGCTACAGTTGCTTGAGGGACTCCGTCCATACCTCCCTCAGGGAGCAAATTGATACTGACTCAACAATCATCCCTGAGCACCTGAGGTGGCCTGCCATTACTGCAGAGACATTGATGGAGTTGTATGATGGAAGATATCTCGACATTGTGCTGTATGATTGCCCTGTGTGTGGGGAACCCATGCAGATGAAACCTACTGAAGTCAATAAATTTAGTGACTTCTTTGCGGTAGCGAGCGACATACTCAGGCAGCCAAAGAACTGCATTGTCGACAATCCCCACCTCTCGGATCCAGTCATCTGGGAGGATCTGTTTCACGATGAGATCCAGTATGTCTAGGAAAGTTACGCGTTGGAGGTCTAGAGTAAACGTACCTTCATAGGTGCCTATGGTACCTCTGTACGTGTACCCTTTTGACATATGTGTGGCATGGCCATGAACACCTTCATATACCAACGCTACTGTAAAACATACCTCAAGGTTAGCACCTGACTGAATGCTCAATGATGGGATCCATCATGGTGAAAGGGATTGTTAGAGAGAAGACAAGAACGACTGAAAGAATGGCTGCTGGAAGCCACTGTGGAACCTTGCCAGCCATCAAAGACAGTGCTAGCAATGCAGAAATGTTAGCTTTGTGTGGATGTTGTCAAAAATGGGGGAGAAACCTACCCATGATATGGCCGAAAACAGTCTTGGAATACATCATATGCTTTTGTTCTGCAGATTTGAACAGTAAAAATGATATCAATAGCACTGATTGGCACGGTGCATTTATTATGCCCAGAAAAGGTTATTGCATGCACCAGATTCTCCTTTGGGTGCTTACTCTATGTGCCATCTTCCATGAGCCAGCATTGATGCTGGTGGGACTCTGTTCCATTCAATATAGGTCAAGCAACAGATTCAACAGCTAGACATCATGATCTTGTATCTGCCATCTCGTTTTGCAAGGCACAACTGTGTCCAACATGTGTGTCCCTTCTTTCCCCCTCTATTCTATGCTGAACACAATGTGGTAGAATCCACCCCAAGTTGTACGGGGTTATCCAGCTCGAACTTGGCTACTATGGACAACCCACTTTTCTTTCTTGATTTCTCACTGGCTACTTTAAAGTCTGAGTTCAGGCCCCCTTCACCCTTCGGTCTTTGTCTACAGCTTACCTCCCTCGACTTCTTGGCATATGGATGTTCGTTTGTTGTGCCACAATGGGCTCTTGTCCAGCCACTCCAGATTCATTGAGAACTGCTCAAGCGTTGGGAGGTTCATAGGTGTATCATGAAATCTGACTTTCTCTCATAGGCTGAAAGCCATGGACATGGTTACATTCATTGCAGATTGATTTATTAGTGCAGTTCCAAATTTATTTAGTATGTATCACTTATTATTACATTCAGTATTCGTGTCTTTACTTATGCCACTGGGTTCCATTCATTCAATGGAGCAAGTCAAGAGAACATGCGCCCATGGACAACTCAATGGTCGGAAAGGTTGTACTTCTCTGCTATTCTATCGAGGCAGTGGGTTCGGTCGGGTGGTCTGCACAAACAAGCAAATGTACTTACTTCACATACTGGGCTGGTATTGCAAGGGTGCCAGACTGTTCTTGTGCTTGCAGCTGCTCCCTAGCAAATGTGCTCTGAGCCCCATACCAGTTACAACAGTAGAAATCGACAGGTAGCTCTTTCACTGGAGCTCCCTTGCTTTCATTCAAACTAGCCATCCTAAAGTGTGGCCAAGCACCAGCTGTTGCTTGCCATTTGCTCTTGTACCAGAGGCACAGGTGAAGGGAATCCAACATTCGTAGCCAGGAAGTGACTTGTCTAGAATGCCAATCCTTGTCCAGGATGTAGTATGTTGCCTCGCCCAGGTGACCTTCTTGGTCAGATTCATCAGAGCTCATGCCATCTTGGCCAAGCAATTCCACTATGGCGACTGCATGATCCTTGATATCTTTGTATTCATGGGCAGTCTGCAAATGACGGCTGTAGAGCTTCAACAGTCTTAGATTTTCGAAAACATGTATAGGTAGTTTAGTACCATACCTCGTGCTTCCTTTGACACCATTGATTCCGAGCTTTATGTTCTTTCTTATCAAGTTCATCCAGCTGCTTGTGCTTGTACCGCATTCTTAATGCCATAACATGAGTCAACCATGCTTTCGAGACATCTTCGAGGGTATGATTCTCTCCTTGGTGACCTTGGTGATGCTTCAAGTACTCTGTGGCGAAGACAAGCACAGCAGATTTGTTCCACTTGGAGTGTGGCAAACCTTGCAAGTCTATGTGAAAGTCCTCAACCATGCAGCATGGTCCATGCTTGGGATCCCATGTGCTGATTTCCCTCTGACCAATGGACTGTGGCAGGCCTTTGTGTTCTCGTAGATGCAAAAGCTCTTTCCTGAGCTCCCAAACAGATTTCTAGAGCAGAAATTGTCAGCAGCTCTGGATTACATGTGTGCCTAGTTCGCCCACCTTGAATTCATTGTGACTTGGTGCTCGCGGTTTCGGGAGTTTCTTTGTCTTCTTGGAGGTTGGTCTAGCACCATTCTCAGTGCGCTGACTTATCAGTTCTTCTCTAATGCAGTGGTGACAGACGATTCGATGATCTTCCCAAGTTCCTGCCAAATGTTTGCTCTAATCTTGCTCTCGATGCTGTCCTGGAGGTCTTGTAGCTTGCGTATCTTCTCAGGGTTAGCATTCTAAGTTTATTCATATGTGAGAATGACAGCAATTGAAATATGAGGTAACAAGCTACCATTACATGCGGATGGGGATGCTGACTGGTCGTGTCATTACACTCTGTCTGACAGTCCATCATTTGGCCAGGAGTAAGACCTCCAGAGGGTCCAGTGACTGTTTGAGGAGCCAATGGAGAGGGCATAAAGAGACAGCACTCGAGAGGCTGAGAGAAAGTAAGAGGATCAAGGCCAGGAGCCTATGAGGACTTGTCAGCCGTGGATTGATGGTCCAGCAGGTGAAGCCAAACCTTCTCTTTCCCTTTTACACTAGCAGCATCTTCAGTTCGACCATATTGTGGTCCAACAGCAGCAGCCTACAAGGAACATTAGCTATGGATGCGTAGACTTGGACCAGTACAAACCGCTGTCATATTGTTGACATTTCCAGATTCAGAGGGTCCCGTGCTGATGCCAACAGCCTATGGGCAATTCACATCCTGAAAGGCCAGGAGCACCAAACTCGGTATGTACCTTGCTTTCCCCCTTTGTGGCTCCTACTTGATGGTGCTCTCCACCTTGTTCTGGCATGCCCAATATCTATGGAAAACCCAAATTTAGTGTAGGATATCATTGGACTTGCGGAAGATTTAAGCTTACCTTGACATCCATCGTCTGAAAGGGATTTCCAAGCATATCATCATCACTCATACCATCGTTATCTTTCTCAGTAGTAGTGTTGTCTGAGTCCGAGTCTGAGTCCGAGTCTGAGTCCCACTCCAAGTCCACGTCTGAGTCCGAGTCCAAGTTGGAGTTCAAGTCCGAGCCTGATTCTTCCTCATCCTCCCTTTTCTCATTGGGCTCAACTCTGGCACTGTCACTGGCAGAAAAATCAAACCCCTCAGCAACCAGCTTGTCAGTGGAATGAACGCCGACGCTAGCAGAAGGCCCCTCTCCATCTTCTCTGCCTTCACTGGTGACAACTGGGCACAAGACTTCGCTGTCGTTGTTGGCCCTTTCCCCCTCCCCATCAGCTTGGTCATCAGTATCAGGAACAGACTCCTTCCCTGACTCAGTTCTAAGAGAATCCTGTATATCATCCATGGCCTCATCAATACCACTGGCTCCAATTCCAGATGGTGTAAACACCCCCTGAACATCTTCAGTGTCTCCTTCCACAGCAGTACTATTGCAGTCCATGTCAACAGTGGATCTGGATCTGGCCCCCAGGGAAGTGGGCTGCTCGCACTCTAGGTCCACCACTTTTCTGTGCTTTCTGACCTCAAAATGTCTGGGTCATAATGTAGGAACATCTTCAGACTTGTCATCGTCATCATCTTCGCTGTCTTTCTCATCTTCCTCTTGACCCCTTTTTCTTGAAGCCATCTGCTGGACACAACATCAGGTGTGAGTCTAACACCAGAGATAATGATCAGCAACGTACATGGCCTCCAAGCATGTAGAGGCTCAAGGACAGTTAAGGGGGGGTGTTGGTAACAAACCTTGACGTTGTGTTGCGTTGCGACGGGCCATCTTTCTGCGTACTTCAGCTGTTTACATCATAAATGATCAAATATAGGCACAACAATCAAAAACGGTACCTTGGGCCAGGGTGTCAGGTGCAATCTTTGCATAGGGATGAAAGGCTTTGTATATAGGCTTGTCTGTAGGAATGGCCTCTGCCATGGAATGCTCCATACGAGAGCGGACATGTCATAAATCAACTTGGGACATGGGTTGTGTCAGCTCAAATTCCTAGTGGGTGAAAGATCTTATAAGCCACGGAAGACACAAAGAGGACGAGTGAACAAAGAAACGCATCTAGAGCTGATCGGCGACATTCTGGCACCTCATTGAGCCAATTCCTACTAGACTCCTTTGGCTCCCTTAGCAAGCATAGGTACACAATACGAAGGATGATCCACGGGCGAGAGCATCATGACAACTGGCCAAGCTTCAAGGTCATGATCCTGCTACATCGCAGAACTTGCAGATGACTCCGACTAGGACCTCAGTTATATGAGGGAGTTCGTTCCAATAAATGTCATACAACATCAGTAGTATGCAAGGATGCTGTGCGGGAATGGCATTTACAATCTGGGTAAATGTCACTGTAACTTCGGAAGACACACCAGGGAGGATAAAGTTCACAATCTGAAACGTGGGCATGCCTTTGTCATGGATCATCTCTCTCTAAGCACAACATATCTGAGCTTGCCTTTTTCGTGCATTGTCGATATCATTTGACAGGCCGAAGATGATGAAAATTTGATTTGCTTCTGCCTTTCACCACATCATCGATCATGTTCCACTTGTCCATTTTCCCAAATTTTGCATTGCGATGGGCCGTCTTTCTGTGTACTTCGGCTGTTTACATCGTAAACGATCAAATATAGGCACAACAATCGAAAACGGTACCTCGGGCCAGGGTGTCAGGTGCGATCTTTGCATAGGGATGAAAGGCTTTGTATATAGGCTCGTCTGTAGGAATGGCCTCTGCCATGGAACGCTCCATACGAGAGTGGTCATGTCATAAATCGACTTGGGACATGGGTTGTGTCAGCTCAAATTCCTAGTGGGTGAAAGATCTTATAAGCCACGGAAGACACAAAGAGGACGAGTGAACAAAGAAATGCATCTAGAGCCGATCAGCGACATTCTGGCACCTCATTGAGCCAATTCCTACTAGACTCCTTTGGCTCCCTTAGCAAGCATAGGTACACGATACGAAGGATGATCCACAGGTGAGAGCATCGTGACAACTGGCCAAGCTTCAAGGTCATGATCCTGCTACATCGCAGAACTCGCGGACAACTCCGACTAGGACCTCAGTTATATGAGGGAGTTCGTTCCAATAAATGTCGTACAACATCAGTAGTATGCAAGGATGCTGTGCGGGAATGGCGTTTACAATCTGGGTAAATGTCACTGTAACTTCGGAAGACACACCAGGGAGGATAAAGTTCACAATCTGAAACGTGGGCATGCCTTTGTCATGGATCATCTCTCTCTAAGCACAACATATCTGAGCTTGCCTTTTTCGTGCGTTTTCGATATCATTTGACAGGCTGAAGACGACGAAAATTTGATTTGCTTCTGCCTTTCACCACGTCATCGATCATGCTCCACTTGTCCGTTTTCCCAAATAAAATTTTCGGAATACGTACGCTGATCTCGTTAACAGCCACTTTCACGCCTTTTAGATATCGTTTGACAGGCTGAAAGCGGCGACAGTTTGCTTCCGCCTTTCACCACGATTTTGATCGCGTTTCACTTGTGCACTTGCCCAAATAAATTTTAGGAGTAATACGCATCTGGACTTGTCAGCAGCCGTTTTCGTGCGTTTTCGCTGTCGGTTGACCTGTGGCTTAAAGGGGCGAAAAACTGCTTCCGCCTTTCACTACGTTTTCGATCGTGTTCATTTGCCCCCTTGCCCAAATTGGAAGACACCTGAACTCAAATACGGCCGAGACAGGCGGCGTAAGTGCGCAGGACGTAGCTACCTCAACTCAACGACGTGCAGCGCCAGTTTCTCACGGTGTGCATACTACCTGAAATGCTCATACACTGGTAGCCCAACAAAACGCCTTCGTCACGCCTGGGTAGGTACCATATTTCCGCATATCCGTGTACCAGTAGTAGGGTCTAGGGTCGATGGCTTGTCTCTTTATCTAATACTGCCAAACGGTCGTCCTCTGCCAATAGCTCCGGTGTGTGACTACAAAGAAATATCGCATTGTCAAACTCCCTCAGCAATCTAATGGTCTGACGACCGGAACTCCTGGACAACGCGACATATAAATTGAACAAATTCAACCCACCAGATGGGGGTTTGGCTATATCAACAATTACATAGGGAAGTGTCTGACCTTGCGAACGGTAATCCGTGAACGCGTATGCAGACGTCATGGGAAACTGCCGACGTTTGACGGTGCGCGACACATCCATGTCCTGAGGGCTTTTGTATCGGATGCGGTGTGTCTTGGATGCCGGTTCGACAGGTATGACAGAGGCGTCGAGCCCGGGTAATTGGGTTGTGCGCGTACGATGCAATTTGACAAGGAGGTAGCACGGCAGATATTTCAGGCGAACCACGGCGTTAGTGGCCATGATAGGAGGCTCATCAGGATGCAGGACAATGTTAACTATTGTTCCGCGTGCTCCATTGGTGATGTCGAGATCCGTTTCTACATTTTGCGTAACCATGACCCATGTACCAACCGATAGTTCAATGGTGTCTGGCAAGTCCTGGTTGCGGCGACGAGTTTGGCGGTCATCGTTCGTGCGGGAACGTCGCTCGTCGGTTTTGGTGCGACGCGAGAGAAAGGCAAAGCGTTCTGCTAAGGTCAGGGGCTGACCTTTGACGGTGTCCTCAGCAACACACTCGAAGACTACACCAGGTGACATATGGGCATGTTTGTGAACAGCTGCATGGTTCCACTGTTGGCGCACGGCATGTCGCGGGGTGACCAGGCATGCTTCGGACCAGGGAGCGGTGGTGAAATCTGGTAAGGACACTGCAGCATTGGTAAGAACCAAACTACGCAGCATAGTCAGATGGTCCTGCTGAACATGGCCCATGCGTAAGTGATGCAGGAAATCTCGCCAGACGTGATCAGTGACGCGCTTCTGTTCTTTCAGTACCACGACCGTCTGGAACTCTTCGTAAATCGCGCGACCAAGTTGGGCATCAATAGAATCCTTTTTGGTATTGCGTGGTACATAGAGTGGCTCTGCCACACCTGCTGCAACGGGGGGAAACTGGTGGAAATCCCCACACATGATAACGCTGATGCCTCCGAAGGAGTGAGACGGTGCATCCTTGCCTTCTGTCATCTTACCAACAGCGATATTGCGTGACAACTTCGCGAGGAACATTTTGCCCAGCATGGACATCTCGTCGATAATAAGGTACTCGTAAGTCCGCCAAAATTGCTGCAACTTCGCCTTCGTTTGGGCACTCATCACTTGGTCATTTCCCCGCGTGATCATCGCAATAGTGTGAGTGGTCTTGCCATCTATGAGCGACGCGGCGACTCCTGTATATGCTGCTTTGAGGAGGAGGTGCCGCGCACCTTTGCAAGCGAAATACTCCGAGATCGATTGGATGACCCTGGATTTCCCAGCTCCTCCTTCTCCGTGAAGAAGCATTCGCAAGGGAGGGGGGGATCGTCCACTTAACGTCTGGTCCAGGTGCCACGTAACTATGTTGTAGGCTCGAGTCTGATCGACGTTCAGCATAGACGGATGAGCCGGACTCAAAACTCCTGGCATGTCTTCAGGCGCCGCAGTGCATGTTTCTATCACTCGGAGCTCTTCTTCCTCGATGGGGACTACGTCAGGGAATGCGACTTTTCTAGTCGTTCCGGCTGGTTCTATTTGGACGCTCTGCATGTTTTGCTCCTCGACATCTCTCTCCATTTGCTGCTTCCATGAAATCAACCTTTCTATATCGCCACCATCTGCCCTCCGTATGCCTATCGCCGCCAGGACTTCTTCCCCAATCGCATTGGCGCCTCCATGGACAGCAACTGGTAAGGCAGAAAGCAGGGACCTATGCATCTGTAATATATCGTCGGTGAAGATGCAGGCATATTTCGCTGCCTCCAACGCGTGATAAGCGTGAAGCTGCTCTGCGCCTGAAGTCTCCTTCGCCAGGAGATCGGTTATAGTTTTTTCTGTAACTGGCACAGGATGGTGAGTCGATGTGCTTGGTCATTCTGCATCGATAACGTCTTCCGCACAATCGTCTGTGGTACCGCGTGGCTCCGACTGGTCGTAGGGTACTTGCGTGGCCTGCACAGAAGTCTGGCATTGATGGAAATACTGAATGCCAGAGATAATATGATGGTGGTGTATCGGTGCATTCGCAAGGAAGATCTCTAAAGCTGTCTGCCATGTCTCTGTTGCCGTCTTCAAGTCGGTCGCCACACACTGCCACGGTTTCAAGAGCAAAAGCATTGACGCACAGTAGAATGGGGACGGTTCTGGATGCTCTCTCGAAGGAAAGTGGCGACCGATGAAATTTGGTAAATTGTTGTGCCCCCGTCGACGGACGACCCTATGCTTGTCTTTGAACCGGGGATGCAATTCGCAGTAGTCAACATGGTCGTGCCGGGGGTGTCCTGTGCGACCACCATGTGAAACCGTCTCTTGTGACTGTATCTGGCGTGCGGGGTCGGCCATGACATCGCTCGTTACTTCGTTAGATCCTCGCTTTTTGTTCACCTCGTAGGTATTAGTGAAAAACTCAATGACATTGTACTTTGCAAGCGCGTCTCCGCGATACATGTAGTCTGTCACTTGGCATTTTGGTAAGATCCGCCCAGCAGGATCTGCCACCAGAGTCACCACATCCATCACGTCACCTGTCTGTAAAAGTCGCCTCAGATATTTCACATATAGTTGAGGTGACGCTTACCTCTGCATGGTCTGTCTGCACAGTCCGGGGGTGCTGCTTGCGTATCTGGTTGATCGTCAACACTGACAAAGCACGTTAATAATCCATATCTTACGAGAAAGAAGAAATTCGACTCACTGTATGCACTGACGCTGCATCGCTCGCCAGCAGTGGGAACGCGCCCAACAAAGCATTGACAAAGGATGACCAATAAACTGGGTGTGTAGTGATGTGAACGATACGTGTCACCCCAGCCCATGAGGTAAGACATGACCATTGGTGTGGCTAACTCCTGTTCCCTGTTAATAGTATGCACGAGACGAAACAGCAGAAGACGCTGCTGATTGCGGAGGTCAGTCGAGATACGCCGTCTGTGCCATGTGGTATGCAAATCCTTTTGCAAGTATCGCTGACAGATTGTGATGTTTCCCTTGTTTTTTCGTTTGGTAGGTGGTTATGTAAAATGTTAGATTGGTCGTCGCACGAGAGTTCGTTAACAATTTCACGTCATTGTTGCACCTTGCGTTGATACTCAAGGCCCGGTAACCACGCATTCAGGTATGCATACAGTCGTTTGGTACCCCATTCGCCATTCTCCATGACGAAATCTGCGTCCGCCTGTTGGAAATGGGGCCCTGCGTTTGCAAACCAGGGAGCCGTGCTTGTTTGGTACAAGGCATCTTCTCACCTCGCAGGTGTGTAATTGCTTGGTCCTGACAACACGACGCTCGAGTTCAATCAACTGTTGTTCGTAGTTACTGGACGATGGTGTCGGCGGTCGGGTGTATGCTACATCGACATCGTTGGGAATTTCCCTGATAGATTGTGCGGATTCGAGACCTGGCAAATAGCCTCGTATGTTCGCTTTGATAAAGGTACGCACACGTTCACGAAACTCCGGCTGCTTCAGAAGTGCCTCCATCTCCTCCATCGTAGGTGCATCTTTTAACCATAGCAACATGTGTAGGTGCAAGGATCCTCGCCCCTGCGACTCGACGACTCCGAAATGCGCATTCACTCGGCCAACGATTCCTCGTGCCTGGACAATTTGATGCAGGGGTGACTCGAATGCCAAACAAGGTCTCGAGAATCACTTTTATCATGAAGTGGAAGAATTTGGCTGCGGCGTATGGATCTCCTGCGATGTTGCGTGCCCGCGTCTCCTTGTCGGGTCCTACGGTGTTGAGGAATTTGTCCATGTCGATGCGTTCGCCCGCAAACACCTGCGCAATGGGATCATGCAAATCACATGGGTTAATGGTGATCCACAGAGTCGGTGGGTTAAACATAATGGAGGTGGCCCAAATCTGACTACGCAGTTGATAGCGACTTTGGTCTGTGCCCATGACGCGACCTGCAGTGGAATACAGGTGCTGACGAAGTAGACGTATGGCCGGGTCGGACACTGGTAAGTTGGATTCCTCCTCCTGTTGTGCACTGCTGCATTTTCTCAACAGTGATTGTGGATAACAGTCGAGCATCACGTTGAAATGTCTGCCGTTGCATCTGAACTCGTGCGGAACCTAGTGCTTGTCGCCTCTGCAGTATGCCAAAGCACAGGAAGGAGAAAGTCTCATGCTTGCGGAATCGTCGGTCATGATAACGCAATAGCCATCTAATGTGCTCGCCAAAGTCGAGGGGAACATGTTGCTGTCGTTCGAGGCCACCCTCGCCGTACGGAAATAGGCATGGGTATGCCTTCTCAAAGAGGTTTGTATCATTACTGGCGTCTTTGTCGCTATTGAGGGTAGCGTGACCACGAGGACGTCCAAAGTCGTTGACTGGTCCCGCATGCCTGACTGCATATCCACCTTCCTTGCCGTCTTGCCATAGATTGGCAAGTCCCCACACCATCATCTCATCCGCTGTTATGGTTGTCATTTCAGTGTCTATGGTGCCGGAAACCTGGAGTGGCACAACGTCAGGTGCTGGAATAATGTGTTCAGCAGGGCACATGGCCTCTGTAGCTTTCTTACCTTGGTTGACATCCCCATTTGACATTGTCTGATCTGTGTCCATGGCGGGCCCAACTGACGCTAGGTTCAGTTATTCGGAGGTCCTCAATTGCACGAATGGCGCTCACCCTCATCGTCGTCTAGGGGTACATATCCCTCGCTTTCCTGCTCGATAATCGCCGTGTCCTCGCTTTGCCTTATGACGCTGGCAATTTCCATGGGCACATCGTCAACGGGCAGACTTCCCAGCCGTTCATTACAAATTTCTATTCTGCCGTAGTATTTCGCATTGTTTGATTTCAGCCATATTAATGCATCTCTCACAGCATCTCGGCGCACGCGAAATGTCGATCGTAACCAGTTCATGGGTAAGCGGCCGACGGCGACAAAGGTGATCGTTATCAGAGAGGCCAGGATCGATGGTCTGCGTGGCATAAGGTCGCCATCCACCATTGCAGTGATCGCCATCATATTCTGGTCGAACAGTCGTGACATTGCCCCTCATTGCATTCTGCAGGCATGACATGTCCTGGAACACCACCTGTCCTCTTTGGAAACAGCTTAAACACGTAGACTGCGGGGATACAAGTGAGCTATGAGCAGTTGCTCTGGAAACGTGAGCTGCTGGAGAACCCATGGTCGCTCGCCGATCCACAGTTCGTTGGCTAAGGAGTACTTTGGTGGCTTGTCACTGACATGACAGTACTTCTTCCACGCAGTGTCGGCAAATCGTCACCGTGCTTTGCGCACCATGTCCTCCGATGGCGTTGGGTTCCAGTAACATTCCATTGACTGAGCCTGTGATGGTCGTTTGCATTACGAGGGCGCAATCGATGTTGATTGGGTATGTCAGCCAATCTCATGCAGCATAGACCATCTTCTTGTACGTTGCACTCCCGTGCACAGATGCCACATACCCCGGCTGCCAGTGCTTTGCTACCTGTAGCAATATAAAATGACCTATAGCATGCGTGGACCTCCTCCGTAGTTGGGACCTGCAAGAATGATGGACAAGACGGGGCAATATTACCCATTGCCGATTGCTCCTCTACATGGCGAGTCTTGTCCGGTGTTTCCCTGTCTGCAAGATCGTCCGGCCTGTGTTTCTGTGCCTGTCGTTGTTGTCTCGCAATCTGCTTTTGGGATTGGTGGTTGTCTGTGGCTGCTTGCAATGTGTCGAGGAGCTCGGGGCTGCCATCCATTATAACGCGCTGGATAAGTTTATCTTTCTTCTTGCTTTCCTCTTTGCTAACGGCCAAAACTCCTGCTAGATGTCGTTGTATGTCTTTCATTGGAAGCTTCGACAATTTCGCTTTAAGAGAGTCCATGTCGTGATCATGTACAGAAAGGCAGCTCTACCGTCACCCCAACGACTGCATTTGCCATCTCCTTATTGCCCCTGTCTTTGTCTTACTAAGGTGTGCCATCATATGTTTTCGTTTCCAGCTCGTTGGTGACAGGCGACGTTCTCAGGTCTATGGATTTGCATTACCATTGAACGTGGCATGCAAAAGAAGGGACCTGCAGATTGGTTAGCATATGTCCGTATCACGGTGAAACGTCCTCACAATTCTTCCTCAACTACTTCGACACACAGGCGGCAAAATGCACACTCCAGTCCACACGGCATTCCGCCAAGGATCCACTGCACGTCGAGAACGCCGAACTGTCTAAATATCTCAAGGTGTGTGTGCGAGGCATGTGACATGGTGATCATGTTGATCCACATCATTGCACTGTCCGTCACTGTTCGCGTGCTGACTTTGCAGATGTTCTTCGTGCCGTGGTAATCTTTGCAGCGTATGTAGCGAAAGCCGCGCGTGATATATTTCCTGATGCCTTCTATGATGCCGTGCTTGTCTCGGCTATAATACAGCGGACCAGCATTGACCATGGAGAGGGAATGTAAAGTGAGTGTCGGATAGCTGCAAAAAATGGTATCGGCACTGACAAAATTCATAACGGCTGTGCTGTGAAACTGGAAAATTGGGCTCAACGCCGTTGCTGTCCTCGACACGACTATGTCGATCTTCCTCTGGTCTTTGCTAACGACAAGAACACGGCTCACGTGTGAGTAATGATATCCAACCTTGTTCACCGCCGGCTCGTCAATGGTGGCGTACCCCTCAACCTTCAATCTGTTTTGGATCAACGTGAGGTTATGTTGTGGAATGTAGATGTCAAGGTCTGTTGGCTTCCATGGGGTCCGGCATTCCGGGAGCAGGAGGTGGAGTGCTGTGGATCCCGAAATCACGGCCTCGCAGGTGCGCAGAATCTCTATTAAGACATCACCGTTTCTGAAATATCGAGCTCCAACGAAACACAACCTGTATTTCAGATAGGCGCGCACAAGCTCTGCTTGTCGGTGACTTGTAGCGCCTAATTGTTGCAAATCACCGACGTCGCAGTGCGCCAACATGTAGTGCACAAGTTCGGTACAGCTTGAGAACTTTGCCCATCCTCGCACGTTCTGCTGGTCTGCTTGTGAGTGGTGCTGCACGTTGTCTGATAGCGTCGTCCACTCACCGTGCGCTGCATGTTGTCTGATAGCGTCGAGCACTCACCGTGCCGTCAGTGGCAGATATATCGTGTATATCACTCCTAACCTGACGTCTCTCGTCGGAGCTTAAGTCAGGGGGGCCTGTGGTTGTTCGGCGACCTTTTACCGTGTTGTGGCCCCTGGCTTCCCCCCCTGTCCGATTGGTTCTAACTATTGTCTCTTGTTCGTGGATCTCGCGCAAGTTGGCTCACGAACTGTCATGCAAATACGGAACTATAAATTTGTCCTGCCCGTTGAATACGTTTGCTTGACACGTGTATCACCACTTATGCCACTTCGGTGCCCGTGCCGCTTTCTATACCCAAATGCAACCTTAAGACGGTGTCAGTGTTGCCGACTCTCTTGACAGCGCTGAGAACAAACGCACAACGTCCATGCTTCCATGATCGCTGGTATCTCATCTTCCGGACATATGTTAACTGCTCTCCTGCTCTTAGCAACCCCTACAAACACGTAAGTGGCGTTTTGCGGATCGTGCTCATGGCAGTGTTTGTTGAAATACACCAGGTATGTCGATGATGCTATGGACACGCGTGTGGCGTGTATCTCCGTGTTAATGGCAAATACGTGGCCGTTCAGCAGTGCATCGAGTCCTTCCATGCCATCTGGACGTATGTTCAATCTGCGAGGTCCAATGTTTTTGCCCATCAGAAATGCCAATACTGTATATGTGGTGTGCGTCATGTTACTGTGTGTGTGGTTTCATTAGTGATGTGCTGCCTATCAGCGTTTTCTCAAGGTACGCACTTGCTATGGTGAGTCTCCTGTGCTAGCATTCGTTCACGTTATTGTCTTCGTTTTTATGGCAGCTTGACGTGAGGAGGCGGGCATCAACCCGTCTCCTTTGTCGGCGGATGTTGCTATCTGGTTCGTCCGTCTCCTATACTGCTCTGGACTCTTTGCATGGGCTCATGATCGACTTCTGAAACCTGAAACATAACATTGCTGTCTCCTGCCCCTTTGTTTGTCGGCCTTATAAGCACGCATACCATGCGTTGTTCGCTCGTGAACCACCACAATGACAACACCTGCGAACGTGCTTAGTACTCGTGTTATTAGCGCTCGCAACCGTCTTGTATCCTCCGGCCTGTACCTCGGTGACTCCGCCATTGCTACCAGGCTCGAATGGGTACGACAAGACCGTGGCCATGTGTTGTCGTATATTCCGCATGAGGTTTCTCATGCCAATGCGCCTACAGCTCCTGCCGGGTCCGTCGACACTGGGACTGCAGAGGGTGACGGATCTGCGGAGTCAGATTTGTCGCCTCCTCCTAGCGCTGCTGTCCTCTCTGCCATTGTACGCATTGATCGCGACGACTTTTGGCTCACATCAGATGGTGGGTATCGTGGACCTAATACATTTTGGAGGGAAATTCTGGATGTCAAGCCGTCCTGCACCGTCTCAGAGCCTGGACTCGAACCTGTCAACTTGGACTTTGTTGTCAGTTCTACAGATGTTGCGCATGTTCACGGAGAAATGCGTTACTCCAGGTTATTCTCGCGGCAAGAGTTTCTTTTCCAATAGTAACGTGGGCCCGACGCGATTCAAGCTTCGTCACCAATTGTTTGAGGCATGTCCATGCATTTGAACATATACATTGGCTGATTTTTGTGCGCATCGCATGATACAGTCCCTCGAATCCGGCGTAGTGGATAGTGATGACATCCCTGGATCTGCCACATCTTCTACAGGTGCGTTTAGTATTCGTGCCTTTAATAGTCTGTCTAATGCATTCTCTACTTCGAGATTCCTTTTCCTTTGAACTTTGGCCTCTAACGAAAGAGAAATACCGAGGGGAGCTGCTTGCTCTGAAATCTACACATCGTATTCTGCCTCTTCCGGCATATGATCTCACAGGTGACCTTATCAGACCCTCTGCCTATCGACGCTGTTTACAGGGAGCGCTGGTGGAGGTGCACTTCACGTTGTCGCACTGGCCTATTGCCAGCTTGAAACGCGATGTCTATGGTGCGCAGATCCAGTTGATTCGCCTACTTGCACCTCCCGTCGTGACCCCCACCACTGGAAAGAAAAGAAGAATTCCTCTTCATTTGGATGCAGATGAAACTCCGTCGAAGAAAGCCGCCACTTTTTGATTTGGTGGAGATACGCTCATGTTTGTGTACTTCTCCATTGCAATTGCTTGCCTGTTTATTGGCACGTCTATTGGACTACTGCAAGGATGCTTTTTTGTTTTTGGAGGTTCGGTGTTGTTACTTACGACGGACTTATATTGCTGTTTATTGGGACGTCTATTGGACTACTGCAACGATGCTTTTTGGTTTTGGGAGGTTTGGTGTTTCTTGTGCCACAAACATTGCCTTTGTGGACACTACGTTACTTACGACGGACTTAGGTTGGTTGTGTGCGACATAGATTGCCTTTGTGGTGATTAGGTTACTTATGACGGACTTACGTAGCTTGTGTTGACCTGGCTCGTGCTGTGTCTGATGTTATTTGCCTCAATGATTCCATGCGACGCTGGCTTGATTTGTCCAAGCAAGGTTGTCGCCGCCCCCGGCGGCACTTCCCGAGTTCCTTGTTGGAGGTAAACCAAGTGGACGAATTCAGCGGATGTTGGTGGATTTATGTGGTCATGCACGGATCACGGTCGACATTGCTGGCTTTCTGGCGATCCAGCAGCATGCCGCCAGCACCTTGAACATTACCAGGTCATGAGTATCAGTCCATACCTATTACTGACTTGAGTTCAGAATCGCCGAGAACTGTGTCGGTCCGTCACGGTTACACGAGTCGCTGATATGTGAAGGCAAAGCTATTTGGGCAATGGTTATATGTAAGATCAAAAACGATCCCCGCCGAAAGGTTAGATTTCCGTCAGTTAGTACAGCACATTCCTCGGCGTATGCAAGCAGTTCTTTGTCAGTAATTATCGGTTAGTTGTAGTGTATGGACCCTAGTTGAAGGCCGTGCGGATATCGCGGATAGAGGAAGGTAATAAAGATATATATGGACATCACACGCGAACAGACGTAGTAGCACGGGATGACGAGCGTGTGGGGGTGCTTCAGAAAAAAAAAAGTGGATACATCAATAAATAAAACAAAACATTTTGTTACAGATGCCAGTGTCATAGGGAGGGCCAAGGTAATCCAATATTGTAATCCCGTTTATGTCATAAATGGGCGCTTGGACTGTAAGGCCACAGTAGGAACATGCTGTTTAGTTTGACCTGTGAACTGGAAGATACGATGTAAGGTCATTCACAACAGCGCACCTTTTACACGAGCCACTGCGCTATGGACATCACGCCGTCCTCGTCGTGTCAATTCCAGATAATCCCTGCTTCGTGGCAAACGCACTCGGATGTGATAACGGGGGAAATGTCGCCGATGCCGACCCGGCTATAGATGGATCTCGAAGGTTCAGCATTAACCTACTGATCATTGTCGCTGATATTCTGAACGTTCAACAAACGCGCCATTACCACACTAGCTGAGTGTCGGGTAGAGGAGACCTACACGTTGATAAAGCTGCCGGCAACATTCTTTACGTTATTCTATCCGGAAGCAGTCAAGACTCCTGAGATGATATACAACATGTCGTGACTTACATTTGCCACCTATGTTCAACTATTAGTAAACCGTGTAGAGGATGTGAGATCCCAGAGCTCACCAATAGTGTAAGTATATTCCCTACATTCGCAGCGGACATCGCTCTATCCGCCTTGTCAGCACGTGTAGATGTCATTCGGTTCTAGGACGCACGCAAAATATAGAGAACCTAATTGTCCATGCATCAAGATCATGTTTTGAGGAAAATAACAAGGATAGACGTACCGTCCCGCAACAACGCGTCTGATATGTTTCTCCCCCCTGGATTCCGGGCATACACCGATCTCCACAGAGTGAGTCCAAAGACGACCACGTCAAAAAGTAGCTGCCCTCCCCATACCACTGAGAAATCTACAAGGTAAGTCCACATGTGTCGTTCAAGAGCGCCAGATAGGAATTATTATCGGAAATCGCCATTCGTAGAAGGTAAGAGGAGTCACGTACATAATGCCCTATTGGATATCAGTGCTTTAATATCAGAGCAATCCATTACGTATGTAGAACGAGAACTCACTGGTCGGAAGTGGCAAACCCCTGGTCAGGACAACCGATCCGAGGCTCTTGCGTCATCGCTGGGGGAGAAGAAGAGGGTATTGAAGGCACAACCCACTATCCGTCCACGCACGTCATCAGCCAATCATCGATCAGTCCAATCTAATGATCAGTATTGGACAGGGGGGGACTCACGAGGGCTACGGCGACCGCACCGACTGCCAAAAATACGAGCATAGCCAATACATGTCTGCTTCTGTCATATAAAGCATATACGCGCATGGTCATGACAGCTGTAATGGTTCATTGATCGTGATGAAATGAGAAGGAATACGTATACACAGCGGGACATACATACTTGCACCGATCATCTGAACGACAAGAATTGACATTGCATCATATAGGAACAAAGAATGACACCTGTGGGTGGCATCAAACGAAGACTGAATTCATCACTAGTCTGCAATAAGACAATGGGGTGTCCTCACCACTACGCCGACATGAGCAGAAGAAGGTTGAGCCATATGTGAGGACAGAATGCCACAAAACACGTACACTGTAATCCGATTCAACACCTGGAGACCAGAACATATAAATCGACATCGGGACGTGGCCTAGAATAATAAGGTATCGATTGGCAATGAAAAGCACAAACGGCCATGATCGTCGAGGTCGTTTCCAGAATAGTTCGACTTCTCTACCGAACGTGAGCATATAGTCGTAATAGAGGAGCGCTGTGCGAGGGTGGTAAGTGTTGTAAGTTGAGTGGAGGAGCACTCTAAGAAAAAAGGTTGAAAAGTTGGAATGGATAAAGTAGCTTACAGAATTGAACGACGGAGATAGACACCCTGGTGTCTCTGGCGATTGGGAAACCATCAGTTTCCCGTGGACATTGGCTAGAGTGTCAAGATAGAAATAAGAGACTCACAGCGACATTAGAACGGGTAATATGTTCCAACAATGCCAATGGGACCACCAAAGTCACTGGAGAGCCGGACTCGACAGCGATAACTAATACTGCACGGATAAGCACCGATACGCACCACAAAGACAGAGACAAACTAACGTATCAGGGCATCCACACCATGCACGTCAAACTGCCATGGTAGGGACATATACTTAAAGGGGCTCTTTCATCACTGGTTGCTGTGCACCATCGTGCGACATCATTGAAAACATGTGCATTCTGCCTTCCCTGAGACAGGGCACAGATCATAGTAGAGTCTCCCCTTGTCGACCAAGTTATTTTAGATCAACGCAGCCATGCGCGGTACCTTTGCAGCGTGTGTCTGTGTAGTGCAGGGCGGAGTCACACGGTCTAAACGTAAATTCACAGCATCCTCGGTCGACCTTTTCTCAATCTGACCTTGATGCGACTCGAAGACGCCATGCATAATGGGACGGTGGCAGACACCAGGCCATCAGTACTCACTCTCAGAATCATCGAGAGCTATGCAGTCCATCACGGTTACATAAGTTACTGGTAAAACAGGTGCCGGCGATTTAACAGTTTCACCTGGCTAATGTGCATGACCAATGTTTGACCGATGCGGGCGATGCGTATATATAAGACCAAAAATGGTGGACGTATGTAGAACGTGAGTGATCGAGCTCAGCACCGGCGGAACGTTACCGGACCGGTTAGCGTGATGTCGAAGCACCCACCTGACCGTACGCTCGATAGCTCAGTAACGTGGCGGTCTCAATTATCTCCTGGATACTAAGGCTCCTTAATACTGTACACCTCTGAGCCACCCCGGTATGTCAGGTATCCTCTGTGAACCACAAGAAAGCATGATTTTATATGCTACAGTGTAAATTATACGTGTAAACGTGCACTCTATTACTCCTGTCAAAAACGATTTTATATAACTAGCAAGTCTTCCATTGACAAAAAAATCACGGAAAAGCGGAATCGGATGTCGGAACATCCCTGTCAGACTCATACGGTGGAAGTATGTACCACCTTCAGCCCTTGTTCCATCTTATCCCTAGTTGTTTGCATGTGAATGCTCGTCTGCGTGCTAATAATCTCCCCCTGATTCCCACTTGCACCACAACATCCCATACACTCGTCTACATGATGACAGCACCTTGATGTATATGCACACGAACTCCCCTCCCTTACCTCTACAACCGTCGTCAAAAGTGATGTATCATGGTATGAACGGAAATTTGAATGCGAATGGTGGTCGATGGGCAGCGCGGGTTGAGAGGACACTAAGATTTTGGGGTCACGGAGGTTGAGCATGAGGCGAGATATCATAGTTGAGGATATGCTGTCGTTGCATGAGTGAGAGTGGGGAGGTAGAAAGTAGAGAGATTGGGAGGCAGGGCATGTGCATTAGGCATGGTAAGGATTGGATTGTGAGAAGCCTTACACGTTGGTAAACCCCGCAAGGAACGATTTCGTTGACGACTGACGAGCAGGAAAGGATTACATCAACAAACTAGCAGATCAACCCGTAACTTCAAAGAGGACATACTGTGTTGCATACCTAGACAGGGAGAGCTAAGAGGACACGAATGGTGACATGCTGCGACACATTACCAGAAAGGCGGTGATATTCGCTGCATTGGCACCAGTCATAAGTCTATCCGTGTAAGTACGTCGACAATATTCCGTAACGAATTCTGCAAGAAACGCTACAGTACTCACCCGAAATACAATACACCTGTGCACGACGAGCGACGAGCAATCAATGTGTGTACGTCCAAATTGATGGACCGAAAGAGGACATCTGACCAAACATGTCGTAGACTCACCATCACGTATCAAGACATCCAATAGAGTGCGTTTTCCTAATCTCCCGACACGCAATGTTCGCCATAAGGTAAGTATGAACACGATTGCATCGCACGACATCTGACCGCCCCACGCAATCGCCGTACCTGTGAATTCCATAAGGTGTATGATTCCCAGAGGTGACAGTGCAACTGACGTTTAGCCCTGCCAGCAGTGGTGGACTCATTACGGAATCAGAAGGGAAAGTAAAGAGACTCACTGTTCATAGGTGATGGGGACATTGCATCCATAGCGCAACGCAGGGGTTGGTACAAGTGGAGCTGCCGCAGGCGAGGGTGATAGAATGGCCCACTAACCTTATCCAGCATCGTCCATGTGATTATGGATTATGATCAGTATCCATAAACATGACGGCAAGCGTCCCACTTACACAGGCTACACCAACGGCAGCTAGAGCGACTGATACCAGGAAGAGGAGCACTCTCCTACTTTTCACGTACAGAGCGTATACTCGAAGGGTCATGACAACTGATCACAGTCTGAGGTAGTGTCCTCGACGAAAATATGACACATACTTCCCCCTATGATCTGTACAGCTATAATCGTGAATTGCTGGGAGGCACCAACTCTTTTGCAGCTAGGATGAGTTAGTTGCATGTAAAACATCACAATAGGCAGGTACAGACAACTATTCACGGAATTAGACGTTCACGAAAGACAAAGGTGTCATGGTCACATACGATGCCATCTTCACCCAGACTTCGTGGCCAGAACGCATCCATCAGTGCAGGTATACGACTCAGAATGGTGATATAACGATTGGCGACATAGAGCACGAACATCCACGACCTGCGGGGTTTAATCCAAAAGAAATCCACCTCCCTCCTCAACGTTAGCAGATAGTCATAGCACAATATTACTGTGAAACAAGCGTGTGATCGTGACGCCACTCGTGTAGAAACGGACACTTACTGCTTGCTACCAGGTTCAATACGGAGGTGAGCTCCCTGCTGGAGATGAGTCGACGGTCATGAGCCAGGAAATGCGATTTACGAGCTCACAGTTGAAAGGGCATGAAAGTCGGCGTTACTGTGTCGAAAAAGCTCATAGAATGGATATAAGCTATTGGCCTAACATAGCCACGTGGAACGTTGGGTTTGAACCCTACGTAAATTAACGTTTCAACAATGCTTTCCCTGTCCGTTGCTGTGTGCGGGTGATTGTTTCAGCGCGTATCGAATTCATAGATTGGGAGAAGACCGGGTCGGAACAGTAAACCTGAACCGCCCACCTACCCACGACACTTGTTGGGTGGCATCGACGCTCGTGCTCCCTAACTTCAAGTCATGAGAATCGCCTGCAGCACGGCTGACCACTTCGCGATAGGGCGCAGTGTCGAAGTACTTGTGTTGAGAATGCCGCAAATTCGGCAACATATATGCGTGGGTTGCAGGCAAGTTGCATATCACGCGGATGGGACTACTCGGGCACGGCAAGGCCGGGTGCCGGTGATGGGCGGGACGGGCGTCGAGGACATCGTTGCTCTTTGTTCACACAAATGTCGTAACTTCGCGTCTTACGTCAGCCTGGAAGCTGGAAGCTTGGAAGTGGCCCGGAATCTTGTAAGTCTTGCAGAATGAGTGCAGCTACCCTTGTAAGCATACTCGAAGGTCACCGGGTCATCCATCATCCCGTGGTATGTACGTATTCCCTCATTCGTTTACTACGCTGAATTGTGTATTTGCAACAGTGAATGCCAGCGCTACTGCACATTGACAGTAAACTGATTACTACTAATAGCTGTACATGCCACAAAGTGATGCTTAGTTGAGGTTATAATACAATCGTCCGCATATCCACCCCATCCCAACGCAACTTTTCCTGTTGTCTATGAACTATCTCGTACTTGAATTCTGCACGGATCTCCAGTCCATCCTCGAAAAAGGTTCTTGGTATAATGGTCGACGCATCCGACTCGATGTCTCGCCGATGTCAATGTCTATGTTTTGCACACAGAATGCACCGATATCTACATTCGGGAATAAACGGAGGCGTGGTTAGACATGCCACTATAGATATCAATAGTTGACCCAAGACGACGCTAGGGTCGATAGGTCGTGCCAAGGCCAAAGCCAAAGCCAGCACCGGGGAAATTGGACGCATGCACCCACCTTCCTCTGCTGGATCCCTCAAATTCAGCATCAATCTTGATATCAAAGTTGCACACAGCCTGATCACCAAAATCCCGTAAAAGGTCACATATGATCACATACAACCCGCACACGATCATCAAGGTCACCACGAGCAGATCAAAGCAAATGGTAAAGAAAAATCAAAGTCAATTACGGAAACGCGATGCGAGCGAGCACACTTACATGATCGTAGGACTTGAAAGGAGTGATTTCATATCAGGCTATCGGTCATCCGCAAGGAATGGGTTGAATTCATCGCTCGTTTTTGAAACGACACACAAAGTCAAAGTATGGCTCACCTGTCCCATCTAGACAAACCCATTAATCGTCATAAAAAGGAGAGAGTGAGAGGGAGGAAAGGGGGGACATACAATAAAAATGACAATGTTGGCTACATTTATGGCAGTCACCACACTTGCACACATCGAGCATCAGATACGATCCATCCCGTATCAACGAGATGAGCTCACGCAAAGTACATGGCGCCTGTGTACACCCGTACGATTCAGCATGGTATATCGACGTTAACAAAGCGACGCACCATCACGCAACAAAACGTCCACTAACGACCTCTTGCACATCGATTCCATGCGCAATAGTTTCCACACGGTCAACACGAACACCATCGCATCGAAGATGAGCTGTACACCCCATAGAGCGGCATAACCTGCGCATGCGTCGTTATCATTCGAAGGTGTCAACGTGGGAGTCGGCGGATCTCGGCTGGGGAGGGGCCTTCGCGAAGGGAATGGGTATACTGCTTACCTGGTGTTCTAGGTGAGAAAAGCTCGCGAATGAGAACCGACTCAGTAAAATGGAAAAGTCTAATGAAGACGAACTGCTGTTGGGAGACGGAACGAAGGCACCCCTGATTCTGCAGCGGCTCCGTGGGAAGAGAAGACCCGATAATGAGCCCCCACTGACACTCACCCATGAGCATCCCCGCCAGTGCACAAGAATGAAACAGCGTGGTTACACACCAATCCGACTCCTAGACCAATCCCTATGAACGAGAGGAGGAGAAATAGTATTCGTCGATTTTCGCCATACATAGCATAGACCCGTAGTGTCATAACGACTTGGTGGAAGAAATCAGGAATATTGATGGCAAGGATTGGGAAGGTTTAGAGTTCTCACTGGAACACATGATCTGGACGATTCCTATCGCAAGCTGGTCTGCTAATAGCAGACTATGACACCTATGGCAATGTCAGGGTCGGGATGCAGAGAGGTTTGGGAGGATGCAACTGACACCTACGTAGATGATAAGAATGATAACTAGAATCAGTAGTGTTTACATAAGAACAACAAAATGTGGGTAAACTTACGGAGCTGTAAGGTCCGAAACTCGACGGAAGAAAGTTGACAGCGAATGCTGGCACGCGACTCAACAGCGTGATGTATCGAATGGCGATGAAAAGCAGGAATGCCCATGATCGACGAGGTCTCGACCAGAACCGTTCCATCTCATCCGCAAATGTAAGCACGTAGTCGTATATGAAGAGCGCTTGGGGTAGACGTATGATCAACGAAAAAGAGCACGGGGGATAGACGAATCAAGTCTCACCATAGGCTACGACATTCAAAGTTGCAGTGAGGTTGCTGAATCGTGGACGTTAGCTTGCTTGATGATTCGAGGGCATGCCTACTCACAGTTGCGGCTGCATTAGCAGTGGGGCATGTAGATGGGACAGCCCAGAGGTGGAAGATACAAAAACAGGACGAGGAGAGTCCTTGTATGGCAGAAAATATAAACAGTATTAGCGTTGGATGACGATTTGAAGGCACACTTAAAACTTACATGGACACGTTACATATGTACCTCGGCAATGAATCTCCGAGGCAAAAAGGTACAATCTGACAGAATGTGGCATAAACATATTCAAAGGATCGCGTGCCTTCCAAGATATACTCCGCTTACGATTCTTCCGGGCGTCAATCAGAGGAATGTATATGTACTTGGGGAGCGAGCCGATGGAACTGACCCGCACTCCCGAACAACCGGTTTTGCACACTATGTCCCTCATGGATGCATAACATATGCCATCAGACAAAGCACCGGTACGTCGCAAAGCAGGAGGTGAACAGGGCGGGTTGCCACCGGGTTATGTTTGACGCAAAAGGAGTCGACTGGCTCGTTCGGACGCAATAACGCTGACTGGCAAGAAGACAGATAATTAGTTCTGGCATGCCGGAAGAACGAACGGAAGCTATAAGTCAGTAATAAATATTGAGGCTTTTGGGAAAGTCGAACCTTACTACTGAAAATATATTGCACAACGTCGCGAGGGAGTGACTTGGCATGTCCGTAGTGTAGTGAGGAATCTACCCGACAGCCGTGCCGGGCCCAACCCACGAAGAAACATCCTCCAGCGATGTCGAATACCAGGACAGATGGGGTATTGATTTACGCATTTGGAATCCATGTGTAGTGCAAATATAAGAGTCTCACTTCAACCCACGCTCAACATTCACGTCCACCACCCATGCTCGACCAGTATGCACCAGTCAAGTGGAGGACCTCAAATACAGATGGCTGGGGGCGTGTCGCGTGGGCCCTACTACAGCTAACAGGCTTGACAGATTCCAACCTGTGTCAGCTGCGTAGCCTTGTTCCCAAGACGACGGTGAGCAGATGTACCCAGCGTCAAACACTGCTATTCGCGAGTGTGTACTATGTATGTACTTCAAAAGTTGTGCAGCGAACTGAAATCAGGCACACACAGACCGACGTATGTCTGTTTAGTTTGCGTCAGCAGTCGACAAGCCTCGGAGCTCGCGGGGCCGGTGGCATTAGTGCTGATATAAGTTACTAGGTTGCTTGATTGATTGTCTCATCCCAGATCTTTTCATGATAGCAAGTATGTATGGAGAAGCACGCTCTTTCGAGGCTACTACCCTGGCCCCCTTCATTGATAATATCAGAGGACAATGCAAGACTTGCGCAGATGGCGAGCGATTCTTATACCACTCAGTCACTGCTCCCGTCCACGTCGTGATCTTGTCGCTTGATAAACTTCAACGTTCAACATTGACGTACTGACGATGAAGTCGTGATAAGGTTCCGTCACACCACTAATTTTCAAGACAACCTCCATCGCCCAGAACTCTTGTCAATCGGGTCGGTTACGCATCTTGCCCAGGCCTGCCAGTGCGACGACACGGATGCGGCTGACAGGCATGTGAAACAGACGCTTAATCATAAAATTCCGCTTGCACATACCGGAGATCGGAGGGTGAGTGATTTGCTGTCCCAACCCCACTTTTTTTTTGGAACAAGTTACCGTCGAGGATGTCTTTCTCCAGACTTACATATTAGTGACCATCGAGGGGAAGGTGTGGAGCACAAAGTTCTTGGCCTCCTCCAACGAGTTCCTCTATGTATGTCTACACGGTGTGCAACTGACCGGTCTACTTGGAAATTGCCGCCCACGAGCTGCTCGTGACGACACGGGTCCCGATTAGACTGACTGATACATTGATCCGTTTTTCGCCAGACCCAAAATCCTAAGCAGGAACGACACACTACATGCTATGTCCGAGAACCGCACGGTAGACGGTCTACCGACCGAGCCCTGGTTTCGTTCGGGACAAGCCTCTTAAGCGCGTATGTCTTCCTCCTGACCCAATGCCCTCAAGTCATGTGGGGAAATATTTTGACCTCCCCATTCTTTATTTCTACGTAGATGGGGTATGTGATCGGGAATACTACCGGGTATGAAGACACGCCAACGAAATGCATTCGTAGGTGCAAGGGCCTGGAGACCATAAAAACCCCTGACAAGACGTACTTGGGTATTGGTTAAATGAATATCCACCATGCTCCTGTGCAAAACTCCATATATACTTTGTTCGTATGGCATCACCTTACCTCTTCCACGCTCAGGGTTACATTCCCGCAGTACGACACTGAAGTACATGCTAAAGTTTCGGTGAAACCAATCTTTTAACTCGGATCTGTGTGCTAACCGGTCATGCAGGGGGATGACGATAACATGTCCCTGGTAGGGCTGAGTATTTGTAATTAGATACTCACCAGAACCCTCCAGGAAGCTTTCGTGTCATAGGCCCACGTAGAGTCATTAGCCAAGGCTGTCACATGTCCTCTTAAATTTAAATGGTGCGGTCACACGCGCTCGAGCTGTTGGTAACGGCACAGACCACCAAAGAGAGATTCAGCAATAACCAAGGTCGAAACAGCCCTGGACAACAACAGATCTGTGCATCTTGTAGTACGCAGCACCTACCCAGTGCGCGTGAACCCCTCAGCCTCCTCCAACGTTCCCCCACCTCCACATGCGCATTCTCTTGTGGATCGATCTTCTCGCCGGGCTGACGTTAGCTGTGGTCGTTCAAGACTTGATCACTAGATTACCCATCTGGCATCATCCTCTGGCGAGTGTTTCGAGATTCGCGTGATTCAACCACCTTGCGTGTAGGCGTATGCAGTATGGATGTAGGCGATTGCGACGCCCACAAGTGGTGCCCGGTGTGCTAGGAAAATCCGTTCTCTGTGCCTCTTGGGACACAGACATGGACTCCAATGGCCCCCTGATTAAGGTCGCCCAGGGCATTTGAAGGCAAGTATGTAGTCACTGCCGGCTTGAATGGTGCCCCGTTTCCGACTGCGGATGTCAATGCCGTGCTACGGTCGCGGTGCGGCATATGAGGGCAGGACATGCCAGATTGTACGTACTTCCCGCGCCCCTATGAAGGTACATTACCAAGGAATGCAGACACATATATCCGCTTCCACATTGCGTTCCCCTTAGTTTCAGAGTAATGCGCCATTTATTGCCCGCAGCACATATTACGGCGATCATGGTTGGATTGGAGCATACGCCTTGCGATCTCTACACCACTGTCATTCACACTTCGTCCCACAAAATCATGAAACTCGTGAATGAGGTATTCACCAGCAAGCTAGCTTATTCGTACAGCGCGTCTCGTGACATACACAGCATGGTCTAGCTTTCGACGAAGTAAAAGGACGGAATAACGGAAAAAGTAAATAAGAAAAACGGTGGTATAATAAAAGTGTAAGACAACTGTGCAGCAACGCGGAAGGCGAAGAATGCCAGTGAGTGTTGTGCCTTGCAACGTAGCCCCAGTAGGGTGTGCGAACGAAGACCTTGCTTCGGGACGAATGTCGGTCGTAGTCGTGACTGAGGTACTGCCAGGTACTGCGTCACGGACTAGAATGCGGCATGGCGCGCTTGGCCCGAGGTACGGATCGCAGGGAAGGCGATATAGCTCGTCGAAACGTCACTTGAGGTGGAAAGTGGCGGTAGAGGCAAAAAAAGATCGATTTGTTCGAATGACTCGTTCCGCGCCACAGACTGGGACGGACGGGCGGGCGGGATATCCGTGGCGAGGAAGGACTTGAATCCTCCCTCAAGCGCTCTCTCATGCCCTGCTCTTCACAACAGCAACGACGACCCCGGCCATCATGGCGAATACCACGATGAGAATGAGCAGCGCCCAAGCACATCGTTTTGCCCACTTAATCTCTGTCTCCCTCATCATGCGTATCAATTCTTGACGCTCAGCTTCTGGTTTCGTGGGTTCAAATTCGGCAGGGGCGTTGAGCGGCGAGAGGAGGATGATAGCACCGAGGATCCAGAATGGGAAGAATACTGGTGTGGGATGTGAGTTACGCGTAACTTAGTGTAGGGGTACACTTACAAAATCCGAATTTGAAGAGATACATCGCGAGCGTGGCAGGTTCGCTCGGTGCCACGGTGTACGCTGGCAACTCAGCACCCTCCGCGTAAGGTGGGGGAGCGTCCCCATCCATAGAAATAACATCTGACACACGAGACACTGACGGGTAGGAGTCGTGTCTGCTCTCCCTAGTGGGACGTGGACGTGTGATGCCGAAGAAGTCGTCGACGGGGTTTGAGGTGGGGGACGTCTCGTCTGCAGGGGCAGGTGTGCGTGTCGGTACAGCAGCTGAACGGGCCTGCTCGGGAAGAGCTGGCAAAGTGAAAGGTGCGTGGCATCCGGTGACTACCTGGGCCTCGACGTCGACATCCGTCGAGATGGCACGCCAGTTGCCAACCACAGTCGAGATACGAGAGACGGCGTTCATGTTGGTATCGAAGTATAGATGTTGTCGATGGACGAGTGAAGTCGTTGGTGGGGATCTACGAGGGCATCATGTGCCCTTGATATATACCCCGACCGTCGTAACGCAATCACACTTGCAGCGATTGCTTGGAAGTGTGGACCCACCAAAAAAAGATGCAATCACGCACGAAATTACCCTTTATGGGAATGTCGGACACGCAGCCCAAAAAAGGTAAAAACGTCGCTCCGGTCGCTCATTCCATCATTTTTCTTCGTGTTTTTCAAGCTGTAGGACATTGGAGAGCAAGAAAGTCGCTCCGTATGAGCAAGTATGTAAAATCCGAGCGTGGACTTGGTGTATCAAGACGAAGTGGTTACAATCGGCACCAAAGCAATCATGTACGCACTAACGCAAAATTCCCTAATATGGTGTACCTTGTATTTTGGATTGCGCGCCATCAGAACCGAGCGGTTCCTGGGCCCCACAACATTCCCTTTTCGGGTTATTTTCCTTGATTGTAGCCCCAACGACTCCACCGACCACCACTACGTCGTTACCGGTGAGTGAAAACCGTATGCGTCGTTAAGAAACCGTTCCAGTCAGCAACGCACAAGATGGCTCAAGAACGTATGATGGAGTAACTGTAACTTCGACGAGGGCAGCAGCGACGTCGAGAGTCCACTCAGCTCTCGCTCTTGTTTTGAAGTCCACAACCACCGCGCCTGAAACGTTTTTGGATACTTCTGAATTAAGAACTCTCCAGTGGGAAGGCGGTACTTATCAGCATTGTTGTGGGAGGTCGTCACACGTGCAAGGGGACAAACTCAGAATACCAAGTGGCCGACAGATGACGGGAGAGCATTTCACGCCACAAGGTATGTACATACTGGCAGATTTATGGCTCAAGGTTGCAATCTCAGAGTGTCCAACATCGGTCATTGGAAACTTGGTTTGTCTTGCTACCACCTACTGCCCTTGAACATTTCCAGTACGGCCGTATACATGCGTTGAAGGCGCTCGTGGGGGATGAGGTAAACCTGCAACCGACTACATATCCCATGCGGCTGATTGTGCGCAGAAATTTCTTATGTTCCTACGTCAGATCGCCACCCGTGAGATGAGATGGGTTTCGGAAACCATGTACTTATCCATTTTTCTGTACGCAGTTAGGCTTCCGAATCTGAGGACCCTTCGTTCATCACAATCATCTGTACCTCCTCTTCGCATTGAATCGGCACGCTGCCTAAGTGCGTATCACCATGGTACTGTTATTCGATCCGTAACCTTTAACAAACGCGGAACATTTGACCCCCATTATCACGACGTGACCGTTTGGTAGTACAGAGCACGGTCTTCGTTATAACCCGGCTGGAGCTCGTGAATAAGTAGTCGGAGCTCCTACTTCTTTAACACACCTTTTAAGTGTCGGGACATCGGTGAGAATGAACAATCTCCCATAAAATGGTACTTATGTCTTGCCAGTAGTACTCCACCAGCTACGTATTTATCACGACCAAAACGGAGAAAACGTCTACGCAAGGAATACTACAAAAAAGTGTACGCATACATCGTTAGGAAGCTGCGCTAGTTCGACAGTGTGCAAGATATATAGCTCAAAATGTGCGACTGCAGAAACCATACATACAAACAAGTGCGACGTGCCAGTCTCAAACAGCTTAATCGGATCTCATCTTTACCTGGATGTCCTTCTCCATCGCGTCCTCGTTGCCCACCGTCACGACTTCAAACATATCATGGACACTTCCAAACGAACCGAAAAAGGGCGTGGATGGGCTGAGGGTAGACGGAGTACGCGAGGAGTAGGTCAGGGCCGGCGAGACGACGGTGGGTGACTTCAGCTCGTTCACCCTCACAGAATCCCTGGAGGAAGGCGACAAGGTAGCATTTCCATAGGAGGTCGTCGTCCTTGGGACGGGACCAGCATGCGTCCTGTCAGCCTGCCGAGTCCGTCCTCCATCCTGCGAGTAAACATGTTCGGCATTGATCTCACTGGAAGAACTTATAGTGATAGGGCTGTCCGATGGAATAGACGATTGATGATGATATGAATCGTTGTCGGAAAGTGATGACCTAGTGGCAACTGGTTGACATATGGACGTGGTAGTGGGTCGAGGCTGATTGCGGTGGCTGCCAATCGCACTCGTTCCACCCGGCCCGAGATCCCTCCAGCTCTTATACTTCTCATCTTGGCTCGATGATGTGGTGATTCTGATAGCACGGGTAGCTTGCTTGGTGAGTTTGACGTCCGCTACGTTGCTATTCGCAGACAGATAGCTAGGGAGTTCTCCCCGGCCCGGTATAGCCATGTGGCTGGACTGCGCCGCAAGCCGCGGATTTCCTACAAAGGCGTGGGTATCGTCTTCCGATATGGTCGGTAGAAGGTCCTGAGAAGACTTTGTTGCTCGCAGTCGCCCATGCTGGAACTGGTTCGTTGCGGCGGGCAATAGGTTCGTGCTCAGGAGGGGCTGACCGTTTAGGAAGTCCTTCGCAGCTGATGCGGGCGCAGAAAGCGGAAAGTCTGCCTCGGAAATATGGGAACCATTCTTCGATTGAGTTTGTATCTGGAGACGTTGAGAATGCGACTGAAGTATCACCTCCTCTGCAGGGGTGAAACCGTTGTGTGCTTGAGTTTGCCCGCGAGGACGTACGGATGCAGCGCTCGATACCGACCTGGTACCCGCGAGCGATCGAAGTGAGGTCTGGGGTGTTTGGTAATTAATGCCGAGTGCGCTGCTTCCCAAGGCATTATCGAACGACGGCTCTCCCACGCTGAGACCTTGCATTGACCGTAGCATAACATCCATCTCCATATTGCCTTGCAAATTTCCCACGGGCAACACGGGTGAGTTGTAAAGATTATAACGTAAGTTGGTGGGTAGCGATGGTGGAACAGGAAGCGGTCTCGAAACGGGAAAATAGTCGAGAATAGGCTGGGGCTGGGGGAAAGAAATCGGGCTTCGGTTCTCAGTAGGAGGGAGGTCGTGGTACTGGGGAAATCCAGGAGACTTGTGTGAATCAGTTTGCAGTTCTTGGCCCCGAAGATTGAGCAGCGCGGCCTGTGCAATCGTCAAACGGGAAGGTGAGTTATCTCCGCTTTTCAACACTCGCTCAGCGCGCTTCGTGGGGAAGTTGTCAGCACCATCCTTGGTGGTGTGGGAGGGATTCTACTCACTCGGAGCTCTCGCTGTTCAGGACTATCTGCAAAGCGCACAGAGATACGACAGCCGGGATCGTTCCAGCCTCTGACCATTCTCCCATGTAGGTGCTCGATCGTTTCTTCTGCAGCTTCACGTGTTTCCAGACTGCGACAGTTAGTAGAATCAACTTCCTTCTAGGACTACAGGAGCGACGAACTCACCGGACGAAAGCAATTATGCGGGGCGGATCGCTCAGTTTGGTCTTGAAGAACCGGCTACTTTTAATCTTGTGTGGGGCTATCAAAGCGGCGAGACTCTATAAAACCCAGGCGTTCGGTTCAGTCGGCCGCTGGCAGTGAAAGTGATCTGTCTATTACCTCTTCGTCGATTGTCAGGGGAAGGCTTGGCGCAAAGTCAGTCAGGGTGCATAAAGTCATTTGTTGCTCACCCTTCGATGTAAAGATTGGTCGATGTTTCGTCCCTTAGCCTCTCCATTCGTGCCTTGAACGAGGCTGGATCTTGTTCGGCAGGTTGTGCTATACTTTGTTGTGCATAAATAGTTCCCGGGATACGGTGTACTTGCTATGCGTCAATGAGCAAGACTCGATCGATCAGTGGGAGAACTGACGCACTTTAGAAAAAGATGGATGGAGGTTACGGTACTTTCGAAGACCCTCTATGCATTTCTCAGCAGATGCGATGTCGTCGAACCTGATCGATTGGCCGCAGCGGCCTCAGGTCAGAAAGAGTAGAAGACGGTTCTTTGGCGTGATGCCTTACAAGACAAAACCATAGCCGCTATTAGAAGCAAACGACAGTCAGCAACGAAAGTCTGCAGCAAGTGGCACCACTAACGTCGGCTTTTCACTAACGTGTCTGGTAAATGTCCTTACGCTCTTGACGACGCCAAAAGGTCGAGTAAGCGCGAACAACTCCTGCTCCGAAAAGTGTGGGGGAAGACCATTGATATAAATATTTGGAGTGCGCTGGGTCGATATAGATTTCTCTGAGCCCGTAATAGTGGGCGACATGGATCCTTCCGAAGAGACGTTTTCCGCAGCCTCTTCAGTGCGGTCTCGTGAATGGTCCGCATTGGATGCACCAGGAAAACTGTAGGACGCTACAATGTTCCGCATGCGTGAGCAAATACGGAGCCACAGACTAGACGAGAGAGCTCACGTGCGATACGCCCTTGGACCCTCGCCCGTAACAAGGGATCTACTGCATTGGCTTCGGACCGTCCTAGAAGAGTTTTGGGAGGAATTTCGCTTGGATTATCTTAGGGGACGGGGGGGGGGCGGTTCAAGTATCAGTAAGGGTCTGAGGAGAATAAAAAGACGTACTGTGCGAAAGGGAGTTAGTCTGATTATCTGAGTGCAAGAAAGCCATGGAATTGCTGGTATTGAGATTGTTATTCGAAGGATCTGACAGGGTAGGTGGCGCGGGGGGATGTTGGAAAGATACTGGAACTGTTTCTGGACTGGACCCTGCTGAGTACAGGGTATCTGAAGACTCGACTGCTGTACAGGGAGTGGCAGTGGGGCTGATTGTGTTGCTGGAGCAGGTGACTGAGGTGGACGCATTCATGGTGGAGATCGATTGTACTTAATATGACGTGAAAGAAGTTTAATTTGTGCGGAGTCAGCGGCGAATAATTATGTAACTTGTTGGCCTGGAGGTAGAAATATACACTCGTAGGACGAGGTGGAAGAAGTGGGAGGAAGAGAGTGAGAAGGAGACAAAGAAGAAGAAGAAGGGGCGGATCGACTGTATGCGTCGACTCTCCCAGGCTTTTATAATGTCACGGACGAGAGTCGCCAGAGGGAAATGGTGCACGGGCCATCATTCAGTCAGGGAAATGGAGAATCCTTTCCGAGACGGAGACTCTCTTCCTCGATGCTTCAACTGCGTCCAGATTAGGAGCATTGCTATCCACATTTGGAAGGTGTTCAAGTTCGTGCAATCGATTCCGGAAATATATTCCCGCGGACCTGGCCAGCTGGGCTTCGCAGCGACTTCGCTCTCAGCACCGGACCAGAGCTCTGCGAATGAGTGAAAGCGTCGGTGAGACAGAGGAAAGTAAAACATTTGCTCGGTTGGAACGCACCACTCTTCTACGTGTCAGGAGTATCGTGGCGACGAGCAATCACAGTCGCACTCTGGGGGGATTCTCATGACAACAGTGCACACATGCAGCATACCATCTTCCGAGGAGGGGTACGTGTGTGGAGGGGCGTGCTCCACCCGCAGCACGTGAGCCGCAGGTCTGGAGGCAAGGACGCCAACCCTCGTCTTTGCACAGCAAGGGTCCTAGCTACGTGGCTACGAGTCAAGGTTAGCGCTCATCCGAGAACTGAGTTTTAGCTTTCATTTCAGAATCTGACTTTGAATGCTACTCGGCCAGGTGGACTTGCGAGTCCCTAAAACGACTTTCCAGCCCGTGCGTTGGGCGTGTTTTCGGGTTCTGGACCCTTGGTAGGCGCAGCGTTCCATTCTATTACGCTTACTTACCGTCCTGGCAGAGGCACCGATATGTAACTAGCCCTATCCTTAGTCAAAGTCTCCTTGTTGGGAGTCTAGGCCTAATTAGTACATCGACGTTTCCCTACAAAATACTCGCCTGAGGAACTCCCCACGCCTCCCTTCCACCTCGCCGGGTTCGATGCAATGTACTCTGGAATGTGAGTAACCAGTTCCGTCCATTCAATCCCAGTTGATCGACAAACTGCAAAAGTAACATCGCTGCAAGCTTCAACGTTGCAGCATACGGTGAGGGTACTGTGCTCGTTTGACCGTGTCTAACTCACCAAGCATTCCCAGTGCTGTTCATGTACGACTACGCACTTACGTTTGGAAGGGAGGTCGATTTGTTCTGGTGTCAACCTCGTCGCACGTGGGCGTTCGCTCTTTTCATCGCCAACCGATACATAGGCCTCTTCGGTCGCATCCCTGCTTTTCTGGAGAATTTTCTCCCACACAGCGGTGGTTCGAGGAGCGCAGTACGTCGCAACGCTTAATCACGTCCAACCACGCTGACATTTCACATTAGAGGTGGGGATGAATCGGATCTGGATCGGGTCTCCTCTCTGACTCGATGCTACCCTTAGCTGCCAGAGGCTGCACATGTGCGATCAGATCATCATAGCTGTTCTTCAATTCATCGGGTCAGGTAAGCATAGGCTTTTCATCAGGATCTCTCCGTCGTTTGAACAGCAAACTAGTGATCATGATGATGCGGGTGTATGCATTCTACAACCATGACCGACGGGTGCTGGCCGTCTTCGTCTTAGTGGCATTCATATCTGCAGGAATTTGTTGTGTAAGTAGTGCTGTTGACGTGGATGGTGGATCGTCATCATGGATTGATGCAGTGGGCATTTTTGTTTCGTGGCCCGCCACTTCTGCCGCCGAAATACATGGTGCCAACGGGATGTCTCGGACCGACCTATGCCCCACAGTATGTTTCGTTCCTTCTGATGCTTTCTATAATGTTTACACTCTTGCGCTACCAGAGCTCCTCGTAGGCTCGCATTCGTGTATATTCTCAGTATTTGCTGATGTATGTTAGGTTATGCCGCCGCATGGGGTGGGCAGCTTGTCTTCGATGCCCTCGTTTTTGCCTTCACACTCTGGAAACTGTTGCGTGCTGGTACTATGGGCGAACGAACATTCATAGACATCCTATTACGTGACGGTGCGTTGGATCTCTTGAAGTGGGGACCTCGGCTCATCGTTACTGATAGGCGCAATGTACTTCGCGTGCGTCCCTCCTTTCCTTTGTATTCACCATCATCTGACTCCCTAGATGTGGCAGCGTGATGACGGTCATAAACGTGGCTAATATTACCATGTTTCTGGTAAGCCTCTACAGCCAATCCGCTTTTGTCTCATCATTATTCCCCTTATCTAGGTAGCGGACGTGAGTTAACAACTCATTCTGGTCAACCTGAAAACCTTGAATCTGGCACTTTAAACAGCCATACGCAAAGTCCGTCCTATCCAGTCCGACGAACTTGTGAGTCCGCTTTACCCCCAAAGCACATTGTTTAATCTGGCTTTCTGAAAAGAGTTTGTGCGGCAATGATATCGAGATTGATGATGAATCTTCGGGATCCGAAAATTAGAGGTCAGACTATTTTTCTGCAGTGCGCGTTGTACCCATGACTGATACATCACAGTGGTGGGTGTTCCGATCTTGATATGCAGTTTCCTAATGTTTATGCAACTACTACTTTACACCCAGGTCGGTGCATCAACAGAGCAAGGCTTCACCCATGAGCCGTGGAGTCCCGCAACCTACAGCGAGGTATATCACACTGCCTAATCATGCTCATTCATGGGGGGTTTTAGGACTGTAGCACGTTTAGTCCTTTTTTCGTTCGTCGCGTAACCTAGTTTGCATTGCTTGCTGCATATTATACGGACACATGTCATCTTAGATTTCTGGGTACCCTTGTCTTTCTCCCGCAGGCGGGTGATCCCTGCTCAGGATGTCAACAGTATGACGAGCTGCATGGCTCGAAATTTCGTCCTCCCTGGTTATCCGGACCGGACTGGGCCTTCATCTTCAGATACTGTAGTTAGACCTGATTGATTATCTTCACTGAAATGCATCTCCCCTCCCGTGCTCAGCACCTCGAAATATGCACGTACGTACGTAGGTGGATGTTGTCGGAATATTATTGTTTGCCGACTGGCAGATTCACTCATACTCACGTGAGTCTAGACAAAAAGCGATCGTTAGGTGTCGGCATGTCCCATTGTCGGAGATCAAAAATAGTCGACGGGGTGCGGCCACATTTGCCAATTCGGTTGCCATTTTGAAGTTTTGTTCTCGCCGTGCACACCGTCTCCGCCCGTCGCTCGTTTGCTTCCCTTCGTTTTAGTTTTTTTTTCTGCGTGAAGCCATGCTTACCCGTATCTTCGTCGCTGCCGCTGCCCTTGTCAGCGCTGCCTCTGCGCAACTGACAGTCACCAACCCTTCCTCTGACTCGTGGTGGGGTACGTTGGATGAGCGATGCCTTTTCCTTGGACGTGTACTCACCTCGTGTCGAACCACAATGCAGTTGCACAATCCTCGAACACCCTGGCATGGACCTGCAACACGTCCCCGTATTCCAACTTTACCGTTCTGTCAGTCGCATTTTGTTGGAACTGGGTGGATGTGTATTGAACGAAACATTCCTCATAGCCTGGCCAATTCGAACCCTTCTATTCTCGTCCAGCCCATTGCTATCATCGCAATCGAGGAAGACTACGAATGCTCCAAGACAATCACGCAACAACAGTCGACGCAACCCGCTGCGACTGGGTATACCGTCCTGTTAGCGAATCCGTTGAACTCTACCGACGTCAGTTTCTATCTTTTACTTGTTCGTTTGTTCTGAATACGTATTTGTCATATGATCAGGTCTACGCAACATCCGAGACATTTGAAATCAAAGCACTTGGCTCATCTTACCCTACTACGACCTCGGCATCTTCTCCCTCCGGTACTAGCGGCTCCTCCTCACCATCATCTACGGGTACAACCGGTGGCGCACTTGCTCAATACATCCCAGCAGGCGCCAGCATGGCACTCGCCCTTGCCATGGGTCTCGTCGTGGCTTGAGATATCCTTCTCCACTCTTTCTCATCTTTCCGAAGGACATCTGCATTACGATTTTTAACTCAGGTTGGCGTTGACAGGACTCGTCCTCATAATTTGCGTATACCACTTTTTCCCATGAATTAGGTAGCTGTTTGGACATTGATATGATATCCTATTGACTCGTCGGTCCAGTTGGACGTGTCACTGCCTTTTTCTGTTGTTTCAATTTATTGAGTTTGTGATGGTTGCACGATGCTGATACAGCGATACGGTCTAAACGATGATGAATTTAACAATGCTAGTAAGTACCTAAACTTGATATGTATGAGGGTACAACAGCGTCGAACTGACCCTGTAGACAATTTCATCTTGCATAATGCTTACCTTGAGTTTTGTATCACTTTGCAGATAGATTCTGCGCTGTGCGGGACTGACTGGCAGTCTTCTCAGAATCTGCGACTAATCTGCTCGATTGAGCGAACCTTGCTCCGACACCCGAGCACCATGCTGGTACCTCGGAAATGACGACTTGGCATTTCCCAGTCAATCCACCACAACATCATGCGCACTCGGTAGCCTTGCGTGCTGCCTCGCTCGGCGACTGTTCCTCAGGCTGTTGACGGGGGACGTGTGTCTCTAACATGAACGCATAGTCTCTTCAGTAACCGTGATGCAGTCGGTCAACCACAAGTCTCTATACAAACTGTGCTTTTCCGGAAATTCCTTCCAGCTGAAGCTTGCAAGGTGTACTGAGCTGATGGCCACGCCGAAATACGGCCGATGAATCACGATCGTGAGTCAACTGGTTATTGTGGTCTACCGGCTGAGGCATGGATATGGCACGGCCTATCTAGTTTGACCGAAGTAACATACATAAGTGATAGGATACATAGTAGACCACATACTAGATTACACTTGAAGATGTATTCACGGCTCTCTTAAAAACTCCAATCGTGCGTAGTGCTTGTGTGCACGGGATTCCATGATTCAGGTAGCCCAGTTGTCAACTGTAACGCATCCAGTCGTACCCACACTTCACACTATGTAAAATAGACCCACCTTGCGCTCTAGATCCCGAAGATTCAGCATCAACCTCGAGATCATTATTGCACAAAGCCTTCAAAATGGCGAGACCACCCAAATCATCTATAGGTAACACAAGCAGTGTAAAACACTTACATGTTCGTTGGCGTGGATAGCATCGATCTTTCGAATGGCTTTTGGGGTGTCAGACTCTGAGGTTACAACATGGGGACGAGCTAAATGCTCACATCTGCCATCTGGATGAAGAAAATCAGATTAAGACAAGAAACACTTGATCATGGTCGCGCCATTTACCACCAAATACATAATGATGTTTGCAACGTTGACAACGGTCATCACGCTGCCATATCCCCAGTATTAGATATAGTCATGAGCATCGTAGATAACGAATACGTACCCGAAGTACAAAGCACCTATTGGCAGCACTGAGTCGCATTGCATCTCCAACTTCGAAGAGGAAAACACACCATCGCGCAATGACAAGGCCATGAAACTTTGTTTTCCAAGAAGGCGAGTACTCATCAACTTCCTAAATGTGAAGATGAAAACGAGAACATCAAACAACAGCTGGCCACCCCATGCTGCAGCCCAACCTAGACCGAAAGCATACGTAAGGTACACGTGCGTTGGAACATGTACGAACTTGAACCTACGTGAAGCCCTGTGGTATGAAAACATAAACGCGGGAATTGATGATACAAGGAGCTAGGCAAACTCCACTAAAGTCATCGGATCAGGGCACCCGGCATGGGTGCCCTGAACTGCTGCAATCTGCTCTGATGTAGGTGGCGATTGACGAAATAAAACTGCGGTCTATGCATTACTCCATGATCAAGACCAGTAAATTATGAGGACGATTTCACTCACGCAGCACATTCCTGTGGCGATCGATGCTATCACAATGAGGACACCCGCGACACGTCGGTCTTGCTTGTAGAATGCATATACACGGAGTATCATGACCACTACCGTACTAGTCAAGGAAATAAGTGTGGTTCCACAAAATGTCAGGCTTACGCGATCCGATGTTTTGAAGAATTACTACGACAACGTGTCCGGAGGTGAGTAGACCAGAACACCTGCACACAACGCAAGGTAAATAAGAGATACACTCCAGGTCTGAGTTGCTCTCACCACTGAGTGGGCGTCAGCATGATTGGATGCAGAGAAATGTTAACACGCACTGGACTGTATAGGCCACTGCTGTTTGAAAAAAACTTCTCCCAAAAAAATGGTATACGGCTCAAGAGGCCTATGTATCTGTTGGCAATAAAGAAGGCGAATGGCCAACTCCGACGAGGTTGATGCCAGAACAGGTCTATCTCCTTCTCAAACGTGAGTGCACAGTCATACATGAACAACACTGGGGGAGAATTGTGAACTAGACTCTGATCCAACGAGAATTATCCCTCACCAGATGACGCAATACCGAGGCTAGTATCAGGACTACTATTAGGTTCGAATTAGGGACTATATCAGACCAGTATGAAAACCGACTACTTACATTGCATGAGTATTCATTGGACCTGTCAACTTTGACTAGCGAGGATTTGGAACAGAACGAGGTGAACGGAGTCGCTGTAGTTTCATCATCTGAAGGCTTATCAATGTTTAGCGTTGAACGCTGAACGTGTCAAACGTTCCAAAACGTCAACATTGCGTCGACATGCACTTCAGTGGCTGTGGCTGACACCGCATGTCGTGTTTTAGTAGTGTTCCTGTCCTGCTTTACTGTTACTTGCCAAGGATCTTCAAGTTCTAAGACTATCCAATTAGGCGCGCATGGCCACCTTGAGCGCGGGCATTTTGGATGCTAATGTCATCTCATTTGGCAGTTCAGGGAAGTATGGATCCACTTGGCAATCATACTGGCACGTTCGTTCGATGAGGCCGAAACCAGTCCGAATGTGGAGATGAACACGGATGGGGCTTATGCGCCACTGCGCGCGTGTGCCTTGGGAGTCGAGGGCAACTTCGATAGGAGTCTCAGAAGGACTCGCTTCTGACTCTTGAGAGGGCGTTGTGGTCTGGGGGCTCAGAAAAAGATGACGACTTCACATCTCCAAATCCACATCCCAGAAGGCGCCAGTATGGTACTTGCCCTTACCATGGTCTCGTCGTGGTCTAAGGTTTCCTTCACCACTCCTTCTCGTCTTTCTGAAGGACTTCCGGGATACGATTTAACTCTGTTGAGATTATGGTCGCCGTCGAGACATCCAGACTCATGCCATAAAAAGAAAAATAGAGATAATTATGCCGATCGAGCATAATGACACAGCTCACAGACTAAGATAGGGTGAAACATAACAAAAGTGGGAGGAGGTCAGAGGGTTCAACTGAGGTGAGACATTCACTTTACCTTACACACTTAGTACTGACAGCCTGTAGTCTGTTGCTCTACAGTATGGTCTCCTCAGTAACCGGAATGCAATTGGTCGATCACGAGTTCCCCTATACCAACTTCGTTATCCCGGGAGTCTCCAGCTCAAGCTTGTAAGGTGTACTGAATCATTCTGATGGCCATGCCAAAATGTGGTTATACACAAACGGTGGCAATGGAATGAATCGTGGTCACTTAATCAACTGGCTACTCGCGGTCTACCAGTTGATGGGTGTGTATGACACGACCATGCTTGACCGTGTCTTAGAAGTGCCAGTCACAATGATAATGTTGTCTAAGCCCCAGTAATATAGTAATGGAATACAGGATAGGCCATACAGTAGATTACACCGGAAGAAGTATCCTACAACCCGGAATGTGCGGATTACTTCGGCGTACGAGTCCACGGCCAGTTCAGTTTGGCGGAGGACCAAATTTCATTCGGGTAGGTCAGCTGTCAGCTGTAACGCATGCAGTCGTACCCAGGTCCCACATTATAAAAAATGGACCTACCTTGCGCTCTAGATCCCGAAGATTCAGCATCAACCTAGAGATCATTACCGCACAAAGCCTGTGAAATGGACAAAACCCCAAGTAGTATGTAAGTAGCATGCGACAGGTAACATAAGCAGCGCTTAGCACCAACATGTTTGTTGGGGTGGTTAGCATCGATCTCTCGGATGGCTTTTGGGATGTGAGGCTCCGAGACTACAACGAGGGAATAAGCCAAACGCTCACATTTGTCATCTAGATAAGGAGAATCAAGTTACGACAAGAGACACGTTGATCGCGGCCACATCACTTACGACGAAATACATAGTAATGTTTGCGACGTTGGCGGCGGTCATCACACTGTCATATCTCGAGTATTAAATATAATCATGAAATGTCGTAGACGATGGACGCGTACGCGAAGTACAGTGCACCTATTGGCAACGCTCGGTCACGTTGTATTTCAAACGTCGAAGCAGAGAACATACCATCGCGCAATGACAAGGCCATGAAAGTCCGTTTTCCAAGAGAACGAGCGCTTATCAGCTTCCTAAGCGTGAAGATGAAAACGAGACCATCAACCAACAGCTGACCACTCCATGCTGCAGCCCAACCTAGACCGAAAGCATGCATAAGGAACATATGTGTCGGAACCTGTACGAACTTGCACCTACGTGAAGCCCTGTGGTATGAAAGCATAAACATGGGGGTCGATGGTACAAGGAGCTAGGCATACTCTACTGAAGTCATCCGACCAGGGCATCCGGCATGGGTGCCGTGAGCTGCTGCAATTTGGTCTAACGTAGGTGGTGGTCGACGATAGGAAAGTGCCCACTATGCATTACTCCATGATCAAGGCCAGTAAATTATCTGGACGATTTAACTCACGCAGCACATTCCTGTAGCGATCGATGCCGTCACAAGGAGGAAACTTGCAACACGTCGGTCTTTGTTGTAGAACGCATATACACGGGCTATCATGACGACTGCCATATCCTGGTCAAGAAAATAGAGAGGGTTCCACATAAAGTCAGGCTTACGCGTTCCGATGATTTGAAGAACTGCTGCGGCAAGGTGTGCAGAGACGAGTAGACCAGAACATCTACACATAACGCGGGGTAAGTAAGAGATACAGTTCCAGCCTTGCTCTCACAACTGTGTGGGTGTCAGCATGGTTGGATGCTGAGAGATGTTAACACGCACTGGACTATATAAACCACTGCTGTTTGAAAAAAATTTCGCAAAAATCACTAGTATACGGCTCAAGAGACCTATGTATCTGTTGGCAATGAAGAAAGCGAATGGCCAAGTCTGATGAGGTTGAAGCCAGAACAAGTCTATCTCCTTCTCAAATGTAAGTGCATAGTCATACATGAAGAACACTGGGGGAGCATCATGAACTAGACACCGATGCACCAAGCATTATCCCTCACCAGATGATGCAAGACCAAGGCTAGCAGCAGGACTACTATTTGGATCGAGTCAGGGACTGTGTCGGACAAGCAAACCTGGGTACTTACACTGCCTGAGCGTGCATTGAATCTGTCAACTATAACGAGGGAGGATTTGGAACAGGCCAGGTGAACGGAGCTGCTGGGGTTTTATGATATCATTGATATGAAGACTCATTGGCGCTCAACGTTGACAGCGTCAATAAACATTAAGCTTCTTGAACGTTCCAAATACAAATGTTCCAGATGTGGCACCTGAGTACTGTCAGTGCTGTTAGTAGTGACTGACACAGCCTATTGTCAAGTTTTAGTACCGTTCCTGTCCCGGTTTGCCAGGCGCTCTACTGCTACTTCTGTTCATGGACCAAAATCGCTAGTCTTGCCGCGAGGTGAACGGAATCGAATCGAGGTGTAACAATGTGAGTTCGCGAGGTGGAAAAACCGTTGGTGTTATTCTGGTCGGCTAGGACCACTATTTTCTTGTCCTGTGATAGATTTGGTTAGTACGTAAAAATCTGACCCGTTGGTCCTGGACACTGAGTGTGGAGGCAGTGTCGTGGGTATCCTGACACTGGCAGAACTCAATAATCGACGTTCACAATCTCGGCCGATGCTACCCTTTGGTTCGGTTGCCGTCTTGTCATGCTCTAAGGACAAAATACCCGTGCTTAACAGCCTCCTGCGATCTCGCGGAACTGTGTTCTGAACAATTGGATTGCCGCACGCATGAGTCATGGCAACTAGGTCTTCAGGCCCGTCCCTGCCGGCGATGACAATCTTGCATCTACTCTGAGCGTACAGATGAAAGTTTCATGAGGATGGGCCCAAGAATGGCCTTGTTCTGGTGCGACGTGACTGATCGGCGAGTACTGAGCTTGAACGCCTTATTGACTTTCATATCTAGTTTGTTTGGACCCGAACAAGTGTTTAGTCCGTGCTTGCTGATTACATAATATGCGTGTGATATCACTACCGGGCTCGTTGGACTATGGTGCTGAACTGCTGATCACCTAAAGGCCACTACTTTTGTGCAAATTTTTTGGTCACACACAATGAAGCCAAGGGACTTCTCCTCTGTTAAAATGACTCCTTTTAGCATAATGAATCAAATGGCCAGACAGAATTTTGGTTGAGTTAAATTTACAAGAGATGGACTTGACTGTGAGACCAAAATTGGCCACAAAGGGGTTATTACTAAATATAGTATAGGGGACTTTCTATATTAGTCAAAATGCTGTGCTACTGATTCTGGTACTTGTCGGTGTGACTTGTACCTCATTGAGCTAAACTTCTGGACATGCAGTTGTGCATCCTTTGTGTCCAATCCTGACCAGTATGCTTCCATCCAATGATGTATACAATGTTCATCAGCAAAACAGTCTTTTTGGGACAGGGTCACAGTCACTACAGTGTCACAGTCCAATTTTCTAGATCAAATACTGCTTTAAATACACTATTTTTTGCACTTCTAATGTATGCAGCCATGAATCTAAGACATGTACTGTAGAGTGTGGGCTTGATCATGGGAGTTATCAATAAGATAATGATTGTATTGTTCACCCTATCTACTCAGGCTTACATACTGTGTGTGAACGATATTCTAGAATAATCCACTACAGTATGAAACCTTCCACTACCTTAGAGTTCTCTGTACAGGATGCTGGTATCTACTCCACGATACCAACACTCCCCCTCAAGCTGGGGTCATACCCATTTCCTTGGTATGCCTCTTGTGCTTGTTCTCTTGGTAGCACTTTAGTAAATATATTGGCTGTTTGGTACCTGTCAGAACAACAACAAATCTCAACCTTCTTTTGGTCAATCTTCTCACATGTGTAATGATGAGATATGTTGAAGTGTTTTGTCCTGGCATGAAACTGGGGATTATATGCTAAGGCCTAGCTTTCGTAGCCATACACAGTCTTGAGTACATTTAGCCAGTGTGGCATATTCCACTTCGGTTGTTGACAGTGCGATTAAGGTTTGCTCCCCCTTGAGCTAAGAATACATAGCCCATGATAGATGTGCAGTTCTCAGTATTGGCAAAGCTTGTGTCTATGTACCCTTGGAATATTTGGGTAGTAGTACTGCCTTCCTTTGCTCTATACATTATACCACAGTCCTTTGTCCCTTGTAGGTACCTCAATATTCTTTTGGCTGCTACCCAGTGTCTTAAGTCTGGGTTTGATGTAAATGAGGCCAGTATATTTATGGCATAGGCGATGTCAGGCCATGTGGCAACCATGGTATACATCAAAGATCTGATCAGAGAAGCATACTTATTTTGGTTAGTTGCTTCTTCTTGTTCCTGCTCTGGGAACATCTGAACCTTCATGTCTGCAGGTGTCCTTACACTGTTTGCACTCTCTAGCCCTTGCACCCGTAGTATAGAATCTATGTACCGTGTCTGCCCTATGAACAATGTCCCTTTGGCCCAATCATGTGTGATTTCTATACCGACTATTTTCTTAGGGTCTCCAAGGTCGGTAACTTCGAACATAGACTGTAATTGTGCTTTCAGTGATGTCATAAGCCCCTGTCACAACATGAACAGTAGGAGATCATCTACCCATATGGTGATGATTTCTATTCCCTCTGCTGTCTGCTGGACATATGCACAGGGGTCCGACCACAGGCATTTGAACCCACCTTGCACTAATTGTCTATTTAATTTGATGTTCCACTCTCTCCCAGATTGCTTCAACCCATATAGTGTTTTTATTAGCTGGCACATGTGTTGTGTACCATCCTTGAAGCCTTCGGGCTGTTTCATATAGACCTCTTCTTTTAGTAGGCTGTTTAGGTAAGCCCCCTTTATGTCCATTTGTTGTATTTCCCAATCCTGGGAAACCGCTAGTGCTAATATTGCCCTGATGGTTTCCAGCCTCACTACTGGTGAGAAGGTATCTGTATAATCCATCCCTGGTATTTGTGAGTATCCCTTTGCTACTAAGCACACCTTATACTTTTCTAATCTGCCTTCTTTATTGTACTTCTGGATGAGGACCCATTTGTTGGATACTGGCATCCTACCCTTTGGTAAGTCTGTCAGTTCCCATGTCCCCATTCAGTGTAGCTGATCTATTTCTGTTTTGACAGCTTTTTCCCACTCCAGCCATTTGGGTGAGTTGTGTGCTTCCTTCAGTGATCTTGGGTTGTCAAGTAAGGCACTACTTTCATTTAGTGCTGCATACACTAACACTGAGCTTTCCATAGGGCTCTCTTCAAGTTCTCCCTCATTGGGGTCTCGAGACAATTCCAGTAAGTCATTACTTTTGTTTTCTGACAACTCCGGCATAGGGTCATTGAGCGCCTGGTAGTCCTTGACTACCCTGGGCCTATTACTTCTTCTCTGGTAAGTATCTCTTTCATCATCTGTCTGTTTTCATTTACTGATGTGTTCTTGATCTCTTTTAGGTTCTTCTCTATCATTTTCGGTATCCTGCACGTCCCTATCAGTCCTGCTGCTTGGCCTTGACTCCCCCTCGCATGGAATACCATCTGTCAAGGTGGGTGAAGCATTCAGTGAACTGACAGGATCCTTCAGGAAATGGAAATTATGAGAAGTCTTTATGGATCTCGTGTGAGCATCATAGAAATGGACAGTGTGTGGGCCATCTAGGAAACCCATGAAGGTGAGTTTGGTGGACTTGGCATCAAGTTTATTGATACTGATGCTCTCATTCATGATCTGCACAGGACAACCAAACTCCTGGAAATGGGACACATTGGGACAATGTCCCATCCACTTTTTGTGAGGTGTCACTCCCTCCATCACTCGTGTATGTGAGCAGTTTCATACATATGCCACTGTGGGACACTACTTCTGGGGAAGAGTGTACAGGAAAAATAAAGAAGGCTGAAGGAACAAATTCCTAGGTCCATCCCAAGAGGTGCTGAGTGAGGAAAGGGATATGTGGCAAGTGAAAAGTGATTTGGTGAAGGGGGAAATTCCATGGGGATAGGTTTCTAGCACTAGAACGAAACAGCAACTTGTAGACATGGGGCTCGGAGCACGATTTTACTGTGTTGGTGTGAGCAGGAAAACATGATAGTGATGCCAGAACACAGAGGGAAACTCGAAAGACTCTTTGCAGGGGACTCTTAGACGCCTCAAACACACAGAAAACAACTCTAGAAGGTGGATATTTTATTCCGACACTTGGCTGGAATATTTATGGTGTACAGGAAGTGACTACAGGTACAGAAAATTTTTACAAGGAGCAATGAATGGAAAAAAAGATGACACCTGTCAAATGTACAGTATGTACAACCCTGCATGTGCAAGTAAGTAGGGACCATGTAGACGAATCATAGAAGGACAAGAAGGGAAACCATAGCAGTACCAAAATTGACAAACCAGAATACAGTGAGCTCAAAAACCCTTTCCATGTTTACCCTAATTGCAGTGCATGAGGTGTACTGCCAGACACCATGGGAATTTTGCTTAGCTTTGGTGGAGTCATAAATAGTACTTACTCTTGGCTACAAAATGGCCCCTATGTCACGTGATTTGGTTCACTGGCTGGCAAGATATAAGCAATATAAAACAGCAACCTCATGGAAAGGGTTTTTGAGCTTTTGAATTGGTGAGTAGAATCATTGTATATTTGCTAATGTTTGTTAGTACAAACAAAGGTACATATGTAAACATGGTGTCTGAGCTCAAAAAAGTTCACATGGTTCTTTATTCCCCATTACCATCATGGTCAGATCCCATTCCCTTACTCAACAAAGCACCATCCTTTCCTTGCTTGATTCTGGACTTTCTGGTGAAGCCATTGCCAAGAAAACTGGTGTCAGCCCTTCCACTATATCCAAACTTCATTCCAAAGAGCATCCTACCCTTCTGAAGGCCATTGGAGGTCATCCCACTAAGCTCTCTCCTATCAATATTTGTCATGCTGAACATCTCATCACTTCTAGGAAGGCTGAAAATACTGTCCAAGTGACCAAAACTCTTTCCAACATTACCAATCAACCTGTCTCTGCCAGCACAGTTTGTCTTCACCTGAAGAAAGCTGGTATGAAGGCTGCAGTCAAGACCAAATGCCCTATTCTTTCTGCTAGACATTGCAAGGCTCATTTGGATTTTGCTTTTGCTCATAAAGACTGGACTGTAGAGGACTGAAAAAAGGTTGTATGGTCTGATGAGACCAAAATAAATCATCTAGGGTCAGATGGATGCAAATGGGCATGGAAAAGGGCTGGTGAGGGGCTTAGTGATAGGCTGGTTGAAGGAACCCTCAAGTTTGGAGGGGGTTCCCTTATGATGTGGGGCTGTATGACTTGGCAGGGAGTTGGTTTTGCTACCAAGATTGATGGTAGGATGGATGGGGACCTTTACCTTCAAATTTTGAAGGATGAGCTCCAACAAACTGTGGAGTATTATGGTCTCAATCCTCCTGACATCATCTTTCAGCAGGACAATGACCCCAAGCACACTTGCAGAATGGTCAAGAATTGGCTGGAAGAGCAAGAATCCCAGACCATGGTGTGGCCTGCACAGTGTCCAGACCTAAACCCCATTGAGCATCTCTGGGGTTGTCTCAAGAGGAGGCTTGCACAGCATGAAAACCCCCCTAGTGGAATTCATGAATTGTGGGAGATAGTTCAGGTGGAATGGGAAGGGATACCAGTTGAAGAGTGTCAGAAGCTGATTGAGAGTATGCCTAGAAGGGTTCAGGCAGTGTTGAAAGCAAAAGGAGGTTATACCAAGTACTAGAATACCCATCTATTCAAAAGCTCAAAAACCCTTTCCATGAGGTTGCTGTTTTATATTGCTTATATCTTGCCAGCCAGTGAACCAAATCATGTGACCTAGGGGCCATTTTGTAGCCAAGAGTGAGTACTATTTATGACTCCACCAAAGCTAAGCAAAATGCCCACAGTGTCTGGCAGTACACCTCATGCACTGCAATTAGGGTAAACATGGAAAGGGTTTTTGAGCTCACTGTAAATGAACGACAGAAAAACCTCTCTCGTGCATGCAGCTTGGGACCTCAGAGGGGGAGTGGATCATGGAGGAAGCAGCAGTGGTGGCTGTGCAGTGGCTACAGTGGCAGCAACATGACAGGTGATGGGTGCTCAGAACCTGTATGGGGTTGGAGTGTGGTGCATTGTGATTGGCCAAACTGGACCAAGGCCCAGACCCCAGGCTTGAGTCTGTATGATCAGCTTCAGAATTGTGGGGAGAAGACAGTGAGGCGATCAGGGAGTCAGCATGATGTGGAGCAGGTGACAGAATTCTTGTATGGGATTCTTTGGACACAAGGATGGGCAGGAAGGCATGAGGTGAGACCAGAGAAACTCCTAGCTCGAGCAGGAATGGCTGTGAGTAGAGATGTCATGTGTGGAATGTTACTTGTATGCTCAGAGAATTCCTATTCTCTACACTGCATGGGAGACTGCCTCGGGCCATAGGAATGCAGGGATGTTTCCTGTGATCCTCATGGTGTGAGCTAGATCTCCCAACATTTGATTAAAATGTTTGGCAATACTGTTCTGGGCTGGTGAATAGGGAGCAGTGACTTGGAGGTCTATGCCAGTCTCTCAGCACCAGGTAAGTAGTTCATTATTGATGTATTCTTTTCCATTATCAGCACACACGACCTTCGTTTGACGTCCCAGTTGACATTCAAGGTACGTGAGGTATTCTTTCAATTTATTTGATGCCTCCCCTTTACTAACCATAAATCTAACTTCACAATAGTGTGTTGCATCGTTGATAAAGGAGATATACCAGTGCACATGCCCACTTAGGGCTTCTATTTGTGCTGGGCCCCACACATCGGTGTGGATCATCTCACCTGGCTGTGTGGTTCTTGGTGCAGACTTTTCTGGAAATGGGATTCAGGTTTGCTTAGCCTCTATACACACTGGGCAATTGACAATTGGAGATGGCATTATGGTAAGTCCATCCACTAACCGTTCCTTCTGGAGATGTTGGAGTCCTTTGACTCCAATGTGTCCAAATCACTGGTCCCAGTCATCCAGGGTTCTTGCCTGGTATGTGTGCTCAACAGGTTCATACCTGCGGATGCGTAGTTTGTATATTCCATCATGTATATTAGCTATAGCAAATAGATTCTTATTTTGATCATATAATTTCATTTTTCCTCCCCCAGAAACAGAGGAGCTGCCCTCCTTATCAAGGCATGTTAATGAAATCAAATTATGTACAGCGTCAGGGGTGTACAATACATTCCACAAGGTTATTACAGAAGTCTTGTTACCTACTTGTGCCTGTAGCACAACTGTCCTGACTCCGTTGTGGGGAGTCTACACTCCCTAAGGCTGTAGAGCACCCATAGCAGCCTTTCTCAGTGTCGACAGTCACTTGCTCGCACGTTCCCTTCTGATCATAGCATCTCCCTGGCTAATGACATCGCCACCCATCCTAATGTCACACATGTCACAACTTCCCCGCTCGTCACGTTTGTCCTCTGTCGACATATCCCCTCAGCAGCTATATCCACTCTACAAGTGCCGAGGCTGTCACCTGCTTAGTAATGCCACCCACCGCATCCCAGACCTGTTGAAGAAATCACCACCTCCCCCTACAATGTACACTCGCTACCCAGGCACGTTGTCCATACACTTTCCACTTTTACTTACCTTTGTTGTATGGACTTTACTTGTTTTATCTTTGTCTATGTCGTTGCTGTGCATGTGATTGTCCATGCATCGGTCTTTATCTTTTCTCTTATTACTTTTGACATATGACAGATCCGAAATATTCCAATTTTACCTTAGAAACCACTGTCCTTATGCTACAAAAAGTCCACTGTACATAGAAAAATAATCACCCACCTTTTGGAGTCACTATCTGCATGTCTAAGAGTCTCTGAGTATTTCGAGTCGAGTCCCTCTGTGTTTTTCGAGTCTCCAGTGTCTTCCAGTGCCTCATCTTCGGTCTTATTGAGTTCCCTGCATCCCACAGCTCCCAGAATCGCTGCCTCGCCTACTACAAGTCTGCTACAGTGTCTACACTGTCTACCTACGAGTTCAAGAGCCCAGAATTGCTGCCCTTTGAGTTTTCACCTCTAAGAAACATCCCCCAGTACCCAGAAGTCATCTTGCACCTGTCTAAGGTGGACTTTCGAGTTATTCACTGCCAGTACTCCCCATTCGCCAAGAAAAATCCTCTCTCACCTTCTAGCCCTCTCTTCTATCTCCTTCCGACTCAGCACCCCTTGGGATGAGCCTAGGTTCAACCTACAGCTTTCCCCACTTTCCCCTTGCGCTCTCACAAGAACAGTTGCCCACATTGTTTTGGAGCCCACTGCAAGGGGTCTGCAGATCTGGAAAGGAGATCTCTCCAACCTACCCACCACAGAACAGAACTCGAAGAGCTCTTAGAGCCCTTCTGTCATCTCTCTATATCTTCTTCTGATCTTTTTGTTCCTGCTACTAACCCCCATGATATTCCTGAGCTTAGCTCCCTAGATTCAGAGTCTTTCCCAGAAGACTTCCCCCATTGTCCAGAACCCGACTCTCTGTCGACAGTTGATATACCAGGTGCCTTTGAGCTCGACAAGTCATTTGCACCCCCACCAGATTGCCAAGAATTATCGCTGCTTACTGACCTATTGTCCTCGTCCTCTTCAACTGCTTCAACTTTCGCCACCAAACAACTCCTCTTACCCTCATCTTTGTATATCGCCTCTCAGAGTCTCATTTCCCTGCTTGTCCAACCTCTTCCACCGATACTGTCCACAAATCTGCCTCCACTTTGTAATCCCGTCCTGCCTTCATCATCAATACCAGCTATCATGTCTGGCGCTACCAACCATTGTGAAATGCTGCTTAGGGGCTCTAACAAAGCCCCCAAATTTTCAGGAAAAACAGAAGATATTTGCACCTACTTCAGGGATGTCGACCAGATCTGCACTGATGCAGGAATCACCGACAACAAGGTCAAAATTAAGTGGGCCATCCATTATGCCGACTGAAATGAGTTGGAGTTATGGTCGTCTCTCGAATCTGCTGCAGAAGATGACTGGGAGGACTTTACTAAGGAAGTAACCAGTTTCTACCCTGGCACTGATGTTAAAGGTCGTCAATACACTAAAGCTGACCTCAAAACCCTCCTCCATCACCAAGTACAGAAGCCCATGTCATCCCTTGATGACCTCAGCAAATATGTCTGCGAATTTTGCCATATCATCGCCCTCATCAACAAAAAGAAGAAACTCCCTGACAACTATGTCAATGAGAAGTTCCTTGAAGGTTTCCCCCCAGATTCTGTAACCACCTTGCCACTCACCTTCAACTCAAGGATTTAGATCATGATGTTGACGATCCATGGCCATTTGACGACATCTACAAGCATGTGACCTACCTCTTAAGTGGAGCATGTTGAAACATTGCTCAGGTCGACAGCTCAGCCTTATTCCCAGAATCCTACTCCCAACTGACAGTGCCACTGACCATCTTGAAAAGAGAGTATGTCCAGGCGACTGACTCTGCCCCAGCAACTCATCAGATGCAGCCCCAAGATCAACAATTCTGCTGCTCCTTCGATCCCCACTGCTTCTTCTGTGGCAGTACTGATGGTCACAGGACTCCTGAGTGCGAACTGTGCCAGGAATATGTCTGCCAAGGGAAATGCATGCTCATTGGTGGTAGGGTTTTCATGAAGGATGGCTCTGACATCCCTAGGTCCGCTGCAGGGCGGAATTTCAAGGAAAAGATCAATAACTTCTTGGCTCTTCGAGAGTCTATTATGGTGTCAGCTAATCTTGTGTCTATCCAGTCTCCAGGAACTTCTTCTTCATCTCGAGGATGTGACACCCCTCCTCATCTCATTAATACTATGTTCTTTGGCTCAGAAGATACTGCTGAATTTCAGGTGGAGGTTCACCCCTCATCTTACCTTGTCGACAAGGAGATTGAAGATAACACCAATGAAGAAGACAAGCGTGCCCTAGCCAGAGCCTATGCTCAGGTTGAGGAGCTCAAGAATGCCATCAAGAAAAAGCAGCCCACTTGTTTTGACGCAGTAGAAATCCCCACTCATTGTCCTCATAATGCCACCACTGTCAACTCCCCTCTTGCCAACAACTCCACACCAACCTCAGCCTCAAATACTCAGCCGTCATCTAACAACCCTCAGATGAGACCTAATGTTGCTGAAGCTTCTAATCCCAAACTACAGTCTAACTCTACCCCTCAGCTTTGCTACCAGAGCGGCTTTGACGAAGCTGCCGCTACTAAATGTCTCATATCCCAAGTTTTAGGTGCCAAGATTGAAATTTTGACGCAAGACCTTCTAGCCGTTAGCCCAGCAATCTGCAAACAGATTAAAGAGATGGCTATGACGAAAAAAATCGCAATTGGTAGCCTCAAGACTGTGTCAGAATCATCTTCCTCGTCGACTTGGGCTTCATATGAACAATATCTTGTCAAGGATACTGAGGGGAAGTGTGTTGGCCTAGCCACTGCTCCTCTTCATGCAGTGGATGGAGTTTTGATGGATAAGCTTCGTGTTGAGTGTATTCTCAACAGCGGCTGCCAGGTAGTTGCCCTTAGGTGCGAGTTATGGGAGGCTCTGGGTGCCCCTCTTCGCTCTGACATGTGTATGACTTTGGAGGCTGCTAACCAATCAAAGGAGAGTACACTAGGTGTCATAGAAAATGCCTCTGTGTATTGGGCCCGTCGAAGCCCATCTCCAGATCCAAGTTGTTGACAGAGCCCCATTTGACCTCCTTCTAGGCTGCCCATTTTTCTGCCTCCTCAGTAGCATCCTTCAAGACTTCCCTGATGGTGAACAATCCCTAGAAATCTGTGACCCCAATTCTGGCTGTCAATTACTAATCCCCACTCGGCCCTGTCATCACCTCTATCAGCACCCTTGATTCGTAAACCCAGAAGACGAGGCGGAGTATTTTTCCCACCAGGAATGCTGCTGCCACTTGGATATGGGAGAACAGGATTTTTAGTGTTGGTCAATGACTTGCCAGAGTTTCAAGGAGACCGAGAGAATATAGTATCCGTGTGTTCCCTTTATGTTTCAGATTCCCCTTCTTCGATGAGATCGTTTGTTTCACCATTTCATACAGACTCTAAAGAAAATGCTGACGCAGCTTATTTATATGACTACAACACTGACAGTGCGCCTGCTCTTGATCCTTTCGACTCGAGTTTCATTTCTCCAAAAGATCCTTTTTTATTTTCTACAAGTACTATGATTTCTCCACTGACACTTTCAGTCCTATGATCCTCTCTTCATTTTGACCCAGTTTATCACATTTTGAAGTACAAACCTGTAGCGAAGAAGGTGAAGCCTATCCCAACCACAATGCCTGTTGAATTCAGAGTAGAGCATCAGCAGATCGGTGATCCTCTCGCAGACTTGCCTGTATTACCATATCATCCCCCTCCATTCATTCCCGGTTCTAGATTTACAGCGCAACGAGCAGAAGAGCTCAATCTCGACCCTGCCAACTTCCTTTGGCCAGCGGAGTTAAACCTCGTTCGATGGCTCGTTCATACCCATGAGGTGGCTTTCGCTTGGGAGACCTCTGAATGAGGGACTTTTTGTGAAGACATGTTTCCCCCCTTAAAAATCCCTATGCTGTCTCACAAGCCTTGGGTCGAGTGAAACATCCCTATCCCACCCACTATTTTTTGAGATGTTGTTAACATCATTAAAGAAAAGGTTGCTGCTGGAGTCTATGAACCATCAACCTCATCCTACAGATCCAAGTGGTTTTGCATCGTCAAGAAAGACGGGAAATCCCTGCATCTTGTTCACGATCTACAGCTGCTAAATGCCATCTCTATCCAGGATTCAGCCATTCCCCCCTTCGGCGATTCAATAGCAGAAGCTTTCGCCTGCCACTCAGTATACGGCATCCTAGATTGGATGGTAGGGTATGACCACAGGACTATCCATGACGACTACCATGATCTCACCACCTTCCAAACCCCCATCGGCACTCTTCATCTCACAAAACTCCCCATGGGTTATACCAACACTGTCCAAATCTTCCATGGAGACGTATGTTGGATCCTGAAAGAGGAAATCCCTGAAGTCACCATTCCCTTCATTGATGACTGTCCTATCAAAGGGCCAAAATCACGCTACCAAAATGCCAATGGTACCTACAAGACTATACCTGAGAACCCTGGAATTTGCCGCTTCATCTGGGAGCATCTCCAGAATACCAACCATGTCCTCCATTGACTTCATCATGCCAGCGCCACAGTATCTGCCAAGAAATGTGTAATCGCTGCTCCATCTATTGTCATTGTTGGACATAAGGTATCATACGAGGGGAGGATTCCAGATGAGGCAAAAGTCCAAAAGATTAAAGACTGGCCTTACTGCACTAACGTCACTGAGGTCAGGGGCTTTTTAGGTCTTTGCTCGTACTGCTGGATCTTTATCAAAGATTTCGCCAAACACACACATCCCCTTGTCGAGCTGACCAGGAAAGAAGTCCCCTTCAATTTCAGAGACAAACACTGCAAAGCCATGGACTATCTCCACTCAGCTATCGTTTCCTTGCCAGCACTTCAAAGTATTGACTATAATTCCACCCTGCCCATCATCCTTGCAGTCAACACCTCCAACATCACCATCAGATATATCCTCATGCAAGAAGGTGAAGATGGGAAGAGATACCCTGCTCGTTTCGGCTCCATTACTCAATGATCATGAGCGGTGTTATAGCCAGGCAAAACTCGAACTCTTCAGTCTTTTTCGAGCCCTGCACGACATGTGGCTTTATATATTTGGCATGCAGAACTTGGTTGTGGAGGTGGACACAAGGTATATCAAGGGAATGATTAATAACCCTGACCTACAGCCCAATGCAACCATCAATCGATGGATTGCTGGTATCCTCCTTTTTGACTTCAAACTCATCCATGTACCTGCTGCCAGACATGCTGCGCCTGATGGGCTGTCAAGGAGGCCCAAAGCTGATGAAGACCCTGAGGTAGATGAAGAATACGAGGACTGGGTCGATGAATGTGGAGCATTCACCATGGAACTTGTGAATTGCCGAGAGCCAAGGTCTCGAGTGCTATGTACTAGTCTGGAATCGCCACTGTCCATCTATTGCTTAACCGCTCCCTTACCCCAGGACATCAGCATCTTTACTGCAGTCAAAACACTGCCAGATAATGCAGAAATAGAAATTCCATGATCTGAGAAAGCAAAGCAGAGAGATGAAAGGTTAGAAGTGGTGAAAGAGTTTTTGGAGACGAAGAAACTGCCAGATGGGATAGGAGAGAAGGAGCTGGAGAGCCTCGTACAACTGGCTTCGAGATACTTCATCAAGGGTGGAGAATTGTGGAGGAAAGAGCCACAAGGTCGTCACCAGCTCGTAGTTTGCCCCCACAAATGGCTCGAAATTATCTGCCAAGCCCATGATGAGTTGGGCCATAAGGGTATTTTCTCCACCCACATCCGATTGCTGATACATTTTTGGTGGCCCATGCTAGAGCAGGATGTTCGCTGGTACATCAGAATGTGACACGAATGCCAAATTTGCTGCCTCGATCGCATCCACATTCCCCCCATTGTTGCTGTCCCTGAACCTCTATTCTACAAAGCCTACGTCGACACCTTCATAATGCCCAAGTCGAATGGTTACCAATATGTCACTCAAGCTCACTGCTCGCTCACTAGCTACCCTGAGTGGGCTATGCTTCGGTCAGAAACGGGGAAGTCAATAGGCAAGTTCCTCTTTGAGCAGATCCTATGTCGTTGGGGAGCCATTGGGGAAATTGTCACCGACAATGGCAGACCCTATGTATTAGCTCTTGACTGGCTATTGAAGACTTATGGCATTTGACATATAGCTATATCGCCTTATAACTCACAAGCCAATGGTGTTGTGGAACGGTGGCATTTTGATGTTAGGGAAGCAATGATGAAGAGTTGTGAGGGAGAAGTGTCGAAGTGGTCAGAGGTTGCCCTGTCTGTGTTCTGGGCAGAACGAGTCACCATTCATAAAGCTACAGGCTTCTCTCCATATTATATGGCTCATGGTGTCCATCCTAGACTTCCTTTTGATTTCACTGAGGCAACCTTCCTCTCCCCTTTTGAGGCGGACTTTTACTCGACCACAGCCCTCATCACCAACCGAGTGTTGGGTACGCTTGAAGGAAGGAATAATGGGGCAGGAGGAGGTGGAGGGGAACTTGGAACAGGTGCTGGTGCAGAGACTTCTTCGTCAGGGTTGACAAGAAGCCGGACTCGTGGTAGAACTTTTCGTGTCGACGACGTCGTCAAGGACCCAGTGGGAATGGGAGTAGGCACGGGGGCAGTCTTCGGTCTTTTGCTCGTCGATGCAGCCGACGCTGGCGGACCTTCTTGATTCTTGCGCTATGTGTTTCCATGAGCCTGTTGTCCTCCTGCAGGAAGCTCGTCACTCACCTTCCGACCTGTCTTATAGGCTTTGTCACACTTCTTTTTCCCTTGGTGACACCGCTCGCAGGCTTGCCCTTCCTCTCGCACACACAGGATCCCCAGCCTAGTGCAAAGTCCGCATGGCTCCTGGTCATTCTCTGCAACTTCCCCAGTCGTCTCTATGACATCGCGTGTCCTCTCAATAGACGTCGAGACACTCTCATTGGGAGCAGGCGGCTCCTTCCTAGCCACCGCGTCAGTCGACACCAACTGAAGACGACGAAAGGGTTAGAGAAATGGAAAAGGACTAGGATATGTGCGCACCCTTGCTCTGACTTTCTCCCTTCCAGCGGCTTTTTCTACTTGCCTCTGCGAACGCCACGTGCCCTCCCCACCTGTTTGAGCCATGCTCGAAGATGGCACGTCCTTGCCCTTTCCCTTCCCTTTGGAAGCCCACTGTGGGAAGCGAGCCTGGATGGCCATTAGTCGCTCAAAGGCCTCACCGATGGCGATCTCGGTGTCCTCATCGTAGTCCGGGACACTTGTGCTGATGTCGGTAGCGAACTGATGTACTTTCTCAATGTGTTCCTGTCATTCCTTGTCACCTATCAGCTACCCTCTACATCGCAGCCCTGACTCACTGACACTTCGTAGAAACGGCCCACCCACTCACGTTCCGCATCCTCTCCAGCCGACTCGTCTGGAATCTCCTTCATCACAGCCTCCAGCTTCTTCATGTTGGCCGCCCACATCTTGGGTACGAGTGCCCGTGCAGCATTTGGGGGAAGAAAGCGAGGAGCGGCCGTGGTCATGTTCTTGGAAGTGGACATCGCGTTGGCTAGAAGTGAGCGAGTGGTGACGAAGATGGTGGTGGTGAATGGGACTTAGAGAAAGAGAGGAGCGGCGTTTTGTTTGGTATGTTTTGGCGGCCTTTGTTGACGAGAAGCTTGTTGCCACAGCACGTGACCGAGAACCCCGTGCCTCTTCCGTTGATCCATGCACAGCCACACCACGTGTATGACGTCATCCCATTTCCGTCCCGATCGCCGCGTACCCCTGACTGAGGACAGTCAGCATTCGAAGACCCCGGGAGGTGTGGGGAGCCTATACTCCCTGAGGCTACAGAGCTCCCTTAGCGGCCTTTCTCACTCTCAGTAGTCGCTCACTCACGCATTACAACACTCCCTTGGCTAGAAACATCGCCACGTATGCTAACGTCACACCTTCTGTCACGTCATGTACTCGTGCCAGCAACATCGCCGCTGACTCACCAGTTACCATATTAGGTTCGTCCTCTGTTGACATATCCCCTCGGCGGCTATATCCACTCTACAAGCACCGAGGCTGTCGCCCGCTTAGTAACGCTGCCCACCGCATCCCAGACCCGTTGAAGAAATCGCCGCCTCCCCCTACAATGTACACTCGCTACCCAGGCACGTTGTCTGTACGCTTTCCACTTTTACTTACCTTCGTTTTTTATGGACTTTACTTGTTTTATCTTCGTCTATGTCGCTGCCGTGCATGCGATTGTCCATGCATCGGTCTCTATCTTTTCTCTTATTACTGTTGACATATGACAGATCTGAAATATTCCAGTTTTACCTTAGAAACCACTGTCCTTACACTACAAAAAGTCCGCTGTACATAGAAAAATAACCACCCACCTTTTGGAGTCACTATCTGCATGTCTAAGAGTCTTCCTGAGTCCCTAGAGTCATTTTCCAGAGTATCTTCGAGTCCCCAGAGTCAGTCTTATCGTCTATTCGTCGTTCTCGAGTCTTCCTGCCCCAGAATTGCCGCTGTGCCTACTACAGGTCCGCTTCAGTGTTTACAGCGTCTACCTACGAGTTCAAGAGCACACAATCGCCGCCCTACGAGTTATCGCCGTCAAGAGATATCCCCAGCCCTCTAGAAGTTATCCTGCACCTGTCTAAGGCGGACTTTCGAGTTCTTCGTCGCCAACACTCTCCAGTCACCAAGAGAAATCCTCCTTCGCCTTCTAGCCCTCCCTTCTGTCTCCTTCCAACACAGCACCCCTTGGGACGAGCCTAGGTCTAACCTACAGCTTTCCCCGCTTTCCCCTTGCGCTCTCACAAGAAGAGTTGCCCACAGCGGTACTGGTAGATGAATTCAAACGAAGGCAGGGGACTCCGCAAGATCAAACATTATTTACTCAAAGGAAAGTAAATAATAAGCGGAAAGAACCTACAAAATCCTGCAGTATCTGTAGACACGATAACCACACTACTGACAAGTGCCGTCATAAGGGGAAACCCAAATGCGGCTACTGTCAAAAGTTAGGTCACACGGAAGACGACTGCTGGAAAAAGCACGGCAGGTCGCCTAAAAAGGCTAAACCCGGGCAGGCTAATTTTGCCTCGATCACGGAACTGCCTATGCGTGATACACAAGATGACGAGCAGGTATTACACGCAGATGGGAAATGGACATCTGACAGTAGTAATACTAGTACATATGACGCATTCAATGTATCGTACGAAGGAATAGACGAGCACGTTGAATGGTACACGTGGGTAGCCGACTCAGGGAGTACGGCACACATAGCAAAAGATAAGATAATGTTTAGGGAGATGGTCCCTATACAAAAAGTGATCCGGGGTATCGGAGATCACAAAATTACAGCGTACGGAGTCAGGACAGTCGTACTACAGGCACGAGTAGGTAACAGAACTTCCGTCATAACATTGCAGAACGTACTATATGCCCCTGACGCTGTACATAATTTGATTTCATTAACACGCCTCGATAAGGAGGGCGGCTCCTCTGTTTCCGGGGGAGGAAAAATGAAATTATATGATCAAAGTAAGAATCTATTTGCCATAGCTAATATACATGGTGGAATATACGAACTACGCGTCCGCAGGCATGAACCTGCAGAGCATGCGTACCAAGCACGGACTTGGGACGACTGGCACCGGCGTTTCGGGCACATTGGAGTCAAAGGACTCCAGCGCCTTCAACGCGACCGGTTGGTGAATGGACTCACCGTGATGCCATCGCCAATTATCGATTGTCCTGCATGTATAGAAGCGAAGCAGACTCGGCTGCCGTTCCCAGAAAAGTCTGCGCCGTGAGACACACAGCTGGGTGAGATGATTCACACCGACGTGTGGGGACCAGCTCGAATAGAAGCCCTAAGCAGGCGCGCGCGCTGGTATATATCATTCATAGACGATGCTACTCGATACTGTGAAGTTAGGTTCATGGTTAATAAGGGGGAGGCATCAACTAAGCTAAAAGAATACCTCACATACCTTGAATGCCAACTAGGGCGCCGGACAAACACTGCAAGCATTTCACAATTTTTCATCCCAAAATATGCTGAAAAAATTGAAAAAAGAGATACTCTTTTATTTCAGCTGTTTTCAAAGAAAAAAAGGTGAATATAATGTAATGTTTTCTTTGTCTTTTCTGCCAAAAAACATGAATTAATGGTAATGCCCATTAGGATCTTCACTAATGGGTATTAGCATCAATCAATGTTTTTTAGTAAATCATGCAAAGAAAACAAAGTGTTATTATTGCCTTTTCTCTTTGAAAACATGTGTCAAAAAAGAGTATCTCTTTCTTCAATTTTTTCAGCATGTTTTCTCAAGAAAAATTGTGAAATGCTTGCAGTGAAAGGTTGTACGAGCCGATAACGGGAGAGAGTATGTCAATAACGAAATGCTCACCTGGTGTTGCGATACAGGCATTGACCTACAGGTCACTGCACCTTATTCCCCAGCACAAAACGGCGTCGCCAAACGTTTCAATTGAACGTTGGGAGAGCTTGCTCGCGCCATGAGGATTGCAGGAAACGTTCCTGCATTCCTCTGGCCCGAGGCAATCACCCACGCGGCGTACGTCCATAACCATTCCCACACACGAGCATTGGTGGGGGCGACTCCATGCGAGAGGTGGACAGGGCGCCATCCCGACGTGTCGCATTTCCAAGAATTCGGGTGTCCTGTGTGGATAATGAACGAAACCGTCAGTATTAACAAACTGGACGCCAAGTCCACACAACATACCTTCGTGGGTTTCTCAGATGGCCCACGCGCTGTCTGATTCTATGATGCCCGCACATGATCCATCAAAACCTCCCATAATTTTCGTTTCCTGAAGGACCCAGTGTAGGGAGAATATCCTCCCTACTAGGATATTTCTTTTATTTCACTGTTTTTACTTACTGATTTGTTTTCTCTTCTTTCTTTTGTTTTTTTACTTCGTGTTTGCACGCGTTTGGCTTATGTAAGCCCGCGCGACCACTTCGAGAGCACCTGTACATACTTAAAAAAAATAATAGACACATTATAGAGACGAAACAGACGGAATTCCAAGCCAGAGTGCTTGGAATATTATTTCTTCATTCCTGATGTGCTATAAATGTTTTCTTCAGTCTCTCTAGGAATTTTGGGCGCGTTTTGGTCTTTTCCTCTACTCTTTGACCCCTCTACCAGGCAACTCAAGCCTCCTGGGTCGAACTGAGACCCCCTTCCAACAGGAGACTCTCTAGTCTCCTCCCACACTCTTTTATCATCAATCTTTACACCGGTCAGTCCACCAAACGCTCCACCCACCTTGAAAGCCGGTATGCCACGCGAGGGGGAGCCCGAGCCCGAGGACGTGGCTGACGGGGATGCGCAGGATACCAAGAATAGTAGAGACGAAGCTAAAAGAGATCAAGAACGCGTCAGTAAACGAAAACGGACAGATAACAAAAGAGACACTTACCAGAGAAGTAAGAGGCCCAGGGTAGTGAGGGACTACCGGGCACTTAATGATCCTATGCCTGAGTTGTCAGAAAACGAAAGCGACGACTCACCTGAATTATCTCGAGACCCCGACAAGGGAGAACTCGAGGAAAGCCCTATAGAACGCTCAGTGTTAGTGTATGCAGCACTAAATGAAAGTAGTGCCTTACCTGACAACCCGAGAATGCTGAAGGAGGCGCGTGACTCACCCAAGTGGCCGGAGTGGGAAAAAGCTGTCAAGGCAGAAATAGATCAATTACACCGAATGGGGACGTGGGAACTAACCGACTTACCAAAGGGTAGGACGCCGGTAGCCAACAAATGGGTCCTCGTTCGAAAGTATAATAAAGAAGGCAGATTAGAAAAATACAAGGCGCACCTGGTAGCTAAAGGGTACTCACAAATACCGGGGATGGACTACACGGATACATTCTCACCGGTAGTGAGGCTGGAAACAATAAGGGCAATAATAGCATTAGCAGTTTCCCAGGACTGGGAGATCCAACAGATGGACGTAAAGGGGGCTTACCTAAACGGCAAGCTAAAAGAAGAAGTCTATATGAAACAGCCCGAAGGCTTCGAGGATGGTACACAACGCGTGTGCCGGCTAATAAAAACATTGTACGGGCTGAAGCAATCCGGAAGAGAGTGGAACATCGAACTGAATAGACAGTTAGTGCGAGGCAGATTCAAGCGCCTATGGTCAGATCCCTGTGCGTATGTCCAGCGGACAACAGAAGGAATAGAAATCATTACCATATGGGTAGATGATCTCTTACTGTTCACGTCGAGACAGGGGCTTATGACATCATTGAAAGCACAACTACAATCTATGTTCAAAGTTACCGACCTCGGAGACCTGAAGAAGATAGTCGGTATAGAGATTACACAAGACCGGGAAAAAGGAACTTTATTAATAAGTCAAACCCAGTACATAGAATCTATACTACGGGCGCAAGGGCTGGAGAGCGCAAACAGCGTAAGGACACCTGCGGACACGAAGGTTCAGATGTTCCCGGAGCAGGAACGGGAGGAAGCGACTAACCAAAATAAGTATGCTTCCCTGATCGGATCTTTGATGTATGCCGCAGTTGCCACATGGCCTGACGTCGCCTACACCGTAAATAGACTGGCCTCATTTACAGCAAACCCAGACCTAAGACATTGGGTTGCGGCCAAACGGATACTGAGGTACCTACAAGGAACAAAGGAATATGGAATAATGTATTGTGCAAAGAAAGGTGATACTGCTACCCAAATATTCCAAGGGTATGTAGATGCAAGCTTTGCTAATACTGAGAACCACGCGTCTGTCATGGGCTATGTATTCTTAGCTCAAGGGGGAGCCATTGTTTGGGGCTCGAAGAAGCAAACCTTAATCACACTGTCAACAACCGAAGCGGAATATGCCGCACTGGCTAAATGTACTCGAGAGTGTGTATGGCTACGAAAGCTATATGCAGAACTAGGGTACAGACAGACAGAGCCAACTAAGATAATGACAGACAGCGAGGGAGCCCGAGCCTTAGCATATAATCCCCAATTTCACGCCAGGACGAAACACTTCGACATATCTCATCACTACATGCGTGAGAAGATCGACCAGAAGAAGGTCGAGATTTGTCATTGTTCTGACAGGTACCAAACTGCCGACATATTTACCAAAGCGCTACCTAGGGACAAGCACGAGAGGCATACCCGAGAGATGGGTATGACCCCGGCTTGAGGGGGAGTGTTGGTATCGCAGAGTAGATACCGGCATCCCGTACTAGGGACTCCAAGGTAGCAGAACACTCTCCAGTGCAGTAGATTATTCTAGAATAATATTCACACACAGTATATAAGCCCGAGTAGATAGGGCGAACAATACAATCAATTATCTTATCAATCCTTCCCACGATCGAGCTACTACTCTACAGAAATAAAACGAGTATAATTGCTGCAAGTGCAGCCTCAAGTCCATTGTGTGCGAGTGTTGTGTGCGAGTGTTTGCCACGCCGCATTGTGGCAACTTCCCGTTTCGGAGATGGCTGTAGTGCACGCGCTCCTTGGCCTTGTACCGTGATCGCGAGGGCCGCCGTCTTGAATATAACGGGTTTATTGTCGTTCTGCGTCCATCCGGGAGGCACCCCCTGCCGCCAGTAAGTGTTAGCAACGTTCCAGAGGAGTCTCGCAGGCTTGCGAGGTGGCGGAATGGGAGTGGTGAGTTTGGAGGCCTTGCTGCCTCTTGTTTCGGATCTACTGACGTTTTTAGCCCTCGTCTTGATCCTGCCACGTCGGCGTGGGTCCCTGAGGGTCCCAGGAGGATGCGAGAGGCCGTATCGAGCGGGTTTGGATGGCGCAGGTAAGCCGTTTAGGTATATGCCGGTACACGTGTTGTCTCCCTTCCTACCGCTACTGCAAGGTGGCCGTTTGGCCATACGAAGATTTCTCGACCGTTTTTCATCGTTCAGCGTCAATCCAGGTGATACCCCCTGCCACCAGTAAGCGTTGGTGATGTTCCAGAGTCGTTTGGAGGGGTTTGAGACGGTTTGAAGCAGCGGCATAGGAATGCCAGCTATACGGTGTGTGTCTCCTCTCGTTTCAACTCGTCGTGCACTCCTGACCTTATTATAGCATACGCTCATCGTCTGTAATCCTCCCACAAGGTATATGGACCATTTTGAGGATGTTGAAGGAGGCGGAAGTAGCCGCATGGGCACTGCTCGACTATGGTAGGCGTTTCGCCTCGTCCGAGCGTAGCTGACACTTTCAGTGCTCGATTTGACTCTTCCACGTCGATGGGGTACCCGATAGAGCCAAGGAATGAGTGGGACACCAGTCGGAGGTGGTTCGGGCAACACAGGTAAGCCGCCCTGCTGCCATTCTGTCTCACATTCTCTGTGCTGACCCCCTTTGTCAGTTAGTAACGCCTTGTGTCGTTTCATATTGCAATCAGGTAGCCATGCTTTCCAGTATGATAGGTCAGGTAGCAGTGCCAGCGAGCGACTTTGTGCGGACAGCTGTCCTCCTTGTCGCGGCTCGTTGTACCTTCGCGTACATGGAAACTTGAGCTCCATGGTTGTAGCGCTACGTGTTCGTGCCGACAGTGTGTCCTGCAGTATAGGACATGTGAATCGTGCATCAAGTGGTGGACCAGGTACACCAAGAACTGTCTTGCCGCTCGTCGGGAGACTCCGATCCTGTCCAAGATGCGTTTTTGGTGCGAATTCATTTGAGTGCGCACAGGCCCGGCTGGTGGGGTCGCCTGCAGGCTCCAGGGCCTCAGCGCTCCACTCAGGCGATTCCTGGTGCTTCGCAACTTCATCACCTGCACACTGACTCTTCTCATCAGGTGTCTCGAGTGCGTTTGTGTGTTCAGCTGGCCGTGTTTGACCTGTAGTCCCACCCTCAAACATGGGTAGGATATCCACCACCTGCCACGCGTCTACAACCTCAGTCTCGGGCTTTGTGTGCCCAGTCTTGGTCTCAGCGTGTTTGCTTGTAGTGTCTGGCAGGTCCCCTTGGTCACCAGGTAGGTTTCGGCACTCCGCAATCTTGCTGTCTGCACTCTGACTACCCTTGTCAGGTGCCTCAAGTGCGTTCATGCATTCATCGAGCCGTTCTGAGTCCGTAACCCTATCTGCAACCTCTGGTAGGTTGTCCTCCACATGCTGCGCGTCTACGACCTCAGTCTCAGATGTTAGGTACCCAGATTCGGTCTCGGCGCAGTCGTTTGGGCTGTCCGAAGAGCCCTCTTCTTCCCTAGGTAGAATTTCTGGTTCATTTTGGCTGTCACAAGTGCTCTGAGCACTTTTAGCAGTCGCGCACTGCTCAGATGGCAAGTCGCACTGTCGTGAAGCTTCGTCAATGACCTTCAAACTTTTGGGTCTCGGAATTGAACCATAGCGATTTTCAAGATAGGTGAAAGTCTCATGTGGAGTATCCAGATGCATACATAGCATTAGGATTGAGTCGGGTATGCCAAAGATAATATATTGGTGGGCCATTGCAGCCCGTTGATGCCACGCGTCATCAGCAGTTTTCCAGGCCGTGACAACATCTCGCTCCTCGTTGGTTCGTGGTGTCTGGCCGGCACCATATTCCTGTAGTAACTTCGGAGTTGCGGGTTGTGTTTCAGACCCATCTAGGTGTCCCATTAAGCCGTCTTCAGAGATGGCCTTCAGCACCCAACTGCCATAGGTGTGCCAGTTGCAGCCGTCTTCTGCAAGCTCGGGTTCCATAGAATATTTTCCTATTACTTTCGAGTGTAGTAGAGATTTTTATGTAGCGATTTTGAGTAGTGTCGACTGGGTTATGCCTACAATAAAATTTTCTGCACTAGGTGGGGCTCATAACCTGTAGAAAAGGGCTGTAGGCAGCCTCAGTAGTGACTCAACTACTGTATATATTGAAGTACCTGTAGGCAGCTACAGGGTATCAGTAAGTAGTATACTATAAAGAATATGTATGCTTACCCTCAGTAGTGACTCAACTACTGAGGGAATAGTACCAAAAGTGTAGTACTAAGTGTGCTCTAAGCACTTATGTAAGCAAGTAAACATTGCACCAAAATATACATCACACTGGGGTGATTCAATCTCCAACACCTACCTGAGTTGTATTTGACAGGACAGAGCTGGTTGCCAAGGGAATGAAGTGACCAGATGGAAAGACAAGCCTACTAGGTGGGCAGGTGTCACCCAGGGAGCAGGAGGCAAAGAACAAGTCAGACAAAGCTCAATTCTTGGTGGATCAAGCTGAAATTGAAATGGCAGGTTCAGATGGGTATCCTGAACCTACAGAGACCAAAACTGAAGCACCAACTGATCCTGATCAGCAGGGATCAGTCAAGGAAGCCACTGGGGCAGGAAATGACAAAAACAGACAAAATGAAACAATTCCAGGGGAAGAAAACACTGGATTAGGCCCAGGCTCATCCCAGAGGGTCCACAGAGTGTCCTCACAATGCGCTACAGCATCACGAGGCCTGCCAGTTCCATATCCACAGCCAGTGCCACCACTGGATGTGAGGAGAAGGTCATCTAGGGCAAAAACAGCTCCAATTCATGATGATGACCCCAGATATTTTGTCAATGCTTACCAGAAGAGTACCTTGATGTGTGGGAACATTGACAAGAGGCCTGCCGACGAGCCAGAGATGGGTGAAAGTGCTGTGGGGGAAGATGTGGTCAGTGAGGAAGCAAACAAGTCACACAGTGACTGTGACACAAGTGTGCCACAACACAACATGTACAAAGCAAGCTCTGCATGTGATGATGAGCCAACTACTTTCAAGGAGGCTGTGGGTTGTGCAGATGGCAATCACTGGTACTCAGTGATGGCTGAGGAACTCTTGATGTTCGAGAGGCTTGATTTGTATGAGGCCATTGAGTGGCCTCATGGTAGAAAAATCATAGACTCAAAATGGGTGTATAAAATCAAAAGGGGACCAACAGGCGAGATAGAGAAATATAAGGCTTGTCTTGTTGCAAAGGGATTCACTCAGGTGCATGGGGTGGATTATACTGAGACGTTTGCCCCTGTAGCAAAGTTTACAACCATTTGAATCTTACTTGCACTTGCTGCTAAGTATGACTTTGAGATACATCAAATGGATGTCAAGTCTGCATTCTTGAATGGCAGACTTGACAAGGAGATCTATCTATGTCCCCCCCCTGGTTTTCGTGACTTGTCAGACACTGTCTGGCACCTGTACTGTGCCCTTTATGGACTGAAACAAGCCCCAAAGGCTTGGTATACTCATTTGAGAGATGTGTTTGAAGCTCTCAGATTCACTCAGAGTAATGCTGACCACAGTTTATTCTATAAGGTCAAAGATGGCATACTTATAATTGTGGTTGTCTATGTAGATGACAAGTTGATCTTGTCGAAGAGCTGAGAGGCTATTGAGCGACTCAAAGCTCAGCTCTCCACAGAATATGAGTCCTCCAATCTTGGAGAGGCTCATTGGGTATTAGGAATGGAGATTATCCAAGACTGTGATAAGGGCATTATTGAGCTCTTGCAGAAACAGTATATTGAGATGATTCTGCAGTGTTTTGGCTTGCAGGATGGATGTCCTGTTGGTACTCCTATCAAGCAGAACCTTAAGCTCAAGAAACTAGAAAAGCCTGAGACTGATCTCACATGTTATCAGAGTGCTCTTGGGGCACTGATGTATGCTATGCTAGCTACTTGTCCTGACATTGCCTTCGCAGTGGGTGCCTTGAGCAGACATGCTGCTGGTCCAGGCAAAAAACATATGATAGCCCTTAAATGGGATTATCACTATCTCCGTGGTACTGTTGACTCTCGTCTCAGGTATACCACTGCATCTGAAACTGTCCCTGTTGGATATGTTGATGTGGACTGGGTGGCTGATATAAATGATCATCACTCTATTACTGGCTATGTGTTTACCCTCTGTGGTGGTGCAGTAAGCTGGTCATCGAAGAAACAAACTTCAGTAGCTCTTTCAAGTACTGAGGCCAAATATATGGCTATTTCTGCTGCTGCCAAAGAGGCTATCTGGGTCTGCACCTTGCTCAGAGAAATAGACTTGGTCACACAAATTAATCCTACTCCCCTTCATGTAGATAACCAATCTGCAATTTCTCTTGTGAGTAATGCTGTGTTTCATGACTGTATGAAACATATCTCTATTTGCCATCACTTCATTTGAGAGAAGATCGAGTCAGGTGATGTTTCTGTGATGTACCTGTCTACCAATGAGTAGTGTTGTCCAGGCCTGGCCTGGCTCGAAAGCCATGGCTTGGGCTCAGCTTTCGAGGGCTCATGGCTCAAGAAATCCCAGGCCAAGCCGTGAGCCAGGCCAGGCCCTATAGATGGCTTGGCCCAGCCTGAAGCCGCAGCCTTAGTGGCAGATATGACTGCACACCTAAGAGCACAGTGGGATAAGCTACACATGTCAGCTCACCTCTTCACAGGGGATCATCTAGCTTCCAATGATGATGGGCACAGCATGTTACCAGCGAGCATTACATGCACTTGGGCCCAATCCCAGCACTATGACACCGGATCATGAGGGATATGAACTAGTAATTTACAACAGATAGAAAAACAGCATGTGCCGAGCCCTGCCTCATCCAGAATAATGTCCCCACTCGCTCGACCTCATCATCAGCCTTTGGCAGCACAGGAAGGTTACTGATCAATGGTGGGTGCGATCTGCCCTTGTCTCAGGTTGCATCAGGTTCACCTGTTCTGGCCCTCTTGTCTGGCTCATTGAGTTTATTGATAATGCTGAGTGACAAAGGGGTGGGGAATTGCTGGACTTCGTGAGGTCTCAGGAGTGTTTCATACATGCAGATGTCTGTGTCACAAGTGTCAAAGCATTGTATGACTCATGGAGTGCCAAGACAAGTAACCTGTAAAACCTGCCTCATTGAGAGCATTAACAGTGCACAGCACTTGCTCCATACAGGGGCTGGGGCAACAGATACGAGTAGGCCAGTCTTTCTAGCTGGGTGGAATGAGCACCTGTGACATATGATGGACAACTGGACCTACCCTCCCTCCCATGGAGCTGGTAGATCAAGGAAGACTACATCCAGAAATGAACAATTACCACTAAGAGAGAGTATATGTGCAAGCATAATATGAACCTGCATCTGCCGTATCTTCTATTGTGAAACTGTCCTTGCACACGTTGCAGTGAATAAGAGTGACGATATCCTGCATACCATGGTGAATGAATTCCTCCCTGTTTAGAAAGTTAGAATGCCTCAGTAGCCTGGATATTTCAATACCTCGGAAACCTTACCTCGCCTTCTCTGCATGGTTTCATGAAACCTGTAAGAGTACAGATGGCCCCTAGGGCCAACAGTCCTCACTACAGAATGAGAGAATGATCCAGATCCTGTCCCTAGTCGAGCAAATAAATTGAACATCAGCCGTCAATACCATGGGATGAAATGTACAGAGAAGAATGTAAACTTGTCAGTGCAATCCGCATCGCACTTGGTACACCCTCCATCTGACAGCAGAACAGACTATTGAGTCGGAGGGATGGCACAACAGATCTGCACATGTATGGAGGTATATGGAATGGAAAATTTGAAAGTGTAGGAAGCAAGGTGATATGGGATGGGTACCATACCATACCTACAGTGGGGTGTTTGCAAGATGCCAGGTGACAAACTACCACTGAGAATATTGCTAAATCAGGTAAGCCCACAGCCACCAAAGCCATGGCTTGGGGCTGCGGCTCTCACAGCTTCACACAAAGTCAGGCCAGGCTGTGAGCCCCCACAGGCCATCCTAACGGCTCGGCTTGGCTCAGCCTAAGAGGGCTCGGCTTGGCTCAGCTCAGGGCTTGAGGCTGGGCCGAGCACAACACTACCAATGAGCAAGTGGCAGACATTCTTACAAAAGGACTCTCAAGGGAGAAACATGTTCATTTTTCTAAGGGCATGGGTATTTTTATTAGTTGAGATATTCACCATTGAGTGGGCATGTTGTGACATGGTCCCCCTGTCTTATGTGTTTGCACTGGTAATATCTTACATAATACTTTGTTTATGGTTGATACTTTTTTCCTTTTCGTATTAAGGGTTCTTACTACATCCTTCTACAGAATATAGAAGCCTTCCTCAACAGATATCCTTTCAACAGACCTCCCCATATCTTTGCAAAACCATGACTTTTGGCTGCAAGCTGCGAAGCAATGGTTGCATGATAACTTTTGTGGATGGTGAGGGTCAGATAACTGGCAATTGCACATGTCCATTTTGCCTGCAACCCTGATGGACCACCAGCGAACTGTGTTGACCTTGATTTCAGCAGCTTCTCAACAGCAAGAAGTCCATCCTGTTGACTTGTGCTTCATTTCTCTTTCACCAACTCTCGCTGTGTGTGAAATGGAACCTCAAGCTTGCACTGTTTTAATGGTGGAACTGCTGGCCTGAGCTGACCAGTGCTCTGAGTCCCATGACATTGTGTCATCACTGTAGAAAAGGGCTGTAGGCAGCCTCAGTAGTGACTCAACTACTGTATATATTGAAGTACCTGTAGGCAGCTACAAGGTATCAGTAAGTAGTATACTATAAAGAATATGTATGCTTACCCTCAGTAGTGACTCAACTACTGAGGGAATAGTACCAAAAGTGTAGTACTATGTGCGCTCTAAGCGCTTATGTAAGCAAGTAAAACTCGCACCAAAATGTACATCACACTGGGGTGATTCAATCTCCAACAATCACAGCATCTGATCCAGTATCAGAGTCTAGAATTGACCCTGGCAGTTCACTTTCTGATTCTGACTCGGATTCAGGCAAGAGGTCAGAAAGGTAACCAATTGTTGGAATATTAGGCAACCGGCCATTGTTGGCACATGTTTGCTAGCTTACATAATCACATTGCATCGCACATACCACTAGATATTTTTTCCTAGTCCCTCAGTAGCTTGCCAGACTACTGAGGGTGAGTACATTCATTACTTAGGTTTATTCCTATCCCATTGGTACCTTGTAGTTACCTACAGGTACATACTAATAAAAGTAGCTTGCCAGACTACTGAGGTTACCTACAGGTTCCCTCTGCAAAGCAACAACCTCCTTTACCAATGCCACCCAGCCTGGCACAGCATGCCTCTAATGTGCCATGCATAGCTTCACATGTGGGTTCCTCATAAGTTTCTGCTTGTCCATGCTGACCAGAGCTGTCTACAGGCTGGGGACCCCTTCATATGAATATATTTTGCATAAGAACAACCTGAGGATCTGTACTGTAAAGTCCAAAACCAGTATAAATGAATCAAACCACTGTTTGACTTAAAAAAAACACTCACAACATTTTACTTTGTTCATGCGGTAATTTTCTGTCCTGTGCTGCTTTTTCATGCCACTGCTGTGTCTGGTTTGACAGCCCATTATAACCAAGCTTGCAGTTGCTCTCTGCCTTTCGCCATTCTCCATCCATCTTCAGGGTGAACACGAAATCCCGAAGTCTTTTCCTCTCTTTTTCCTGGAGCTCTTTGAGGTTTCTGTTGGAATATTATGCAACCGGCCATTGTTGGCGCGTGTTTACTTGCTTACATAATCTCTTTGCATCGCACATAGTTGCTAGATAATTTTCCTGGTCCCTCAGTAGCTTGCCAGACTACTGAGGGTGAGTACATTCATTACTTAGGTCTATTCCTATCTCATTGGTACCTTGTAGTTACCTACAGGTACATACTACTAATACAGTAGCTTGCCAGACTACTGAGGATACCTACAGTCTTCTCCAGGTTCCCTCTGCCAATAGCAACAACCTCCTTTAGGTTATGAGCCCCGCCTAGCGGCAGAACCTGGAGAGAAGAAAAGATGGCCGTGAAGAGGTACTTTACAAGGGAGGGATTTGTCTATATCCCAGAGCTCAAGAAGAATGGACGGAATTGGAAGGAATACTGCGAATGTATTCTCGAAGTTGCCAGTACACAAAATCTTCTCGGACACTTAGCTGGTGTGGAGCAGAAGCCGAAGGTCACAGGAAATGAGCGAAACGAATGGCTGCGGCAGAATAGCAATGCACAGTCCATACTTATGTGGAACATCCCCGATTCACTTTTTTTGCACATCCGACACTTCGAAACAGCTCACGAGATGTTTAACTACCTAGCGACAAAATTCCGAGACTCTACCCGAATCCCTTTACCCACCGAGAAGCGCGTCAAGGCTTCGAATGGTGATGTGGCAGCAGACGAGCCACCGAGTACCAAACATCTACCCAAACAGAAGGACGGCAGTGCATTCGAAGCACATGCCAGTGGTGACGAGATGCAAGATGAACTACGAGAGTCATGCACGAGGCCTAACGAGTTGTCAGTGGAGCTGCCGAGAGAGGAGAGGCTCGAGGACGAACTTACCGAGGCGAGGAGCAATGACGAGGCTGTGGCAGCAGTTGGTGTGGCCCAGCAGGTTCCATCACGAAGCATTGAGGTCGAAGACCACGAACCTGAAGTGCCAAGCGAGTTGCGCACGGCACAGAGCGAGCTGCAGGAGCAGCCAAGTTCGAGGGCAGGAAGGCCACTCGAAAGCGAGCACCCACAAGTGCTAAATTGGATGGTCGAGGCACCGTATGAGGTCAAGGATGTTGACAGGGCAGTGGAGCTAGCCAGCGAGGCAGCAGGACGTGCCAGAAGAGTTGACACGAGCGACGAGATGGCCAGCGAAGACCTACCATCGAAACTGTGCGACGGAAGCACAACGAATGACTTGCCAGGTACACAAAAATTGCCGCTCGAAGGGGAGCAGGCAGTGTGTACGAGCGGCAGTGTTGAGGACACGTCAACGGCACCAGCTGGGTGCGAGGACAGTCTGCACGAACAGTCAAAGCTTGTAGACGTCAACCATGACAACCACAGATGTGGTACAAGTATGGATATGACCGCCGACAAGGCAGAGAGCCCAAGTATGCCTAACGACGCCAAAACAATCCCAACCAAGCTGGAGGAAGTTAGCGACGAGTCTCGAAGAGTCAGTGACAAGATTGTTGCGGAAGGAAGTCTGGGCACGGAGGCCACAGACATAGCCGCGAGCATAGGAGTCACGACTCAGACTCTGTACCTAAACCGAGATGGTGGAGACACAGAGGTCTGCTACCAAATATCTGAACCCACGAATGGTGGAGTGGCGAGCTGTGTCGAAGCTCAACCCGCAGGAGCGCACTCGCAACCTGAATACAGCCCAATGTGGAATGTGCCAGAGACTACCAATGCACTGCTCGAAGGAGAGCAGAACGGCTATGCGAGCAACAACATCGCAAACGGGCAGGGCCACAATAACGGGCCGCAACTTACTATCCACGACCCAGGAGGATACTTAGGGCAGCTGACAGTCTGCACAGCAGGCAGACAAAATGCCAAAATGAGGGAAAATGCCGCCAACGAGGGGAACACAAACGGCAGGGCCAGTGCAATGGGAAATGAGACCGCTGACTCACTTGGAGTCAAAAAGAGGTTACTACCAGCAAGCCAAAGTCAGCATGCCGAACGAGAAAGGCCGCAGACGAGAAATGCACCTGCATTGCGAACACTGCCCACCGAATGCACGAAACGCCGCCAACAAATCTTCAGAGTCTGTCATGAACACGGACGACTCAAAACGACAACTGTGGGTGTCAGCGAAGCCAAAGCGAGCCGACAGATGGGCTCCATGATGCCGAAGAAAGAAATCGGAGTTATTCGAAGCGACATACCTGATGCACGAAGATTGCCGCTCGAGGGGGAGCAGGCTGGTTGTGCGAGCGGCAGCGATATGAACACAGCTGCAGATGGGCACACTGACGAGCCCAGTGGCCATGCGGATGGACCAAGAGGCCTAACGACAACTCCGAGCGTGTCAAATGAAGGAGAAGCGATTGTGGCAGTACCGCAGATATGCAATGTCGACGTCGGCACGTACGGAGGTACACAATGGCACATAAATGAAATGGAAAGTCTAGGTATCCATACGAATGCGCCGAGAAACGAAACAGACACGGTCAGTAATGCAAACGGCACGAAGACAGCTAGCGATGCACGTCAGAATGTCAGAACATGTCAAACGGAGTTAGACTCACCTCGAAAGCCAGAAAGCGAGTCGCCCGACCATACTATGCCATGGAAACGAGTAGGCATTGGAGACGCTGACATATCCATACCACAAAATGCGCCGCTCGAGACATCGAGCACCCCAAACCAAATTGTTACCTTTGGAGGACCGGCAAGCGCAGACAAGGGATCTGCTACCAGTGGTGTTGAGAGGGAGACGGCTGGTGGTGATGGCAAACGAAGCAATGGCGAAGACGGCACAACGAGCAGTGGAAGCGTTGACTCGGCACGAGTCAAAACAGCGCTGCTGGCTGCAGAGAGTCAGCGTGCATGTCGAGGCCAGAGCTCATGCAGCGACTTACCTGTGTCGCCCAGTCCACCTGCGAACTGTCGAAAACGTTCCTGCACACTCATCCGACCGAAACGCCGACATGGAAGGATCAAACCCAAAGCTAAAAATGTCAGTACAACGAGAAAGGTCGAGAACGCATGCCAAGAGTACGGCAACGCGATGCGGTCGACTTTGCGCAATCGAGAAGGTATTGGAACATGCCTAGTCCCCACCTACAAGTGCTGGAAGCAGGGGGAGCGTCAACGACCTACCAGAAATCGATACAATGTCAATCCGAACGCATTGAGACAACCCAGAGGGCCAAGAGGTCAAGGGAAGGTCCAGCAAGCACTTGGACATGCTGAGACGAATGGGATATGGCACCAGACAGGTGACGCAACGAGCAATGCACGCTGCGACTCGAAACGAGTCGAAACGAGACTGCTAGCTGGAGACCAAGATGGTCAGCGCAAGCAGCAGAGGCGGAAGCCAAGCGACGTACCTGGGCCACCCGGAAGCCACCAAAAGTGTCCCGACAAGGTCAGCGGACCGAAGCATCGACTCGGAACATTCAAATTCGAACCTAGAGATGTTAGTAGAACTCGAAAGGCCGAAACCGCCCGCCAAGGACGAGGTGATGCGAAACAGCCAATCCTGCATCATCGAGAGGGCATCGGCACATGCCCAGACCTTACCGCCAAGTTCCGGAACCCTACCGTTGATTTCCCGGAGCCGAGCGATCACGAATGGCACGCCAGAGACCATGCAGGGGCCCGCAAGCATTGCAATCAACAAAGTGACGACGCGCTGATCACGTGCACCACGTGACTTACCAAATCGGGCAGTCGCGCTCAAATTCGAAACTCTCGTGTCGCAAGCACAAACCGTGCACCCGGAACTCGGAATTTAATCATACAACTGATTATATGTTTGGTATATTTCATTTTATATTTTTGGATTATGTTTTGCCTTAGAATTCCCCCATGCCGTTTGAGGGGGAGTGTTGGAATATTATGCAACCGGCCATTGTTGGCGCGTGTTTACTTGCTTACATAATCTCTTTGCATCGCACATAGTTGCTAGATAATTTTCCTGGTCCCTCAGTAGCTTGCCAGACTACTGAGGGTGAGTACATTCATTACTTAGGTCTATTCCTATCTCATTGGTACCTTGTAGTTACCTACAGGTACATACTACTAATACAGTAGCTTGCCAGACTACTGAGGATACCTACAGTCTTCTCCAGGTTCCCTCTGCCAATAGCAACAACCTCCTTTAGTTTCTTGTCTCCTGCCAGCTCGCATACACTCTCACCCTCAGTGTCACTGGATACCACTGACTCCATGTCTGACTCAGAAGGGGCCCAAACAGATACACCACCAGTATATCCACAGTCCAAATCAGTCTCATCGTGCTGCTCGAACATGAATGGGATCTCCTGGAGTGAATTTGTATCAGCATTTGGAGGCTCTACAGATGTACTGGATGTCACAGTGGTGGAGCACTGTGTTTGTGGGCTTGGAGCTTGTGACTTTGTCCTCCAGCATGCTGCCTGGGCACGAGCAGCACCAATTTTCTGGTACTTCTTTGCCATTTTGCCATTGGGAACTGGCAAAGATTTACAGTGTCATATTCTCTGATTGTCTACCAAGCTGTCAGCTGTAACGAGTCTAGTCCTAATTGCACTACATCTAACCCTGAGCACACCCCATAGGGTTAGGGTCAGCAGTCATGTTTGGTCCTGGCCAATTTGGCCACTGCACCTATGTAGTGGCCTCTAGGTGATCAGCACCATATGAGAGAACAACGATGTCCCTGACACCTATCACCCTGCCTTGTCGTGTCTGAGTAGTCCTATCTGCATGGTATGAGCCTTGCCTGTACCCCTGCGCATTGTTGCCAAACCTGCATTCTCAACAACAAGGATGGGATCTACCACCCACGTTCAGCTTACCACTCCGGTTGTACACCGATACATAATTTGGGTTCTCCGAGGATATCACAGTCACGCCCCTTCACACACCAGTTGTATCACACGAGCTCACTTATTGGATACCTCACTATTCAACCTCGTATGGACGCATCTCCACCTGGACCAATGGCATCCGAGATCTCCCAAGGTCGGTGTCCCATGTACTGCCAAATGCCTACTCATGTTGAAAGCACGTAACTTGATTGACAAACGTCCTAATCACTTATGGGTGTTGTGTCTAAATCGGCTGGTGGGAATGGTGCTCTTCACACGAGCATGTTAAGGTCAAATACGTAAGGCGTTGACCCAATATCACTAGAGGAGAGAGAAAGACTCACATTTTGGTGTCATAGATCATCTGGCAGCCAGGTATGTTGGTTACTGATGTCGCCTATTGACCTACGAGAGACCACTGAGGTAGAAAGACAAGGATTGGGTGAAAACAACATGATCAGAGAGAGCTGAAGGGAAAACGAACGGCTACTGCAGACGCCAGAGCAATAGAGGTAAAAAGAATAAATGCAAGGAGATGATTGTTTCCGGTGCCTGCCGTAGAGCGCGTACGTGCAAAGGACGAAAAGTGGTGTGATGGTGGGTGAGAGCTGCATCAACTGGCATGACCGCTGAATGATATACAGTCAACTTTTTCATAATGCATTGTGCTATAATGCATAAATTTGATACTGTATGAAAAATTGCCCATGACCACAGTGGTATGCAGGGAATTATACAAAAATTCTCATATTGTATAATGTATGAGTCACACAGAGTATTTATACAGTATGAGATGGTAGTTTGGCAGGCATGGAATTAAATATGAGGGTGGAATTTCGGACTACCCCAACACGAAAACCACGAATAAAATTGAGTGTACCTCTAATTCGGTCCCACTGCCCTTCGTGTCTGCTGTTCTCTCCATCTGGAAGCCTTGACCCAAGCCTGCACCATACACTCAGAAGCCAAAGCCACCTGCTAGGAATCAGAATAACACTGCTGCAACATCAGCAGCTTCAACAAAGCCTTGCACACAGGCAAGTATTACCTTGAATGATTGACTTACTGTTTTGCGAGAGCTTGCTGTTGGGCATGGAGAAATTGCAAATCACAAGTCAGACACGGAAGATTGAGGAACCACACCAACCCAAGATATCCCCAAGCCACTCGGAGCTGATTTCCACATGTGAACAGCTCACCACATGTGGAGTTGAATGATGTGGAATCATCATTAGACTTGGCAAGCTTACTTTGTCAACATTTGCATGGTTTGCTCCGTCGAGCGGAGACACCTTCTACAACAGTGACTTGTGATGTGTCAGACATAACATGTCACGTGTAACGTAGTCACATTATGTCACAAATCCTCTATTGTATAATTGTCATAATGTATGGTAAAAATGGCTATGCAACCGTCATACGTTATGAGAAAGTCGACTGTAACCACGTACTGCACACGATAGCCTCCCAGTGTCACGCTACGTTATGGCCGGTTTTCGACCTGAGGGGTTCATCCACTCTTGGTGACGACTGCCTCGGCGCGCAAGCCTTTCGTTTGGCCATGGCGTTCCCTGTCAGCTCCGACTCTGCTTCTCGTCACGAACTCGGGGGGAGGGGGGGGGGGGGGGGGCTCTCTTTCGTCTGACTGCTGATCGGGAAATGGGCGGTGCCGAGAAATTCACGGGGAGTGTCTGAAGACTGGTTCAAGATCTTTGTTATGAGGTAAAAAGGGCTTCATGTTCACGTTACTATTGAGGGTTTCCTTCCCCCAAATTGGGAGCCGTTAGCGATAATGCTATCTAATTTGGCTGCGGTAACATAAGTGACGGAATACACGGTATGCAGCATACTAGATTACACCTGAAGAAGTATCTGCCGCTATCTGAAAACTCAGAATGCGTGTAGTGCTTAGGCGCACGAGACCCCGTTGACACTGAAATTTCATTAAAGGAGAAATCTTCATTCAGGTAAGTCAGCTGTCAACTGTAATGCATCCAGTCGTACCCACATCCCACGTTACGCAAAATAGACCCACCTTGCGCTCTAGATCCCGAAGATTCAGCATCAACCTCGAGATCATTACCGCACAAAGCCTGCGAAACGGACAAAACCCCAAGTAGTGTGTAAGTAACATGCGAAAGGCAGCATAAGCAGTGCATAACACCAACATGTTTATTGGGGTGGATAGCATCGGTCTCTCGGATGGCTTTTAGGATGTCAGTGAGATTGTGACGAGGGGATGAGCTACAAGCGGCTTACATCTGTCATCTGGATAAGGAGATTCAAGTTAAGACAAGAAACACGTTGACCACGGCTACATCACTTACCACGAAATACATAGTGATGTTTGCGACGTTGGCAGCGGTTATCACACTGTCATATATCAAGTATTAGATATACTCTTGAACGTCGTAAACGACGGACACGTACGCGAAGTACAATGCACCTATTGGCAATGCTCAGACACATTCTATTTCAAACATCGAAGCAGAGAACACACCATCGCGCAGTGCCAAGGCCATAAAAGTCCGTTTTCCAAGAAAACGAGCGCTTATCAGCTTCCTAAATGTGAAGATGAAAATGAGACCGTCAACCAACAGCTGAACACCCCATGCTGCAGCCCAACCTAGACCGAAAGCATGCATAAGGAACATATGCGGCGGAACATATACGAACTTGCACCTACGTGAAGCCCTGTAGTATGAAAGCATAAACATGGGAATCGATGGTACAAGGAGCTAGGCATACTCTGCTGTAGTCATCGGATCAGGACACCCAGCATGGGTGTCCAGGCCTATCGCAATCTGCTCCGGTGAAGGTGGTGGTCGACGGTATGAAAGTGCCCACTATGCATCACTCCATGATCAAGATCAGTAAATCGTTTGCACGGTTTAACTCACACAGGACATTCCTGTAGCAATCGATGTCACTGCGATGAGAAACATTGCGACACGTCGGTCTCTGTTGTAGAACGCATATACACGGCTAATCATTACCACTGCCACATACTGGTCAAAGAAGATAGAGAGTTCCACGTAATGTCAGGCTTACGCGTTCCGATGATTTGAAGAACTGTTACGACAAGGTGTGCAGAGATGAGTAGACCAGAACACCTACACAACGCAAGGTAAGTAAGAGATACTGTCCCAATTCTACCTTGCTCTCACCACTGAGCGGGCGTCAGCATGGTTTAATGCAGAGGAATTTTAACACGCACTGAACTATATAAACCACTGCTGTTTACATAAAAACTCGCAAAAAACACCGGTATACGGCTTAGGAGACCTATGTATCTGTTGGCAATGAAGAAGGCGAATGGCCATGTCCGACGAGATTGATGCCAGAACAAGTCTATCTCCTTCTCAAATGTAAGTGCATAGTCATACATGAACAACACTGAGGGATAATTGTGAGCTAGACACAGTCTGATCCAACGGTCATTAGTATCCCTCACCAGATGAAGCAACTTCGAGACTAGTAGCAGGACTGCTATTGGGATCGAGTCAGGGACTGCGTCAAATCAGTAAACCTGGGCACTTGCATTGCTTGAGTGTGCATTGGATCTGTCAACTAGTCGGACCAGGAAGGACCCTGGAACAAAACGAGGTGAACGGAGCCTATACAGTGGGTTTTATCATATGAAGACTCACCAACTTTAGACGTTTGAACGTTGAACGTTCCAACCGTCAACGTTGCATCAAGATAGACTTCCGTAGCGAACACAGCCTATGCCACACCTTATAAATAGTAATGATCCAGGTGGTGCCGTGGTGGTGAGGGACTTGCCCAATCTAGAAGGCGCAAGGAGAAGGAGGGGCGGTTACATTGCTTTGTTCGTGGACCAAAATCACAGCTATACCGCACGTACTCAGCCAAGACCTTGCAAGACTATCCAATTACATAAATAGTAACGCGCATGGTCACATCGAGTTTCAGCATTCTGGATGCTAATACCATGTCATTTAGCAGTTCTAAGTATGGGTCCACTCGCAATCATACTAGAACACTCGTCCGAATTCGACCTGGATGCGAAGATGAATAGTGGAAACACGGCTGGAGCTTGCGCGCACCCACGCATGTATCTTGGAGTCTAGGACGCCTTCGATAGGAGCAGCGGAGGACAAAGGGCAGTTGCATGCTGATAACTTGGGAATGACGGCTCGAGTGGTCTTCGTGTTCTCTTGCTTAGCCACTGTTCCTATGACTCTTGGGGGGAAAGAGGGGTCTCCAGCATGCTGCATGGACGTATAGTCTCTTCAGTAACGATGGATACCGTTGGTCATTCACGCGAACTTTGTCAATATTCCGGAAATCCCCTCCAGCTCTAGCGGCCATGCCAAGACGCGGCCGTACGAAATAGCGGTGATGCTAATACGTGTTCACGGCTTACTAAACTTCGTTGGTATTGTCGTAATGGGCGATGCTGTCCAATTTGACTGGAATAGCGTGGGTGGTAGAATACAAAGTATGCCAGCATACTAGACTAGCATCTGAACAAGAAGTATCTACAGTCCTCGTATGTAAAACACAGCGTGTGCATAACGCTTGGGTGCACGGGACTCCATGGACTGCTGATGAAACCTTGTCTGGTGGTTGACCAAATTTCATTCAGGTAGCTAAGTTGTTAACTGTGAACGCGCCCAATCGCACCTGTATCCCACGTTATACAAACAGACCCACCTTGCGCTCTAGATCCCGAAGATTCAGCATCAACCTCGAGATCATCACCACACACAGCCTTCAAAATGGAGAAAACCAACCAAATTATCTATAAGTGACATACTGCACGTAACAAAGGCAGCTTGTGGCACTCACGTGTTCGTTGGAACGGCTAGCATCGATCTCTCGAATGGCTTTTGGGGTGTCAAACTCTGAGGCTACAATCAGGGGATAAGCTAAATGCTCACATTTGTCATCTGGATAAGGAGAATCAAGTTAAGACAAGAAGCACATTGATCACGGCCACATCATTTACCACTAAATACATAGTAATATTGGCGACGTTCGCGGCGGTCATTACACTGTCATATTTCGAATAAGTTGGGGATAATCGTGAGCGTCGCAAACAATGGACATGTACGCGAAGAACAGTGCACCTATTTGGTAACACTGAGTTGCATTGCATTTCCAACTTCGAAGGAGAGAACACACCATCACGCAGTGACAAGGCAGTGAAAGTCCGCCTTCCAAGAGAGCGAGCACTTATCAGCTTCCTAAGTGTGAGGGTGAAAACGAGAGCATCAAACAATACTTGACCGCTCCAGGCTGCAGCCAAATCTAGACCGAAAGCATACATAAGGTACGTATACTTCGGAACATGCGAAAATTTGCACGTACGCCTAGCCCTGGAGTACATGAGCATAAACGTGGGAATGGACAGTACAAGGAGCTAGGTATACTCGACTGAAGTCATCGGATCAGGACACCCAGCATGAGTCTTAGCTGTGGTATCTTGCCCCGACAGAGGTGATGAACGAAATAAAAGTGCCCACTGTGCATTACTCCGTGATCAAGACCAGCACATTATTTGCACAATTTCACTCACGCAGCACATTCCTACGAAGATCAGTGCCACCGCAATGAGGAGACTTAGGACCCGTCGGTCTTTGTTGTAGAAGACATATACACGGAATAACATAACCACTGCCATGCTGGTCAAGATAATAGAGGGTTCCACAAAATGATACGCTTACCGCCTCCAATGATTTGAAGAATTCCAGTGGCAATCGTTCCGGAGAGGAGAAGGCCCGGACACCTACACACATCGTGAGGTAGGTTAGAGATAGAGTCCAGGTCCGATTTGCTCTCACCACTGAATGGGCATCAGCGTGGTTGGATTCAAATAAGTGTTTCTACTCACCAGGCTACCGCTGCTGTTTGGGAGAAAAGCCTCAAGAAGCATTGGGATCCGACCTAAGAGGCCTATGTATCTATTGGCAATAAAGAAGGCGAATGACCAAGTCCGACGGGGTTGAAGCCAGAAAAGGTCTATTTCCTTCGCAAACGTAAGTGTATAGTCATATATGAGCCCCACTGTGGAAGAATTGTGAACTAGACACTGATCCAACGAACAGTATCGCTTACTGGATGACGCAATACTAAGGCAGGTAGAAGGACTACTATCAAGTTCGAATCAGGTATATGTCAAACCAGCAAAACTGGGTACTTACATTGCCTGAGTGTGCATTGGTCCTGTTGAACTATGACTAGAGAAGATTTGGGACAGGTCGAGGTAAATGGCGGCTAGGGTAGTGCCTATCCAGGGATTTTATCATGGTAAGACATCAACATTCGTCATCCGAGTCATTGCCACTAACATAGTTTCCACTGGCTCCATAGTGGCTGCACAAATATCACTTCTAACCGAGACGTTTGATTGATCGAGTCAGAGTCCGTTCCCAAACACTGTGCTGATGCCATGTGAGTGTAACAGAAGTTAATGAAAGAGGGATCAGATTCGATGAGGTTCCTGTACCTGAGTTTTGCTGTGAGGAATTAGTCAACCTTATTGTTATTTCATCTCGAAGCCACGGGTTCACCAACTGAGCTATAGTGCTTCTGCATCGTAATCTTCATGTGTACTGATGAGCACCACAATGATCGTGGATTTGTAATTCATAATTCATTGGCAGTCTTAGATGGGTAGTCTCGCCCAGGTTATGCGTCTAGTAGAACAGATCAAATTTTTATCATTTCCCCGAAAGGTGAGATGATTAAATGGATACGTGTTGAGTCATCAGGTGAGAGAACCTTGCTTTAGGAGTTGGATATGAATGGATAGATGAAAAACCACTCACTGTTGCGCTGTAGGAGTATCATCAAATCTGGCCTTGAGTAGGCATTCGGCAGTACATGAGACATCATCCTCCCAAGTGAGGTATCCGGGAGGTAAGTGAGCTCGCGTGATACAACCAGTATGAAGGGGCGTAAGAGTGTAAGTTAAACGTGGGGACGGGTTCAATCTGATATTGTCGGTAGATCCCATGCCATCCTTCAATCGCTCGAGCGGATTTCATGTTCTCTTGCTCAGCCATTATTGCTGACTCCTGGGAGGAAGAGGCGGCATCTAACACGGACGTATAGTTTCAGTGACGATGATACAATTGGTCAGCCACACCAACTTTGTCAATATTCCGAATCCCCTCTAGGCTGCAGCGCAAGCGTCCACGCTGAGATTTAACTGACGATTTGCAGTCTATCGACTGTGGCATATGCTGGTATTGTCGTAATGGGTGATGCTGTTCAATTTGGCTGGAACAACGTAGGTGGTAGAATACAAAGTTTGCCAGCGTACTAGACTACCTGAACAAGAAGCATCCAGTCCTCTTATGTAACAATATGTGCATAACGCTTGGGTGCACCGGACTCCATGATGAAACCTTGTCTGATGGCTGACTAAATTTCATTCAGGTAGCTAAGCTGTTAGCTGTGAATGCACTCAATCGCACCTATATCCCACCACGCTATGTGAAATGGACCCACCTTACGCTCTAGATCCCGAAGATTCAGCATCAACCTCGAGATCATCACCACACACAGCCTTCGAAATGGAGAAACCAACCGAATCATCTATAAGTGGCATACTGCACGTAACAAAGGCAGCCTGTGGGACTCACGTGTTCGTTGGAACGGCTAGCATCGATCTCTCGAATGGCTTTTGGGGTGTCAGACTCCGAGGCTGCAACCACGGGATGAGCTAAATGCCCACATTTGTCATCTGGATAAGGAGAATCAAGTTAAGATAAGAAGTACATCGATCACGGCCACGTCATTTACCACCAAATACATAGTAATGTTTGCGACGTTTGCGGCGGTCATTACACTGTCATATTTCGAGTCGGTCAGGGATAATCGTAAACATCGTAGACAACGGACACATACGCGAAGTACAGTGCGCCTATTGGCAACGCTGGGTTTCACTGCGTTTCCAACTTCAAAGGAGAGAACACACCATCGCGCAGTGATAAGGCCATAAAAGTCCGTTTTCCAAGAGAGCGAGCACTTATCAGCTTCCTAAGTGTGAGGATGAAAATGAGAGCATCAAAGGACAGTTGACCACCCCATGCTCCAGCCAAGTCTAGACCAAAAGCATGCATAAGGTGCGTATGCTTCAGAATATGCAAGAAGATACACCTACACCTAGCCCTGGGTGCGAAAGCATAAGTGTGGGAGTAGACAGTACAAGGAGCTAGGTATACTCTACTGAAGTCACCGGATCAGGACACCCGATATGGGTCTTAGCTGCTGAAAATTGCTGCGATGTGGAAGATGAATGCAGTAGAAGTGTCCACTATGCATTACTCTGTGGTCAAGACCAGTAAATTATTTGCACGATTTCACTCACACACCATATCCCCACACAGATCACCGCCACCGCAACGAGGAGACTTAGGACACGGCGGTCTTTGTTGTAGAAGAGATATACACGGAATAACATAATCACTGCCATGCTGGTCAAGAAAATAGAGAGGGTTCCATAAAATGCCAATGCTTACCCCCTCCAATAACTTGAAGAATTCCCGTAACAATCTCTCCGGAGAGGCGTAGACTCGGACACCTATACACATCGCAAGGTAAGAAGAGATACAGTCCAGGTCTGATATGCTCCCACCACTGAGTGGGCGTCAGCATGGTTGGATGCATAGAGCTGTTTCCGCTCACTAGGCTACCACTGCTGTTTGGGAAAACATTCTCCAAAAGAAATGGGATACGAGCTAGGAGGCCTATGTATCTGTTGGCAATAAAGAAGGCGAATCCCCAAGTCTGACGAGGCTGAAGCCAGAACAAGTCCATCTCCTTTGCAAATGTAAGTGTATAATCATACATGAACAACACTGAGGAAGAACTGTGAACTGGATATTGATCCAACGAACAGTATCGCTTACTGGATGACGCAATACCAAGGCTAGTAGAAGGACTACTATCAAGTTCGTATCAGGAATATGTCAAACCAACAAAACCGGGTACTTACATTGCCTGAGTGGGCATTGGACCTGTTAAACTATGACTAGGGAGGATTTGGGATAGGGCGAGGTAAACGGCGGCTAAGGTAATGCCTATCTTGAGGTTTTATCATGGTAGTCATGCGTACATTATTGCCACTAACATAGCTTCCGTTGGCTCCGTAGTGGCTGCGCAAATATCCCTCTAACTAAGATGTTTGATTGATCGTGTCCGAGTCCGTTCCGAAACACTGCTGATGCCATGTAAGTGTAACAGAAGGTAACGAAAGATGGATCAGATTCGGCAAGGTTCTTGTACCTGAATTCTGTTGTGAGGTATTAAACAGCCTTATTGTTATTTCGTCTCAAAGCCACGGGTTCACCGACTGAGCTAGAATGATTCTGCATTGCAACCCGCATGTGTATTGATGAGCACCACAACGTTCGTGGATCTGTAACGCATTGGCGGTCTTAGGTCGGTAGTCTCGCCACAGTTTATGCGTCGAGTGAAACTGATCGGCTTTCTATCATTTACCCGAAAGGTGGGATGATTAAGATATGTGCTGAGTAATTGGGTGAGAGAACATTACTTTGAAAGTTGGATACGAACGGATAGATGAACAACCACTTACCACCGTGCAGTTAGGCATTTGCAGTACATGGGGCACCCACACGTCATTGGTCCACGTGAGGATGCGTCTATGCGAGATTGAATAGTGAGGTATCCAGGAACTAAGTGAGCTCGTGTGATACAACCAGTTGTGAATGGGCGCGAGAATGCTGTCGTGAGCCCAGATGCATCGGTGTGCAGCCGGGGTGAAACGGTAAGCTGAACGAGGGGATGAGGTCAATCCAACTCAGTCGGTAGATCCCATCCTTGTTCGGGCCCAATCAAATGGGATGTAAACATGGCGCCATCAGGGTCACTGGTGAACTGTTGTCTATGCGGGGAGAAGATACCGGCACCCGCGCTTGAGTGGAGGTTGAGCATGAGTCTGGACACCATCGTCACGGCGATACTGTTGAGGTGAAACCCGAACGATATAAGCGGTCATTGTATAAGAAGAAGCTCCCTGCTGACCACATCGAAAATGCGGATAGCCCGTCCTTCAAAAGTTCCTAACATTGTCCCGGTGAGACTCGGACGCTGGCATCATGGGTAGGACTTGGTAAAGGTACCTACAGGAGCAAGCTGTTCAACATGTCAGCAGCGCAGACAACAGATACAGAATCGACTATTCATACATAAAGCAAGAGGATATTGGCGAGATTCGCAATCGCCACGATCCTTTTTAGGTTTACGCTCGTTCAGCGTACTGCGTGGTCTCCCGCCAAGAAGTCAACGACTCACGCAAAATAAATTGCGCCTAGCGGAAAGAAAAAAAAATCCAAAAAGGTTACTATGACACAAACTAATTGACGACTTACCATCGCGAAGAAGGACCACCACCAAGTTGGGTTTCGATTCGCATCGTATGCCGACCTTGAATGTCTTATATGCTGTCAACCCAAATATCAACGTGTCAAATATGCATAGCGCTTCATAAGCTACAGCGATCTCTAAGCGCAAGTGAGTTAAGGTTAAATATGTGAGGTGCTGACTGAGCACAAAGATAACTGCGGTCACTCACGGATGGCACTACATAACCATATCCTGTCGTGAGCACAAGTTCACTGTAGGGGACAGAAACACTCACGTTTTGGTGTTGTAGACCACGTGGCAGCCAGGTAAGGTGGCTGCTGATATCCCCTGCTGACCTACGAGGGACCACTGGGAGGGGTGGAAGGAGAAGGATCAGGTTGAGACGACAGATCGGAGAGAGTTGACGGATAGACACACAGCTACTACGGATGCCAGAGCGATAGAGGTGAAGAGAAGAAAAGTAAGGAGGCGATTACTTTTGCCGTAGAGTGCATACGTGCGAAGGATGAAGAGCGCTGCCATAATGGGTGAGAACCGCGTCGACTGAGTTTACCCGCACAATCCAGCCACGTACTGCACACCAAGGCCTGATTCACAAAGAGTAATGCTAGCCGGCAGTGGGCGTACTGGAGACATCTAGAGCAAAGAAAAGCATAGATATACATCAGTCACGCGTAGTCCATATCGGAAAACATCAGCCCACACCTCTGAGGACGAAAACCATCGGAACGAGCATATGAGATACACGAAACGAAGTAAGAAAGGAAAAGAAATCCAAACCTCTGGCGCCATGATAACAAATAACATTACTGTTCGTGCGACGACCAATGTACACCCCATATACCGAGTGACGAGGAATAAAATCGCAGACACATGCTTTGGACCTGCCCATATATACGTGATTTCATCCGAAAATGTAAGGAGGTGGTTGTAGAGCAACAAAGCTGTTTTGGTGCACATGTTCTGTGAATGCCAGAGACATCGAGGGGGCAAGGACACCCTAACACGTACTGAAGGCTGCCAAGACCAAGTTGTTGTAGATGATTCTGGGATTTTTTCGGCATGTCAGTTGGGTTTCGTGGGTTGGTTGGGGACGTACGCTTGTTCCTCGTAGCCAATCGACATGACACAGGCAAAGGTAGAGGCAGCATGGTGCAATCTCAGAACGCGTCTGGTCCTATAGGGGGCGTTACGTGTCATGTGTCACCTTCGTCACAGAGTTGTCAGTTGCATATGTTTATTTCTATTTCATTTTCTGTTGCTCCTCTGTAATTGATATTCTGCTCTGGTGCACTACAAATGGCTTCCGTGACGGGAAAATGTGCATCTAGGACTCGTGCGTGCAGTTGGCGTCGCGGGGGTACATGATATGCATGTAGTTTTCCACCGCTAGCCTCAAACTATGTTTTGGACGTGGAAAAGTCTCCGTAACGGTTCCATCAAAGGTTAAAACGGTTGCCCACCCTGTGTAACAGTGCGTACCTGACTGTTGTGTATGTCCGTATGTCCGAGTTTCGGGCTATTACAGGTTGGTTTGCTCCAAGCGTTCATGTGAAATGACGAGGTACTTATCAACATTCGTACCTGAGCTACCTGATCGCGGCGCACATAGCCAGCCAATCCCGTTTCCCCTGGATACCATCGGATGTCGCAAAGATTGGCCATTGAAACACACGTTCATGACGAATGGAAAGTTTCAAATGAATGGGGAAGCTGAGTTGATCAGCCAAGAGCAGCTGTGCCTCGGACGGGGACGGAGACCATCCTGCGACCCCCGGCTCTCGTTCGACGTGCCTATCTTCACGTTCTAATCTTGCCAAGTCCACTGTGTAGAACCGCTTCACACGTGGTGTATCTCACGATCAACCTTTGAATTCGCGTTTCAGCTGCAAAGATAAGGTGGCGTCACTCAGCGCGCCGTACTTGCTGTTAAATGTCCTGATCCAAAACTCTTATAGACTGTGCACTCGAAACAGTGCACGACCGCCGATTGGCCAGCCAGTCGGTTTGTCGGGGATTGCTGTCGTAACTCATAGTTCCATTCCCTATCTCACGCGGTCGTTGTATGCGTCATGAGATATTCCTTCATTGTAGTTGTAACACTCCTCAGCCTCCTAGATCATCGATAATAACTGCTAGTCACTGCAAGAGTTCTAATGTTTATATATTGCCCGCCTCGAGAGCCCTACAGCTACGAAACCAGGTAGCATCGATCATGTACACATATATGTCACTAGGGAGGGAGAGAGGGGCGATGCGTAGTACTTACGGATTTGAATTGAGCATAGGATAAGATAGAGAGTAATAAGACTGGACAGAAGCGTGCGCGTGAGATGTGGGGATGGGCATGTAGAGGTGTCGCAACTTGGGGTGTGGATGTGTTATGTGCTATGTAGGAGCGGAACGCAAAATAGATGGGCGGTGTGAAGTGACACAACGAGGATAGAGACATCGTCGAGAAAGAACCAAAATGACGAAGAATACAAAGGTATCGCAGAATCAAGGGTGTTCAAGGCAACAAAAGAGGAGAAAACAGTACAAGGAAGCTAGATGGGAAGGACCAAGCTTCATAAGCATCAAGCATCGCGGGGTGGGCCACAGGCCCGCCTGAAGGGATCGTCCCTCTCGGTGACGACTGCGCCAGCACGCAAGCCTTCCGTTTGGCCAAGACGATCTTTGTCAGCTCTGACTCTTTGTTCGCGCTCTTCGCGAACTCGGCGTAGGGCCTCTCTTGCGTCTGACTCCTGTTGGGGATCTGAGCGTGGCTGAGAAGGTTCACAGGGAGGCTTTGTGAAGACGGGTTCACGATCCTCGTCGTTTGGTAAGAGGGACTTCTTGTTCACGTTACCATCGAGGGTTTGTACCCCTCCCAAAGGTGGACTGCCTGCGTCGCTGTGAGAGCGGTCCGTGTTGACTCGCTTAGCGCCTTCTGAAAACCCGACGCTTTCACGATTGCTATCCCTACTCTTGCGCCTCTCCCCAAAGACAAACAGTCGTCTGGGAGGGCACACCTCTAGTGGCTCGTAATCAGGGTGATCGATAGGTAACTTCGAGGCCGCTTCTGCTGCTGGCGAAACCCTGTACATTGGGTTGGCCATCGTCGCCTTTTGGCCGCGGCTGTGACGGGTGGGATGATTAATGGACGATTGCATCGGAGTTAGCGACGAGACTTACAAGACATATGTGATAGTCGGTTTCTCCCCGTAAGATGATACGGATGAAGGCTCCTCTTTGCAAACGGGTTCAGGTATGACTGCCAGGCGTGCCTCGTCGTCTGAACTATCCCATTCATCTGGGCGTTTCTTGCTCAGCACGTTGGTGTCGTTGTTGAGGAAGGGGTTATCAGGCGAGTCGCGGGTAGGCAACTTCTTAGGCCATCTCTTCTTCGCTTTCCGGTTGGGTGTTTTAAGAAACGGGGCGCGAAGTAAGAGTCTGCGAGGGGGTGTCGACGGAGCTGGTGGGGATGGTTCGATGGAGACTGCACGGTTGGGAGGAACCCGAGGTTGACGGCGGGACGGAGGAGGCGATACGGGACCTTTGAAGTTGTATCGTAGCAGTGCGGGACGGGGAGAAGGCTCGAGTGGCTCGCCCCGCTCCGACTCCTTTTTTACTTGTTCGCCTTCCCGCCGTTTATGTCCCATCCAAAACGCCGTTTCCTCATCCTCTCCATCGTCGTGACTAGAAAGGACAAATGATGTCCGCTTGACGGGCACTTCGAGCGGCTGACTGGCTTCATCGCCGCTGCTTTTGCTCTTGACACGATTGATGCGTGTGGCATAGGCGTTACTATCGCTCGATGCCGTGTCACTGTTGCTATCAACCTCATCGCCCACATTCCGCGACACGGGCGAGCGAGTCTGTCCACGCGAGCGTTTGTGGCGAGTGCGTGGCGGAGTTGGCAGCGACGCGACGGAGGCAGAGCGTTTCAGGGAGCGTCGTGTTGGGAAATCCGATATGGGAGGAAGCCCGACTGGAGACGAATCGAGGACGTCGAGCTGCTCCTGCGTCGACATCGCGAAAAAAAATGTGTAGTGTATAAAAAAAAAATATAGAAAGAGATAAGCAAAACGGACGGCCCACCCAACGGCGACGACGTTGAAACCACACGGAGAACAATGCCACCGAGTACAAACAGAGACAAACAAATAGTTTGGGGTTAGGGTTCAGTCCATTGTCCTTGGTGGCCAACGGCGTCGAGGAAACAACGCAGGTGCCGTACATAGGAAATATGGCATTTCTGGTCATTGACGGTGTAAATGGGGGGCATGACGGGTTTGGTATTCAAATTGGCTAGGCAGGCCACTCGTGTAATGACCCAGTCGACTTGGTTAGAGCTCTTCTTACTCATCCCTGTTCCGCGGAGTACTCAGCTTGCTCACGTTTCCTCCCGAGCTTGGCAACGTGCGACGAGTTCTGATAGTCATGTCCTACATGTCCACCCTACTGGAGTAAGTCCATCCAATCATATGTGTTCGGCCGTTCCCACGCTAGTCTGACGCAGTTGTGATATAATCGCGTTCTGTTCCATCCCAGACACCAGCGGTTCCCCCTACTTTCTCCGTGTGTGTTAGAGTGTGCACCGAGCATGACCCCCGCTACTGGTATGTTTTTGGCCCTTGCATCGCGGACCACTCGTTGACGATAATCTTATCTAATCAGAATATGCTGCCTGGAAGAAACTCCAGCAAATTTACGACGAGCAGCATGCTTCGCTCGTATTGAGGGACCTCTTCGCCACGGATCCCGCCCGTTTCTCGCGGTTCTCAAAGGAATACACAGACCCTACCGATCCAAACACTACCCTCCTGCTCGACTACTCCAAAAACCTCATCACCCAGCCTATCTTAGACACTCTGCTCTCCCTCGTTCGCGAAGCCGATGTCGAACGGTACCGCGATGCCATGTTTGCTGGTGGACACATCAACAACACCGAAGATCGTGCCGTGTTACACATCGCATTGCGCAACTTCGACGATTTCAAAATTCAAGCAGATGGCGTCAATCAAGTGGCTGACGTACTAAACCATATGAGGGTATTCTCCGACGCTGTCAGAAATGGTGTCTGGAAGGGATATACCGGAAAGACCATCGATACGATCGTCAATATCGGCATCGGCGGGTCAGATCTTGGTCCCGTCATGGTCACCGAAGCATTGAAACCGTACTCCAAGCGTGACCTCACCGTTCGCTTCGTGTCCAACATCGACGGAACACACCTCGCTGAGACTTTGCGACTCTGCGATCCGGAAACGACGCTTTTCATCATCGCTAGCAAGACCTTCACCACCCAAGAGACCATCACCAATGCCGAATCAGCTAGAGCATGGTTCTTGTCGACTGCCAAGGACCAAGCACACGTAGCCAAGCATTTCGTCGCACTTAGCACCAATACCAAGGCCGTGACTGCGTTCGGCATCGACAAAGACAACATGTTCCAGTTCTGGGACTGGGTTGGCGGGCGTTACAGCTTGTGGAGCGCTATTGGTCTTTCTATCGCCCTCTACATCGGCTATGACAATTTCGAACAACTCCTGAGAGGCGCACATGGGATGGACAAGCATTTCAAGGAAACTCCTCTGGAGAACAACCTCCCCGTTCTTCTCGCCGTTCTCGGCATTTGGTACAACGACTTCTATAGCGCTCAAACGCACGTCCTTCTCCCTTATGACCAATACCTCCACAAGTTTGCCGATTACTTCCAGCAAGGCGATATGGAGTCCAACGGTAAATCCGTCACCAAGGCAGGTGAGCGAGTCAATTATCAGACTGGAGTATGCACCATTTCCTTGTTCTCTATGCGTTTGGCTTACAGTTCACGCCCTTCCGTTCCTAACAGCCTATCATCTGGGGTGCGGCGGGTACGAATGGCCAACACTCGTTCTACCAACTCCTGCATCAAGGCACGAAACTCATCCCCGCAGACTTCCTCGCTCCCTGCACGTCTCACAACCCGATTGGCAACTCCAAACACCACCGTATCCTCCTATCTAACTATTTCGCACAACCCGAGGCGCTAGCATTTGGCAAGACCGAAGAGGAAGTTCGTAAAGAGCTCGGTCCTAACGCGAGGCAGGAGGTTGTGAAGAGTAAAGTGTTCGAGGGGAACCGTCCGAGTAACAGTATTCTGTTCCCGCTGTTGACGCCGAGAACGCTTGGCGGGTTGATTGCACTGTATGAGCACAAGATTTTCACACAGGGTGTTATCTGGGGTATCAATTCCTTCGGTGCGTGTCGCACGTCTAACGTTGTTACCGCTTACTGACTGACAACACCAGATCAAATGGGTGTTGAGCTCGGCAAGGTCCTTGCTAAGAACATCTTGGCGCAGTTGAATGCGCCAGAGGATGTCAAGGGCCATGATAGTTCGGTGCGTCTTGTCACGCTTGCTGGGTCTGGTGGTCGGATAGTCGCTAACGTGTGCATTGTGTAGACCACGGGTCTCATCCATTACTATCAGAAACACAGGAAGGAGTGAGCCACTAGAGGACAATCTGTCTATCAAAACAAGTTTGTGTACTATAATTAGACTGTGGACCTGGCAACATTTTGCCAGTCATGCATGGGTATTAAAGCAGACCTTCAGTCAACTAATGGCCTGAAACTGGGACACCTACAATTGAGCCTAAAAGTGGGCCTAGCCAACACTTCTAGGGGATGGCCCACCCCCCTGCATCAAGAGACCTGTGATATGCTGGTAATCCTAGGTAATTATGGCCAGTAGTTATCCACTGGGGGCAAAAACCAATGTTTAGTAAATAAAACAATGAAAAAGCAGATATTATGTTTCAAAACACAAAGAGAACATGGTAAAAATATTTAATCTTAAATATAGTATCTCTTTCTTTCATGTTCTTTTACTGTTTGTAGCTCAAATATTGGATAATACCTCCAGGGTATCAGTTTGATATGAACTGGATAATAATGTATAAGGCATGATCTTCTATAATCATAAAGATAATAGTCAAATAATGCATTAAATAACATGGCTGACATTTTACTATTTGGTCAACTGCATATAGGCCTAACACTGCAAGCATTTCACAATTTTTCATGCCAAAATATGTTGAAAAAATTGAATGAAGAGATACTCTTTTATTTGGGCTGTGTTCACAGAAAAAATGAAAATATAATCTTTTCTTTCCTTTGTCTTTTTTGTGGAAAAACATGAATTGATGGTAGTGCTGAGTACCTTCTACACTAATGGGTATTACCATCAATCCATGTTTTGTGGCAAGTCATGCAAAGAAAAGAAAATATTATTTTTACCTTTTCTCTTTGAAAAAACCTGTCAAAAAAAAAAAGTATCACTTTCTTCAATTTTTTTCAGCATGTTTTCTGAAGAAAAATATGATGAAAAAATTGAAAGAAGAGATACTCTTTTATTTGGGCTGTGTTCACAGAGAGAATGCAAACATAATATTTTGTTTTCTTTGTCTTTTCTGTGGAAAAACATGAATTGATGGTAGTGCTAATTAGCTTGTACACTACACTGTAGCATTTCACAATTTTTAAACATCCTGAAAAAATTGAAGAAAGTGGTACTCTTTTTTTACAGGTGATTTCAAAGAGAAAAGGCAAGAGTAATATTTTCTGTTCTTTTCATGACTTGCCACAAAACATTGATTGATGGTAATACCCATTAGTGTAGAAGGTACTCAGCACTACCATCAATTCATGTTTTTCCACAAAAAAGACAAAGGAAAGAAAAGATTATATTTTCATTTTTTCTGTGAACACAGCCCAAATAACAGAGTATCTCTTCATTCAATTTTTTCAACATATTTTGGCATGAAAAATTGTGAAATGCTTGCAGTGATAAGAATTACAAGACTTTTGTCATCATGATATTGTGATTGTGATTACAAGAGGTGATATGACAAATATAATAATGCTATGGAGTTGACAACACATTATAATTGCTCATCAGAAAATATCATGATTATATTAATGACAATAATCTTTTGAGTCTGATTTTACTGTGGTCATCAATATCTAGTCTTGTCATCTATGTCATTTATGATCATTTGAACAACTCTTCACTAGCCACAAGTGTGGGAATGACTTTGTAATAACTGTATAGTATATGCTATATAAACTTATCCTCTCTCCCCTTCTCTCTTCCTTACTCTTGTCTATGAGTTCTACCTCAGGGCAAGAGTCACTCTGAGCTAGAGTTTATATCCAGGTAAGTTTACCTTGTGTGAAGGCATCTGTAAGTGTCCTTTTGTGTTTTATTTTTTACTTTTTTGGAAGTTTAAGTAGTTCTTCATATATTTAGTATTGTATTCTATAGGTACTAGTTATGTAAATAATAATAATATTGAATGAAATTGCTTGCTTTTGATATTCTGATGGATGAGCTCCTTCTCAATATGCAAATTTCTAACAAGGATGAGCAAACCAGGAGTGAAGTTGAAATCATGGATGGTTTGCTTGAAACAGGATACAAAGTCTTTGGCAGAGACAAAATGGGACTTTAGTACCCACTTGAGAATGAGTGCCAAGTCCTCTGGTCATTTCTGCAGTTGTCAAGCATGGTTGGCAATGAGGTCTGTGGTTTAGTGAAAGTCTGCTTCAAAAGGAGCAAAGAATGTTGCCTTGGTGAAATTGAAAGGAAGCCTGGGATGGACACCATGAGCCATATAATATGGAGAAAATCCTGTAGCTTTGTGGACAGTGACTTGTTCTGCCCAGAACACCAATGGGGCAACCTCTGACCACCTCAATGTCTCTCCTTCACAACTCTTTACCATTGCATCTCCATCAGGAAAAACTGACAGTGCAATATTTATTATAGACTGGAATAGTGCATCACTATTTGATATATAGTGAACTATAGCACTATTTTAACTATAGATCATGATGTCATAATGAAAGTTGTAGAGCTGGGTCACAGGATCATGGGAACATGCTTACCTCATTGATATGCCCAAAAATGGATGAGAAAATTGCAAAATACAAAATTAAATTGATATCTCAAAAAATATTTTTCAAAGATGTCATAATGCAAGTTGTAGTACCTGACAAGAGGACCATGGAGGTACACCTGATGTTTCCACATAATGACTCATATTAGACTTACTGTCATGATGGGTGTGTCAGTCTAATTTGGCCCATTTGACCCCATTCCCTGCCAGTATGAATAAATGCAGAAAAATGTGGATCTCTAGTATGAATAAACATGAAAAGACATAGGTACAAAGACATAGTGTAGAGTTAGCTGCTCTAGTATGAATAAGCACCAATAGTTGCACCATTCCTGACATGATGAGTGACACTAGTGGGGTGGCTGTGCATGCCCTCCTGTCCACTGTGCTATCCCACCTTACAATACAGATAATTATACATAGATAATTTAAATTGCTGTCTGACAAACACAAGTGGATGGCTGTGTGTGTGCCCTCCCATTCCCATATGCTATCCTGCCCTATGATACAGATAATTGTTGATAATTCAAAGCACCATCTGACAAACACTGGTGGGGTGGCTGTGTGCATGCCCCCCTGTTCCCCCACCCTATGATACAGATAATTGTATAATAATTCAAAGCACCATCCAATGAACACCAGTGGGGTGGCTGTGTGCATGCCCTCCCATCTCCATATACTATCCCACCTTATCATACAGATAATTCTAGATAATTCAAATCACTGTCTGATGAACACCAGTGGGGTGGCTGTGTGCATGCCCTCCCATTCCCCCACCCTATGATACAGATAATTGTAGATAATTCAAATCACCATCTGACAAACACCAGTGGGGTGGCTGTGCACATGCCCTCCCATCTCCATATGCTATCCTGCCCTATGATACAAATAATTCTAGATAATTCAGCTGATCACTGTCTGTCAATGTGGTGAATGACACCAACAGGGTGGCTGTGCTTTCCCTCCCTCTATGTATCATGCCCTAGAATTCAAATAATTCTAGATAATTCATTACATCTTTTACCCTTTGCTGATGTAATACCATACTTCTCCCACAGTTCAAGGACAAGCATGAATAACTCTAGATAGTTCATTGTGTTTCTACCCCCCACTTGAGGTCCAGTATGAATAGATCTCAATATCACATGACATCAGGGTGGCTGTGTAATTTCCCACCTCACAACTAAGTGATAAGTCAGTTTATTGTGGTCACATGCTGTTTGTCTTTGCCATCAATGCAACACTAAGTTCTCTTGCCCTAGCATATCAATACATAGTCTCAATACCAGGCTTGCACAATTCCCATCTTCATGGAACTTACATTTCTTCTGAACTGCACTATAACATGAATAATACCCAGGACTATTTCTAAGGCATATGGGATTGTGTGCTTGCTGATATAATACATTCTCTGTGATATGCACTCAGTTGTTAGTCAATATTCAAGTATGTGTAGAAAAGGGCTGTAGGCAGCCTCAGTAGTGACTCAACTACTGTGGGAACAAGTACTAAAACTGTACTCTATTAATGTACATCACACAGAGGTGATTCAATCTCCAACAGTATGGATAATTCTGAATTTGACAGTACTTGTGCAGTAAAGAACAAAATGATGACATAGACATTCAGCATTGAAAACTGCAGACTGCCCCACCATACCACATCATCTAATCAAACATGAATGCCCACACCATCAGAGTCCTCATCCAATGTTTCAATGATCTTGGGACTCTTTTGTGTGGCTGGACCCCTGCATGCTTTCTTCAAAGGCTGCAGATCATTCTTGTGGATAGCCTTGTGCTTCTTTCCCTTGTCAGAGCAGCCCTGGCAGGGTACACTGACTGTTTCACCAGCCACACATCTCACATCCACCTGTTTGCAATATTCATGGTGTTGGCTAGGTGTCATTTTCACCCATTGGAAGGAATTCTCCCTTATTGCATCTCATATGTAAGTGGCAGATCTCATCTATGCATCAGCAAACCAACCCTCCATCTGTCCAGGCTGGACAGACTGGACCATACTGGACAACTGTCCCAGAACCCCAGTTACCCCCAACAAGGTACCTAAATGGCTATCTCTGTCCAGATCATCACAGTGCTGTCCCAGACTGTTCCAATATCACAGACTGTTCCAACACTATCCCAGACTGTTCCACTATTGTCCTAGACTATTATTCCAGTTCAGACTGCCATCAACTGGATGTATATACAACAGGCTGTGACAGACTGCTCCAGTATGGAAAAATCAAACAACTCTGAAAGATGATGGCATTTGCAAATTTACATTAGTGTGGATGACAAATCTAAGTGGTAAGGATGACAGCAATCAAGTAATGAGGACATCTAATCAAGATCTACATCAAACCTGGTGGCTGTGCCTGAAGAGCCACCATTCCTAATAACATACTTTTGAACCAAGAAGCCAAATGTGATAGGTAACATACATACTTGCCAATCTTTGCCCCCTGCACATGACATGCTTTTGTCTTGGCACAGTGGATCAGAGATGTATTGCACTTAGACATAAGACCAAGTATATCAACATAGACATCCACATAAATGTCCTGCTTGAAAGTGACATCCTTGCCCTTGGCAATGACCTCATCCAGTGCAACTTTGATCTGTATGTAAAAGATTCAGCATGCTAGGGGAAATATTGAAAATAGAAGTGTACAGTGGTCATGGCAAGTGCAACAGAAGTGCAGGGTACTTCACTCTGGAAAACCTCTGGGAAAAGGTTGGCTATGGCATTGGCACCTGTGTAGAAAAATTCAATGATAAGAGCAGATAGCACCAGGTGGGCAAGATTATTTGTATGGCCCTGAAAAATGATATTAGTGCATTATAATATTGGAGCCTCCCACCCACCTCTTCATCAAAGCCATCTTTTAAGAAGTTACTGTGTTCCAGAAGCTGCCTTGCAATACCAGCATTGACATCACAATGGTTTTGGGCACCCCACTCATAATGCTCATGGACAAAAAAGCAGGCTTTCTTCTTCAAGGAAGAGCACCAATTACCAAGGTCTTCCCAGAGCTTGGAAGAAGTTAATTAATCTGCCTTATTACTATCATGACACATACCAGCTTCATAATACTGGTTGCATAATGCAGCCACCATCCTTTGTGAACAGCCACATATATCAGGCCTTGATTCTTACAAGCAATCAGCAGGATGTACTGTCAGGGATTAGTAGGCCTTTGGAGTGATGCTCAGTGATGGCTTCAACCATGTATTCAGAAGCCTTGCTGTTGAAGTCTGCACACAGTGGAAATGAATTCACAACTGCAATATCACAATGGGAAATTTGTTTAGCATGCTCTATAATATCACAGACTGATGGGGGGTAAAACTGGAGCTGGGATGGGTCTGAATTACCATCAGACATCTTCCCAGATGTAGCTGATGGAATGATGGGTGGGGGATGGGTGGGGACAGGAATGACATCAGTAGATGGAGATCTCTGGTCATCAACACCAGAACAACTCGTATGGTGAGAAGCTCTGGACATCTGCTGGTTGCATATGGCTGTAAGCTGGCATTATCAGGGAGGTGCAGACCATGATTGTGCTGGTGGTGCTGAGCAACAACATCTTCTACCTCTCCTAACCATATGTCAGTAAAATATGTTAATGACTTAAGTGGCACCCTACTTTGGGAGGCTACAAGCCCAGAACAACAGTTTTCTTTGGGCTGTGATCTGATAGATCAAGAATGCTCCTCACCAAGCTGATTTCTGTACCCCATATCTCCACCTACTACATGCCTGAATCATTATGATTAATGAATGTAACAGTAATCAGACTCACCTTCACTGCATAGAACTGACTCTGTGAAGTGGTCATCTTCACTTGGAGAATGTTCATTGATCACCAGGTCATCTCCAGCTGAATCTACTCCACATTTGTCATCCCCAAGCAGCATAGTATGAGATCCAGATATAGTTGAAGGGAGCTGAGCAAAAGACCATGTTCAATGCAGCCCCATAGGTCATGGAGGGGGAGAAGGGGTGTCATTGTCATGAGCTACAAGTTGATCTTGGGTGAGGGTACCTGGAGAGGGCCAAGCAGAAGATGTATGGACATGGGAATTACATGGAGGAGCATCTGAAGCACAATTCATTGCAAATATGCAGGGTTGTGATGACCATTTCTGGGGAGCAAGCCAAGAATCTTCCATATCATACTGTGTTCCACAGAGATCGTTGGACCCACATTCAGATGAGATGCCAGAAGTCAGCACTGAAGAGCCTCACAACATGGCAGTCAAAAATACTGATGAACTGTGGGAAGATGGATGAGAGCTGTGTGATTTGATGGACTGCATTCCACGAGTAGACCCAGCAGTAGACTGAGAAGGAATTCTGAAACCAAATGGTTGATTGGGCTGAGATGCAGTGAATGATGGCTGAATGTGAAAGTCCAATGTCAGCTGAGATGCCCACAGTGGCATTTGGCTCTCCTCATCATCATCACAGTGACTGGGGGCCATTGGATTGACTGCCTGCCCCTGCATAGCTATGTCAAGGTTCCAGGTGGAAGGCCATGAGTATTCTGCAGTTTGAATGCACTCGACTTGAGATTAAGAAGCTGCTGAAGTTGCCCCCCATTACCTTTCCTGGGGCATGAGGAATGCCATGGTTGAGATCCATTGGGTTGCAAATCTGCAAGGCATGGTCAGCATGGCATGGATAAAAGTTAGAAGTCCCACCAGTTGGAGGCACAAGTTCCAAGCCAAAAAGCTGATCAGCTCTTCATCACTTTGTATGTGACAGCTCATCTCCATCATCCACAGTGACAACCTGAGGGCTGCTGGTGACTTTGTTGGGCTTGTGCTTGTGTTAGAACCAGGTTCCAAGGGTTAGGTCCAGACTGGGAAAACAAGTGCTGGCATAGTTCTGGCAAGGGGGTCATGAGTTCTGGGACCTACAAAGTTGGCACAACACCCATATTGGCCTCAGCTCATGAACTGGGCCCTTGGATAGGTTCCAGGTATGTGGTGCAGGAAGCTTGGGGGTCAACTCAGAAGTTCAAGTTGGTACATATTATCACTAAATCTCTACAGAAGTGAGTACATGGGTTTTATACCTAAGTGCTGGAAGTACCAATGCCAGAGTACTGGCAGTATTGGTAATCCATAGTACCAAAGCTATGTATGGAGCAACTAATCAACCATCCAGGTGGTCCAAAGCTGGGCCACTGGTGGCTGAAACATATACTGTAGAATGGGGGAACTTTGCTAAAGTGAAACCTATGAAACTATATACTGAACAAAGGAAGGGCAGTGTACTGGGGTCTGGGGTCTGGAGTCTGGAGATCAGCAATATACATACCAGGAGAAGGGCCATCTACCAGAAGTAATACCAATTAACAAAGTGTGATAGCTGGGAGTTGCATGATTGTGACAGCTTGGGAGGCATGTGGTCACACCTGAAGTATTAAAAAAATGTGCCACATACTTAAATATGTAAACTAACCTCCCACAGGGGGGTAGTTTAGAGTCTATGTGCTGACATAGGTGACTCAAGAAGCAGCACAATGGAGATTCAAATGGGCAGCAGTTTGCAAATTCATGTAAGTGAAATACATGTGATGAAGCTAGCAGAAAGTGATAATTGTACAAGAAAGTAGTTGCAATGCATATATGGGATATATCTGACTGAAAGTACATTACCTGCATATCACTGCTTCTCAATGGAATTCAGGAACTGCTTGTGCCCCACCTTATGTGCACCCTGTCCCCATATAGAACCAGTGCTCTGGTCCCTCTGACTGTGGAGAATGGAGTTTGACTGAGTGCCACATCCCAATGAGCTAGAAGCATGGTTTGTAGAAAATTCACCATGAGAGGATGAATGCTGACACTTCTGCAGAAAATCATGGTTGAACTCCTCCCCAGCAGTGCTGTGAAGAGCCATGCCAGAGTTCACACTATAAAAGTTTTGACCTCCAGGGGGCCAGTGAGGAGTGGGTCTGTGTAACATAGGGGGATGAGACATCAGGTTTGAGAGTGTAGTATATTTGAATACATCTAGGGAATCAGGGGGGGATTTGCCACATTGACTGATTCATCTTTGTCCAATTCATCTTTGACCTTCATCTCTGGATCAGAATAGTCCTTGTTGTTGTTGTCCTGCATCACAGGTACCCATGTGTCAGGGCCAAGGTGTGAGAGTGTCTTGATGATGTTTGCAATAAACATATCATGGGTATAAACTGCTCTGCAGCTGATATTGCCACAGTCATCAAAGAACAGAGGTATGACAACAGTGTCATGCAAGTGTAACAGAAGGCTGATAATGGGTTTGAAATATGGCAAAATGTGATCCAGAACAAATGGCCTCCATGTAATATCTGACTGTATGTATGGTAATCATCTTGAGCATGCTTGGTTTGAAGGTGTTGAAGTATTTATCAAAACATTGTGCAAGGTCCTTCTCAGATTTCAGATTGAAGGGACTGTCAAGGAGGACACATATACCAACAAGAACATAGAACAGAGATTGGAGGTCATGGAGTGGTTCATGTACCACAGGCTGTCCAGCACCTGCCATCACAAGTTGTGCCAACATCCACAACCACATTCCCTAACAGAGTTTGTTCTGTTGGGTTGCCTGACTACAAGGGGGATTGAACATACTGTGCAGTAGAGAGAAGACATATCAATCATCTGGCATAGATCACTCTCTATCTTGGACTGTGAGCCCATGGCAAGGACAATATTATGGTCCCTGGACAGGTCTGAGATGGAAATCAAATGAGGCTCAGCATTTTGCAAAGACACAGGCATGATGTAGACACAGTTAGTGGTCTCATTTGCAGTTGGAGACAGCATTTTGATTGGTGGTGTAGGAAAAGAAAGGGAACTGCTGGGGATGGGTAGAGATGATCTGAAGGGGAGGATTTCCAAAGGGGCTTCTATAGCCTGGAAAGAGAAGCTGTTTGGGAAATGTCTGAGGCTGTCTGAGGCTGTCTAAACACAGAGAAAGGCCACTCTTGACCTTCTCAAACTTGAAACTTGAACTTGAACTCACAACTCATAACTTGATTGTTAGACAGGTAAGTACATGCCCAGTAAGTAAAAAACATGCTGACTAAGCAATAAAACCTCGCACTAAAGTAATAAACATGTACTAAGTGGAAAAGCAAGTTAGAAATATGAGGAACACAGAATAAAAATAAAATCTCCTGGTAGGGAAAACCCATTCCCTACAGTGGAGTGGGAGGACCAGCAGTATCAGCAACCTCTGCAGAGTTGGTGGTGGTAGTATGCCCAATTATTGGCACTGCATAGCCCCAGTCACCAAGTATGCCCCACCACTTGAGTTTCACTATCCTTTTACACAACTCAACTTGTGCTTCCATGGACAGACCAGGCACCTTTTCCACAAAGTTCCTTATGATCACTTCTCTGAGTCATGGAGGCCAGGAAGAGATTGAAGAAGCTAGTGTCACAGTGCAATATCTGAGCAACCCTGACTGCATTCTTATGGGCTATCAATACACAGATCATTCAGCCAGTTATTGGGGCTAAGGAATGATAATATTACTAACCAACAACATAATCAAGGAAGGCTATGAGCAGTTTGCCCAGGCAGGAAAATTCAGTGATGAGGTCACCAATGGGCTGAGTCACAATGTGTGATAGGACTTGGAGGTAGGTTGAACTGTTGACCAAGGAGTTCACATTGGCTGAGAGGTTGGGGTGCTTTGACCTGTTGCTCACAGATTAATGTTGGGACCCCTTTGATCTTGTGCATATTTAAGATGGAAAGTATTCTTCCTTCTGTATACTTCCACAGGGGGTCGATCCACAAGTCTTTCATGACCACAGGTTCCCTAGTTTTAGCTTGCATATTCCTTATCATACCTCCCCAAACTGTTGTTCCCTGACCAAATAGATTGTTGGAAATGAAAAGTACCCTATTGAGCTCGATGGCCAAATCAATGCTGCCTGCATGGATATCCAATGACTTGACACCAACTGCCTTGCTGTTGCATTGTTGCCATTCCCAGGCAATCGAGGTATTGAAGCCGAGGATCTCATTGGAAGCAGTGGTAACACCAATAAGAATGTGCACAAAGTCACAGGTTGGACATTGATGTTGTAACTGCAAGTGGGTAGAGATCTGCCATGATCAAAAATTGTCAAGTGGATGTTAGAACCCAGGATGTGAAAGCATGGAGCAGCATGATGCCCATCTTGCATGTAGAGTAAACAAGATGCCTTACCAGCTGTTTCTATGAAAGATGTCTTCTCCTTGTCCTTTCCTCCACAGTTCTTCACTTCAGTGAATGTGGCAAGATGCCTCCAGTCAAATTTGTTACCTGGAGCAAGCCAGCAAGCCATGTCTGGTTTCCTCACTGCACCACCTCCAGCCAAGGGACACATAGCCAAATCAGCAGTCCATGTCCTGTGGTACATCAGTGAGACATTGGCTATGATAGTGGCAAAGTTTTACTCACCTACCAGGTCTAACTGTCCCACATGCAAGGCTAATGCACCTGATTACACTGTTAAAGAAGTCTGCAAGGGAATTTTCATATCCTGTGATAGCAGTTGCACTGAGATTGGGCACCCCAGTCCAACATAGTTCTGCCTTATTATACAGCCCTTTTTCAACAAAGTTCTTGAATACATCTTCCATTGAGAAGATATTTGGTTTGTTTTTGAATAGTTCACCCATGGAAATTGGTCCAAATACAACTTCATCTGGGAAAAGAAGGTCCAAGACCTTTTGACTGTCACTTTCTGAGAGCTGCCAATGAGTTTCACATGTGTCATTGTTGACCATGGAATCCATAGCCAGATGAGACCAGTCCTTCTTACACCTGAGAGCTGCAGGTATGCTAGCAAGCTATGCACCTGTCAAAAGTTTGATGTGGGAGCAATGAGTTGATACTCACATGCAATAAGCTGAACAGTGCCCTGTGGGCCATGAGTGACTGGCCAAAAACAATGTTGTAAGACTTTTGATTAAATAAGTACTAAATTGTCAGCTGGTCACTCACCTGATCTTTGACTGGCATTTTTGGTTGGCTGGTTGACATTAGAACATTCATCATATGACCAGTGTTATTGGATGTTGTCATTGGATGCATCAGCCTTTCTCATATACAAAATTTTTCATAGGGTCAGTGTTATCAGAGGTTATTGTTAGATGCATCAAACATTTCTCATATATAAAAACATGTATAACAAAAGTAGTGATGTTACATGTCAATCAAAGATAGGGCATAGTAAAATTCCTTGGACAAATACTTGTTACAGTAAGCCAGAACTCATTGCTCAGTTCATAGCTACTTAAACTTGTCAAATGGGGATGAGCTGCATGTCTGAAGTTTGGAACAAGATGAGCCAGAGACCAAATATGGGTAAGCAGAATTACTTCTCCAACACATTGGCCATTCCTCCTCACCACTCATTTTAGCATATGCATGCCAGTCACTGGATTGACATTGGTGGGACTGGACTGAGGAATGATGTTGAAGGGCTGGACATAGGCAAGGAACAAGTCTGAGCACAGAATGTGAAAGATCATCTGCAGTTGAGAGACAGAATGACCTGCTAACCCACCCTGTGGCCAGTCACTCTGAGGATGTAGGCTGATGATAGCTGAATCATATTGACCATATAAATTTGTGGTTGAAGGTGGGATGGCATGGAGGGTCTGGGGTGGTAGTAGAGTCTTATTGTGGTATGGCAGTTGCTGTACATGCACTTTGTGCCAAACTTGCAGCTTATCAATGTCATGTTCCTGACCTTGGAGACAAGTATCCTCATTGGCAAAAAAGGTCACAATAGCACCCTTGAGGTCAGAAAGCTGATATGCTGTGGCAGCCTCATTGAGAGTTAGCCATGATGAGGGTTTAGTGGCAAGATGGAAAGTGGTTGTGGGTGTTGTGAATGTGCAATAAGGTTTTAGGGTGGATGGCTTTGTGCTGAGAAGAAGGGATGTAGAGATAGAGAAGTAATCAGGAAATTGACAGGTTGGGGTATAATAATCAGGGAGGTGAACCTTCTCAGTATCCAGTTCTTGTCCTTCATCCTTTGTCCTTTGTCCAAGTCCAAGTCATCATCATTATCCATTGCTTCATTCACATGCTGCTGGATGTGGGTTGCTAGGTCAGAATGAAAGCACTTATTGAGCCAATCGAGATGGCAGACAATCTGGCTGTAGTAATTTTGGTTGTTACAAGCATGAGCTGGAACCTTAATTTCCTTGACATGGGCATATTTGGTAATGTCAGCTGACCACTGTATCACTGCTCCTGATTGACAGATACTTGGAATGACACTCTGGAGGAGCTTGAGCTTGGGAATCTGCCAGTCAGTGCACACACCCCAACTCACAATAGCCCCCTTGTGATCATGGAATTCCTGCAGAGCACTGGCCACCCTGCCAATGGATCATGAGGTGAATAATGGTGCCTGGGAAAGATAATGGAAATCAAGAAGTGTGTGCACAGCTGTGAGGAAATTGCATGGGACAGACCTGGCCACAGTGGCTATGATGTAATGCTGGACTGCATGATGGTCATGACCAGTGACTTGCTTGAGCTTTGAGATTCCTTCATTGAATGCACGACACCCCACAAGAGTTTGAATATGAGAAAAACAAAAGTCCAGCTCAATTGTTCCCATCACAGTGATACACCACTTGATGTCATGATCCCAAAACATCTGATGAAAGTGGTGAAGCACTTCAGGAGTGATGAACTAGAGGGATCTGATAATAGCCAAAGCTTCCAAAATGGTTTGACAATACTGTTCAACTGCAACTGTTTGATAGCAAGCCTTTAGAAAATTCTTGTAGTCCATTGGGGAACTTTCTGAACATGCTGTACAGATTGCCATGAGTGTATTCATGGCAGTACAAGGGGGGTGTTGATATGCATTGCCAAATTCCTTTGCAGTGGCTGTAGTGACAGGTGATGCTTTTGTGCTTGTCCCTGCCAAGAGAGTTTTCCAGTGTGTCAGTGATCCATGCTGCTAGTGGCATGAAACAGTAATGCAAATTGCTTCCTGGGTCACTCATCATGATCCCAACAGATGTGGCAGTCTTGAGAGGTGATAAGACAACATTGAGAGCTTGGTGCATGAGCTGGTCTTGAAGTAGGCTATGAATGTGGGTGCTTTCTGCATGAACTTAGTGATGGGAAGCAGGGCAAGCAGGAGATAAGCATGTAGAGATGTTTTGCTATGGACATGCATGTTGATATTGGCAAGGCTGATCAAGAGTGGATGGGCCATATGGTTGCCACTCATCACTGAGATGCTAGTCTTATTGGATGACAAGACCACCCCTAGGAGAGTGGCACCAGGTGGTAGTGCCTCCTAAATGGTAGGGCATATCATAATTAGTGATCCACACAAATGCTGAGAATCAAGTACCTGCATGTTCCAGGCATGATCTCCACTCAACCACTTGTCATATATATGACAGATCCTTGCAGCACATGTCCAAATCTTCCACTGGTATGAATGATATATGAGACTCGAGAAGTGGGTGACTCAGCAATGCTTGCAGACACTTGAGGGGATTGTGGTAGAAAAGGCAAGGTGGCTCTTTTGTGGGATATTCAGGCACCAATGTCTCGCATAGCCACCATGGGCCAGGTGGAAGTGTTTCAGCATGAGTCCTTAGCTCCTTTGCAGAGTGAAAGGACAGTGGGATGTTCTTCATCTGTAAAGTGATAAGACCTACAACTTATTGAGATATTGTTACTTATGATTTCAAGGGAGAGTAGATCATCCACTGCTGCCATGCTAAGATGAGACCATAAGTGCCATGAAGCAAACACCCATTCCTGCCTTGATGCCCAAGGAAAATACATTTTCTCCTGATGTTGCTCCACATATTGGTCATTCATGAATTGGTCCATGAATGTTTCTCCACCAGGAAATGTTGCTGCACACCCACCATATGTCTCAATGAACATTCCAGTGTCCATGCACTTCAGTCACCCCTCTTGAGGACCTATTAGGTTGACATATTTCTATAGATGTTTATACCTAATAGGTATCAACTGGTTGGGTATTCCCAGTGCATGCTGGAGAAAGGCCAGGGCATGGAGATTCTCCAGAGCCACCTATGAAGTGCAGGCGAAATATGTTTGTACAGAGTGCCTGGGGTTCCCATTGGACTTTCTCCAGGCTAAAGGGAGGGGAATCTCCAGGCATTATTGGGGAATCTCCAGGCCATGTTGGAGAATCCCCAGGCAGTATTGGAAAATCCCCAAGCCATGTTGGAGAATCCCCAGGCAGTATTGGAAAATCCCCAAGCCATGGTGGAGAATCCCATGCAGTGTTGGGGAATCTCCAAGGCAATTTTGGGGAATCTCCAAGCCCTGTTGGGGAATCTCCAAGGCAATTTTGGGGATTCTCCAAGCCATGTTGGGGATTCTCCAGGCAGGGTTGGAGATTCTTCAGTGAGGATTGGGGAATCTCCAAGCCATCTTGGAAATCCCAGGCAGGGTTGGGGAATCTCCAAGCATTGTTGGGGATCCTCCAGGCAGGGTTGGAGATTCTCCAGGGAGGGTTGGGGATTCTCCATGCAATGTTGGGGGATTCTCCAAGCAGTATTGGAGATTCTCCAGCCAGGGTTGGGGAATCTCCAAGCAGTGTTGGAGAATCTCCAGGTGGGGTTGGGGATTCTCCATGCAGTATTGGAGATAATTCATCCAGGGTTGGAGATTCTCCATGCAGTATTGGAGAATCTCCAAGCCATGTTGGGCATTCTCCAGGCTATGTTGGGCATTCTGCAGTCTGGGTTGGAGAACCTCCATGCTACATTGGGCATTCTCCAAGCAGTGTTGGGGATTCCCAAGGCTATGTTGCAGATTCCCCAGGTCATGTTGCAGATTCCCCAGGTCATGTTGCAGATTCACCAGGTAGTGGTGGGAATTCTCCAAGCAGCATTGGGGATTCTCCAGGCAGTGTTGGAGAATCTCCAGGGTGTTTGGGATTATCCCACTTCAATCACCCCCAAAATGAGACCTATTAGGTCTATATATTTCTACAGATGTATATACCTAATAGGTCTACTGGGGTTGGGAATTCCCAGCTGGTGCTGGTCAATCACCATGCTTGGAGATTCACCAAACACACTATACGGTGGCGGGGGTCCCCATGGGTGTTTCTCCAGCTGAGAATGGACCTCACAGAGAGTGGTATGGAACTTTCTCCAGTGTAAAATAGACCTAACTGTGGACAACATGGGGCTTTCTCCAGCCCAAAATGGACCTTAGTTTGGATCATGGGGCACTTTCTCCAGCTTCAAATGGACCTCAGAGTAGGTGCTCTGGAGCATTCTCCATTCAAAAATGGTCCTTATTATGGGACTTTCTCCAGCTTGCAATGGACCTCATTGTGGGTGATATAGAGCATTTTCCATCCTAAAGGCTAGGCTTAGTAGTCCATGTTGTTGACTACCAAAGTGTACCATAGTTGATTATTAGATGCATGGTAATGTCCAGTTTTTTGACTACCAAAAGTGCAGTCTACTTGATTAGCAAATGTATAGTAGTCTGCATTGGTGACTACTAAACTGTAACATAGTTGATTAGCAAATGCATAGATATTTGATTTCCAAAAGTGTAGTATAGGTGATTAGTAAATGTGTGCTAGGCCATATTCTGGAGTACCCAAAGTGTGGTGTAGTTGATTAGCAAATATGTTGTAAGGATGTCATATCTGGATTAGCAAAAGTGTAGTAGTGCACATTTTTGACTACCAATTGTATCAGCCCATGTGTGGTAGTGACCTCATTTGTTGATTACCAAGAGTGCAGTGTAGTAAATAGCAAAACTGACATAGTCCACATTTGTGACTACCAAAGTGTAGTGTAGTTGATTAGCAAATGTGTGGTAATGTCCACATTTTATCCTTACCAAAAGTGTAGTTTACTTGATTAGCAAGAGTGTAATAGTCCACCTTTTTGACTACCAAAGTGCAATGTAGTTGATTAGGAAATGTTTAGTAGTGACCCCATTCTTTGACTACCAAAAGTGTAGTATAGATGACTAGCAAGAGTGTAGTAGTCCACATTTTTGACTACCAAAGTGTGCCATAGTTGATTAGGAAATATGTAGTAGTGACCACATTTTTTGACTGCCAAAGTGTAGTAATGTCCACATTCATTGACTACCAAAAGTGTAGTAGACTGCATTTTTGACTATGGTGATGAGGCAGGGGGAGGAGAATTGCTCACTGATGAGCAACCATGGGGCCAATGGACAGGAAACTTCAGGAGGTCTCTCTACACACATGGGAAAGCTCTGGAAAAAAAGAACTTCACCAATTGGACTGTCTGAACCCAATCCCATTGCCAGTTGCCCTGAACTGAGAACCAGCCAATACCTCCAGAACCACTGAGCATGTCACCATAGACAAGGTATCACCACCTAGCTATGAATGAATAGTACCCCCATGCAAGAAATCAAGAGGCCAATTGCAGAAACAAGTGAGATACACCCTCACCTCCCCACCCTGTTCAGACACAATACTCAGGTAACTTTGCAATCATGAATGCATGTGCTATGTCTTGTATCTCATCTGGTAGGTTTCATCTAGTAGAGTTACATCTGAGAAAAGCAAACAATTTGGACAGGAATTAGATGAGTTATGGCCCAAACACAGTAGGGGGTAGGAGGGAGGACATGTGCTGATCCACAACTGTTCAGCACAATGGTACAAAAACACAGGGAATTGTTAGGTTGGTCTATAGGGATGACAGGGAAAAAGAGTTCAAGCCAATAGGTGTACTCGTTCTCGAGATATCCACCAAACCATCCTAATATGCCTCTATCCACAAAAGCAGCCATAACTCCAGAATGGCAGCAGCAACAGTGATACAAAAGATATCATTCGAAAGGTCTCGTCGAGTAGATCCAGGATCCACGTTTGTGAGAGGGTAGATGCATGGTGGTCGAGATATCATGCAAGCAGTGGTGGGGGAGGAGGAGGGGTAGGGCACCAACAGTGAATGACTGAGCACTATGATACCAGACACAGGGGACCAGTAGAGTAAGATGTAGAGAGCACAAAGAAAAATAAATGGACTCAATAGGTGCTCCCATTCCTGAGAAATCCTCCACACTGTCCAAATACACCTCTATCCACAAAAACAGTTATATCTCCACAACAGTGGCAGCAACTGCGATGCGAAAGGGACTGTTTGGAAGCTCTTGTCAAGCAGAATCATAATCCAAATTCACGAGAGGCTTGACACATTGGTGCTTGAGATATCATGCTCAGAATGTCAGGGCAAGGGGGAAAGGCTGTATCCAAGACCAAAAATATTCATTAAAAACACATAAAACAGAATAAAAAGGACTCCAAGGGGTTATATTGTCTGAATATAGGTCTAGTATGCCCTACAAGAGTGCTGCCAGGGTGTTTGACTGTGCCTGCAACTGTGTGACCTTTGCAAGTGGGAGCAGTTGCTCACATGCACACTAACAAAGGCAAATTTGATTAGTAACCAGGGGGAGCCCCACAGCCTGGGCCTTCCCCACACTGTGGCTGTGTCATACCCTCCTCCCACTCCGCTTTTTTGATTATGTAAGCAAAAAAGGGGACTCATGGGCCTTTTTTCTGCCTCACCACACTTCCTCCTTCCATTGTAACACCCTGTAATGTATTTAAATACATCTGGGACATGTTCCCCCTTAGATAGACACACAAATATGATACAACCTAGGCCACTAAATGGGTGTAAATATACATAGGGGTAAAAATGCGAAATCTGTTCCCTATGTTGCAGTTCTTGACATATCATCATGAAAATTTCAGCCTAGTCCCCACTGATATGCTCCTACAATCTATCAAAATCACTAATCCACAGAGGATCCCTTCTTGAGTTATGATCAGGTCTGCCCCTCCCCCTGCAGACTTGTATCCTGCAACCTGGTGTGAATTCCAATGGACTGGGAGCAGGGAGGGTGCATGGTATAAGGTCCATGCAAAACCATTTGGGTGGTTTAGATGACAGATGAAGTGTTGGTTTGCTTTTTCACCTTTTTCTTCAGATGGGAATCACACATCATGCACATTAATAACTTCTATTTTAATTGCTGGGGAGGGTTCCAGCAATGTATATCTAGCCATGTACAAGGTTTGAACTCCATCCAATCAGTATTGCATGTGCTAGAAGGCAGCCAAGTTTTTTGGACCATGGGAAAGTGGCCAAAGATTTTAGGAGACTTGTAAAACATATCAAAAACTCATCATAGCACAACACACAAGATCCTGATCATTGAAATAATAGTATAGACAGACTGCCCCATGTATTCCATGGCTATTCACATACCTTATCTCATCCCAGAATAATTTGAGACCAAGAATGTCCCATCAGTCAGACCCTTCAGTCAACTATTGGCCTGAAACTGGGACACCCAACATGTACAATTGAGCCTAAAGGTGGGCCTAGCTGACACCAGCCAACTGGCCCTGAGGGGGATAGGCCAAGGTGTAATGGAGTTTTGGCTGATATGTCTGGGGGATGGCCCACCCCCCTGGAAGTGGGATTGGCTGACCTGGAAGTGGGATTGGCCAACCCAGCTGGGCCTACCTGGCTGGGGGATGTCCCAACCCCACACTGAGGGGCATCCATGTCAAATGAAAACACTAGTGGTGCCACAGATGGTTTGAAGGTCCAGGACAGTAGGCTGACTGGGGGATGCCCCATGGTCCTGGAAGTGGGGTCCACCAAAATGGCTGGGGGGAGCCCTACCCCCCTGGAAGTGGGGTCAGCTGACATGACTGGGAGATGCCCCATGGTCCTGAAAGTGTGGTCAGCCCACATGGCTGGGGAATGCCCTGCAGTCCTGGAAGTGGGGAGCCCTACCCCCCTGGCATCCATCTGGATGTGGGGTCAGCTGACATGCCTGGGGGATAATCATGAAAGGTGCCTCTTTCATTCTAGATAATTTCCTACCCCCCTGGCAGCAGGGTCCCACAACATGACTGGGGGATGCCCTGTGGTCCTGGAAGTGGGGTTGGATGGCATAGGTATGGGGTACTAACCCCACCCTCCTGAAAGTGGGGTTAGTCAACCTACCCTCCTGAAAGGGGGGATCACCTGACCTAGGTGCAGGATAGCCTGCCCACTTGAAAGGGGGATCTGCCAACTTAGGTTCAGGATGGCCTACCCACCTGAAAGGGGGATCAGCCAACTTAGGTGCAGGATAGCCTACCCACCTGAAAGTGGGGTTGGCAGACCTAGCTGGAGTTGGTGATGATTTAATTCCCTGGGCCTCCAAAACTGTACATTCTGATCTCAACTGTCATCATATATCTACCCATCAAAGTCCCATGGCCCTCCTGGTTTGATTCCATGTTCTCACCCCCCTCTTCCCATTTTCCCCACCCTCCTTGTCTTTTTCTGCATCTTGCTTTGCCACCTTCTTCCCCCTAGTCACAATCCCACTCTCTGCCCCTTTCCATTTTTGAGTAGGTACCACAGGAGCAACTTCCTCCTCTTCCTTCTCCTCATCCTCCCTATCAGTCCCACCCATCCCAGCACCTTCATCCCCCTCTTGGGGCTCCTTCATGCCTGAACTTTGCTCCAACCTTGCAACTATCAACCCCACTATATCCATCACATTCTCTGCCTTCTGGATACCAAGCTCAGAGTTCAGCAAAAAATTTTTGAGGTGAGGTCTGGCAGCTAACTAGCAAAGACAAGCAACTCAGAACTTCGAAGTCAGAAGTCTATATGGAAAGCTACCTAGCAAAGACAAGCAACTAAAAGGGAGGCTCAGTAAGGTAGCTGTAAGTAATATTAAATGAACTTTACCTCAGAACTTCGAAGTCAGAAGTCTGAGGTGCACAGAAAAACAATTCAACCTAAGTGCGAAGAAAAAATGATTATGTAAGACATTCCGCTGTAAGTATCAAAGTAGAAACATCAACACTTCAACAAAATTGGAGGTGACTGACCAAGGGATCATCCTCTTCAACTTCCTGGGCATGACTACATTCCCTCAACAGCAGACCAAGTCCCAGTACCACCTCCCCACCCAATGAGGAGGAAGTGAACCTTGCACTTTGTAATTCCCCAAGGGCCTTCCAAAAACAAGCAGACTCCAAATGGATTTCCTGGGGCAAATACTTGGTACTCCAGGTTCATGTTGCCCAGTTGGAAAGGGCTACCTCTCTCCCCTTTCCATGTTCCTATGAAAGATGCTTTGTTAGCTAAGTGTTCCTGGAAAATCACCAACTTACCTCTTCTGGCAGGGCCTCCACCAGGCCCACAAGTACTTGGTACCTGGGCATGATGGAAAGAGACTTCAAATACTGGATGCAGTCCTTGCTAGCATGCCATGCAGGACTAGACTCTTCAGGGGCCTGGTCCCTCACATCCATAGTCACTTCTGCCCCCTTGTTCACAACCTCACCACTTTTCATCATCTGCCCCAAGTGCACCCCTGCTTCACCTACTTCTTCTTCACTGTCATCCTCAGGGTCCATCCACTCTCTCTTCTTACTGCTCCCTGCCACTGGTCTCCTGTCAAACTGCCTTGACAAAGGTGCATCCTCCTTTTTGCAACCAATGAAAGATACAATCACCTTCTCCTCTGCCTCTAGGGTTTGCCAGTGATCCCAGAGCAACCCCAGGTTAGCCTTGGTCCATTTTGAAGGATCCTTCATCATAAACCCCTCCAGAATGGACCAGGAGTCAAGATACTCCATGGGAGACTTGATCAGCAAGCCCCAGGGAACCTTGGCCTTGGGCTTCTTCATGAACTTGGCTATGCCCCAGACTTCAATCAGATCGGAGCCATGCACATGACAATCAAGACCCACCATAAGCAGCTTGGAATACTGCTCTTGCCAAGTTCTGCTGCACCTTCAACTTCTGCCCTGACCAAGTGGGCATCTCTGGGTTCCCATCCTCATCCAAGGATATCTCCACCTCATGCTTCTCAGCAGAATCTTCCTCCACTAAACAGTGACCAATGGGCATGGACATGTGGAGAGACAACACATCACACTTACCAGGGGCTGTCAAAAGATAATCCATCAAACTATTTTCCCCATTCAACACCCAATCCTTGCTTGACTCTGAAGACTGGGTGAATGCCTTCTTCCCATCTCCTGGTGCTGTCTCAAACCTGGTGGTCTTCTTGAGCATTGAAAAGAAGAAGGATAGTGAAACTTACACTGCTATCTTGATCTGACCTTCCCCTGCCTCATGTGCTACAAACATCACCACATGGGACCCCATGGTTCTGTGCATGGTTTCAATTAAATCTCTAGCCATGTTTGGGAGATTTTTTCTCCTGTATCTGTTAATTGGCTAGCTCAGCATATGGTCATGGGTCTCTTTTGGGGCACCCAACTTGTTCCATTTTTCCACTGCCCTCCCAGCTTCTGCTTTCCTCTCATCAGAAACAGACTCCCACCACTGTTGGATGATCCTGTTCCTCTGCCCTATGGTCTTGGGGCCCTTGGTGTCCCTCCTTTCCCTATCATAGGCCTCCATTTCCTCCAATTTATCAGCCCTTACTTATTTAGGCCAGTGGTTGAAAGAATGTCAGCCATCCTGCTTTTAGGCATTGCCAATTTTGTTTGCACATATTTGCCATTCACTCCTGTTCTGCCACCAAGTCCTGAACCAAGCATATCCCCACACAAGCCATATGTACCTGCTCCCATTCTAAATGCCATCCATCTGTTTACCATGGAACATCAGCCTTGCCTTGCTTGCAAAGTCACTCCACAGCCCCATCTGCTTCTTAGCATAACCCTCTTTTCCTGGCTCTGTCAACTGCAGAGCCCTTTTCTCCCACATTTTCTTGTGGTACTCCAACCACAGCCCAGTCCAAAGCATCTCATGCCTCACCAGTGACACTTCTTCTTTCCATCTGTCCCTTCTTGCCCTTGCTTTGAGCCAGTTGATTCTGTAAACTGTACAACATTTTTAGTAAGATATATGGAATCAGAATACAGTTACATTCTTCCATCAAGCCCCAGCCTCCACATTCAACTGGCTCTTCTCACCATCTATCACCCAAAACCAGGCCAGTTTACTGGTCCCCTGTCCAAACCTGTTCTCCTCTGTCACCTCCTTACTCACTGCAAGGTCCTCTGGCAAGATTTCTTGATACTTTTCTGCCATGTTACCATCAGGGTCCAACCTGAGAATGGCCTGCCTGGCCCTTTGATAACTTCTGACATGCTTGTTTACCCTGGCTACCACCTTTTGGATTTCCTTCTTGGTCCTGGTACCCTCCCTGGTGGAATTTGCAGTCCTGAAGTTCTGTCAGTACAACATGGCCTTGTTTCCAAGGTCTGTCCTCAGTTGATCCAGATAATCATTGGCTTGTCCAATCCTGAGTTCCCTTTCCTCTTTGAGAAGGTCATGAAGGCCCAGCTCTGTCAGCCTGACAGCTCCAATGGAAGATGGCATCCATATATTCATGAGCTCTGAAGCCAGCCCCTCAACTTCCTCTTCAGGAGCTTCCCAGTCTCCTTCATCATCATCCCAGAACTCCCTATCCTCATGTTCTTCTTCATCTGACCCACAGAATGCAGGATCATCTGGGGAGTGAAAGCCCCATCTATATCCAAACCTTTGCAAAATGCTTGGCCATTGCTATGAAAATTTTCAATCCTGGAAGAAAGTCTCTGTCTCTTCTCAGAGATTTTAACTTCTTGCCTAGTTGACATTGGACTGGGAAGTTGTCAGATTTCAGACCTCAGCTGATCCCTGCAAGTCTGGTCAGCAAGAAATTCACCTTCAGCTCAAGAGGGACCTCACTGTGAGTCCTCAATGCTGATTCCTTCTGCAAGCCAGGCCACAGAACCAGCATTTCCAGAGGGGGACTTGGGGTTTTTCATGAGCTGCAACCACACCTCTTGAAAGGTGTGGGCTAAAAAATTATCAGACCAAGTCATCATCAACCTGGCCATGACACCAACCTTTGTCCCCCTTCAATAAATAAATATCTAGGGCTTCCCCCCTATCTGCCTCTGCCCTAAGTGCATCTGATTCCCACCTAGAAACCTTGTCAGGATCCAACACAGCAGTCAACTGCTCATAAGCCTGATTCATTTCCTCCAGACACTTGATGGAATTCTTATATTTCTTGAGCAAGGAGGGGACTGTGATGTTGGGCATAAATTTACATCCCCTCCAAGAAAAAAAAAACTTGCCCATTCCCACAAGCTTCTTCCAGTTAGAGTCCCTCATATGATCATCATACACCTCTTGCCTGTGTGCCTGAGTCATAGACCTGGCAGTGGGGGAGATCTTATTGAATGGAGCCCACAATGTCTCCAAAATTTCTCCATCCAAGTGGCCAGCACCCTTGATGAAGTTGAGGCTGTACCTGGGAAAGCAAGAGAGCTTGTGTGCAGCCAAATGGAACTTTCCCACTGCAGGAACAATTTCCAGAGCTGGGGGAAGAAGGAAAGATGGACTGTTTTTCACCCTGCTCCTGAAGTTGATGCTCCACTGGCACCCTACATCATAAATCACCAGGGCTTTTGTGATGCTCTCTGAATGATATCCAAGAGCATTACAAATGGAGTAGTCTGTGTTCATATACCTGGCCCAAAATCAGCTCCAACTACACCAATCTCAATCCAGGGGATCCACTCACCTCTCCCCTTTCTGAAAATCTACCACAGAATGTGGGACAAAGCAGCCATGCTGAGCACAAGCTGTAGCACCAATCCCTGTAGATCATAGGTTGGACTTGTTGATGTTTGCAGCATTGATAGCCCTGTGATTGCTGCAGGTGGATCTCTAAATGTGTGGTCAGCAAGCAATCTACAAGACCATGAGACCTTGCTATCCAAAGACTGTTTTAGATGACTCTGATAAGGCACCTCAGCAACCATATACCCTTTTCCATCAGACAAAGCCACATCCAACTCTGGCTTGTTCATTTTCATATGCTGAGCAGTGAAGTTCCCATCTATGACATATTGCCTCATGATAATATCCCTGAAGGCAGTCAGAATCCCAATCCAAATGGATCACACTCTCTTACCTGTCATAGCAGACTTTCCAGTCTGCTGGCAAATTAACATCTAGTTGGGCAGAAGAGGGCAAGTCCTCCATCCCCAGGATCCTGCTCCATATCATGCCCAAAGCCAAACCATTTTCTGTGTCTCAAATCCCTCCACAGCCAAGAAACACTCATCAACTCCCTGTATCTATCCTAAAAGGAGAAGAAAAAAATATTGACATTAGCCAAGCAACTGGAAAATGGCACTCAACTGGTACCCTCTCTGGAAATGCATTGTTGGTGAACCTTTTCAGCTTCTGATAGAAACTCATAGCAGAGGTCTTGCACTCCAAAGCATCTATCAGAAAGTGATCCAGGACAGCAAAGGTGAAGGCAGTTTTGGGCTTGGAGATGCTGGCTGGGAACAGTCTCTGCCTGAGCAAGTCCAGGTGCCAGTCATTAGGATGAGACCCAGGGCAGTTACACACAGAAACCTCATGAGAAAAAATCCCCTCTGTGTGCACAATGGTCATCTGGAACCTGGAAGACCTCCTGATGGCCAGGTCATCAGAATGCCTGTCCAATAAAATGCCACTGACCTGTGATTGGGAGGCTCCTCCCCAGTCATATAGCCTGACTCATCTGGATCAGGATCTGAGCTATTTTGAGGGCAGGGATCTCCCCCATGGCCTATATGCCACAAGAAGCCCAGTTCCATCGAGGAGGTACACTCATAGTGAGTACCATTCCACCTTTGGACATTTTGAAAGGGGAGGTTCCTGTGAGCTTTGACAGCACAGGGGCCACACCAGGCATGGACTCCAGTGCAGGACATGCACTGGACACTTCCTTCTGCCTCTTCACACTGCTCACAAAATTCCTGCCTTGGCCAGCTGCTCCCCCTCCAAAATAACATTGAGATACTCTGCTCTCCAAGGCAGCCACTCTCTGACAAAGTCATTTTGACTCTGCAAGGGATTTTTAATGGTGGACCAGCCCCAAATCAGATTACAGACCTTTGTGTGCCTTCTGGACTGGGGGGGGTTCATCTACATCATTCCAGTGAGAGTTAGGGATGTCAAGAGAGTTGGGAGAGTCAGAGAAGTTGAGATTTTGGGAGGATCCCATGATTCTTGGAGTTCATGGAGTGCAAGGCACACTGCCAGATGGGAGGTAGAGGTGCCTAGCATCCACTTCTTTGTGTGTGAGCTTTCCCCTTCTGGTCTTGGTGGGCTGGAAAGTGTACAAAGCACCTCTACCAGATGTTTTTCACAGGACTTTGGACCTTCTTTGATGCATGCTCCTCAGGATCAATGTGAAACATGGGTAATGCTCTGGATGTACAATTTTCACTCATAAACTCCGACTGACATCAGCTAAGATGCTTGGCTAAGTACATACACTAATTCTGTAAAAAGCCCCTAAGAGATCCTTTTGTCAGGTGAACATTGGCCTGGCCAGTCCAAATCTATTGTGGATAGCATCCTTCATGTAGTGAGCAAGTGCTATCCTTTCCCCTTTCTCCCACTTTGGGACAGAGTGAGTGAGGGGTTTTCCAGCAAGGAAAACCATGGTGCCTGGCTGATAGCAGAATTCAGTGCCTAATTCAGATATATGAAATTGGGCATCATGAGTTCCCAGGCTCACTACCAAGTCAAGCAGAGATGGTGCAGAAGCTTGGTCCTGGTGGGGAGGAGTCTCTTGGTTGACTATGACATCTATGCCAAGATAGATGGAAGGCCACCTAACAGGGCAAGGGGTTTGGGTGGTGACCCAGTGCTGCTTGGCAGAGATAGCCTCCTTGCCAACTCAGGCAAGATCAGGCAGGACAATTGCAGCAATGGTGTTCCAGAAGTCCTCTGCATAGGTAATATCTGTGAATGAGCCTGCCATGACCAAATTTCTCATTGCCATCCTCCTCTGGCACATGTCTATGTCCAAACCTGGTTTTAGATGGACCACCAGTCTTGGAGCACTTCACCAGGCTGTCTTTCAAAGGTATATGGATCTCATTGAGATGTTCCTATTAATGAATCAACACAAGAAGGATGGAGGTGGAGGAGAGAGGATCACCACTCTTGCAGGAGGGATGATGCCTGGGAGATACCAAACCAAGACCCTGCCAAGGACATCCAAAACAGTGGCAGGGTCAGAGATGTGCCCCCACTGGGGATATGGGAAATATTTTGTCTTGTCTGCCACATTCCTTGGCAAGCACAATATGCAATATTTATGGGGCCATCACCACTAACCACCTCATCACCACAGACCTCCCAGGTATGCACTGTGCACCATGTGTACCCTGCCATCACCACTCACCACCACCCTGCCTGTGACCTCCCAGGTAAGCATGACATGCCACCTGTATGTGGCCATCACCACTAACCACCACCCCACCTCAAACATGTGCCATGTGTATGCTGCCAGTACCACTCACCACTGCCCCACCTGTGACCTCCCAGGTAAGCATGATATGCATTATGTATGCAGCCATCACCACTGACCACCTCACCACCACAGACCTCCCAGGTATGCACCATGCGCCATGTGTACACCACCATCACCACTCACCACCACCCCACCTTTGACCTCCCAGGTAAGCATGATATGCAATATGTATGTGGCCATCACCACTCACCACCTCACCACCACAGACCTCCCAGGTACACACCATGTGCCATGTGTACCCTGCTGTCACCACTCACCACCATCCCACCTTTGACCTCCCAGGTACACACTGTGTGCTGTGGGTATGCCCTGTCACCACTCACCACCACCCTGCCTGTGACCTGTCACCACTCACATGTTCACACCCCCTCATCAGACCACCCAGGTAAGCATGGTGTGCTGTCTGTACACTGCTGTCAGCACTCATCCTTGCCCCACCTCCAGACTAGTATGGCCAGAACCAAGCAAACTGCCAGAAAGGTTACTGGTGGCAGTGCCCCAGGAGTCAATCTTCAAGTTCTGCAGAAGAAGAAAGCCAAGACCAAGCTTGCTTCCAAGAAACCTTCCCCCAAGACACCAGCCAATACTAACTCTGTAAATATTTTCCTTTATGGAGTCCACCCCTCTGACATTCTACACAGTTCTGTGTCATGTGTAGGGATGGTGTGACATGTGGGTCTGTGATGAGAAGGATTGTAATAGAGTGATCTGCCATAGATGCTTAATAGTATCTGATGAATCCATCAACAAGCTCAAAGGGGATGATATCAATTTCATGTGTGTCACATGCCACTGGCAAAAAACTAAGAATGACCCCAAACCTTACATTGTAAGTTCATAACTACACTTCTTTCAATCCCATCCTCAACAACTCCCAGGGTTTCTACTCCAAGGGTGAACCTGCCCTCTCTGCCCCCCCTATTATCCCTGGGGGCTTTCAACATGCCATGACCTCCCAAGTGGCTCCCCTCCCTACAGCCCTTGTCCACATCCATCTTCAGGGTCTAGACAAGAGTATTGGACATCCCCAAGTTGCCATTCTCCACTCCTTCCTGAAGGGATACTTTCCTCAAAAAGACTACAACTTCTCCCAGCTCCCTTTCAACCTAGCCACCCCACAGTCCATGGAAGTACAGTGACTCAAAAAGGTAATGCACAGCATGACCTAACTTTTTCCACAACCTGTAACTCCTTGTAACAAATTGTGGCTCGTAACACCTCGGATTATACCTCTTCACTTCGCCTCGGAATTCTCTTAGTTTACACTCTTGTCACTATTTCTTTCTCTCCCTTTCTTTTCTCTTTTTAGATACTCATTTGTCTCCCACCACACTCTGAATGTATATAAACCCTTAGTACTGGATGTATTCTCCTCAGTTGTTCTCGAACAGAGACCTTGGACAGTTCTATTCGTGAGCCCTCTAAGCCTCACTCTGCTGAGAATTGACTACCATGTGGCTGAAAACTACCCTTTCCATCACATATTTTGAACTGCCTCTAAACTCTCTGCTTACTCTCTAAACTGAACCTGACTTTGATGTTGCCTGCTTGTTACTGGCTTGATCACCCAGTGCAGTAGTCACTTTGCCAAACCCATTACTGATGTCTTCTTCGCCATTTAACCCCAAAGCAATTAACGAAGAGACATGGTGCCATTTCTGGTCCTTCGAGCCAGAACAAGGCAGCCCTATCTGATTTGGTGGGATTACTGGAATCAACCATGATGTAGACACACCTACCAAGTCAGTTGACCCACCTGCTCATGAACCCTCTGGATTTGTTAGGACACAGGGCGATGCCCTAAAAGGCTGTGCCAACCTTGGAAACCCTGAGGAAAGCATGAACGACATGCTGAGAGATGCCATTGAGCAGCCAGTCCATGAGCTCAGGAGCACAGCCATGTGGCTGTGCCCCAGACCCCCCAGTATTCGACTGGAGAGGAAGTAGAAGCGCACACAGAACCAGGCGAGGGCTTTGAGAAGCCATGCTCACCTGCATGAAGTACTGTATCGATAATTAGGACATCAGTACTGTTAGACCAGAACCGCTGGCCTGCATGGATGCACGACGAACCTGAAATAGACCCAAAGTCTGAGAATGCAAATAAGTTCAGTCCTAAGCTGTTATGGTCAGACCTTGTACAGAATGAGGAAGTGTTAAAGAACTCTGTTCCCCAATGGTATGGAATACCAATTACAAATGACCACAAGAAAGATAAGACTATAAGTAAACTGGCTTCAGAAAGAAGCATGCTGAAACTCACCAAGGACAGGAAGGAAAGTGGAGGGCCTCCACTCCTGTTGAAGTTGCAAGAGAATTACCTATCGATGAAAGCGGTCCAGAAGCAGTGGAACCTGCTGAACATATGATTACCAAACTGAAAGAGGCCCCCCTGGTCGAGCAGCTTGACAGTGCTGAGGCGGTGATCCACCAACAGCAGGCCATCATCAAGTCCTTAAAATGACAGAAAAAGCATGAGTCTGTAAAGCCAGGACCTTCAGGACTCAGCACTGATCAGAAACAGTGCATGCAAAGGGAATTCACCACTGACACTAAGCCGAGCTCCAAAGCTGTAAATCAGCCAGAACTGCTGAATCATGAAAAGAGTGTAAAGCTGCGCCATCAGAAAGAATTAAAGGAAACCTGAATAAAGAAGCTCACATTGCCCAGGTGTTGTCTGTATTCCCATGTTGTAGGGAATTGGCTCGAAGGGCCAGGGAAAACAGAGAATAGAAGTGTTGTGAGTCTCATTTTGTCCTTGAAGAGGGTTCTCGAAACCCAGACAGCTCAGGTACTAAGTTGGTACTGAGAAATGAAGACTGTACTTAGAATTTGACACTGGGAAAAGCCATTAAAAGCATATATGCAGCAGAGACACAATGCCTCTCAAGCTTCACCCCTTGACTTGGGCTTCTTGCTCTACAACAAATGCACAGTAGTGTAGGTTGACTTTTTACATGACTCTCATGCCCCAAACTCCTTGCACACTTAGTCATCACATTACCTGCCACACTCCTAAGTCCCTCCCCTCACTCCTCTCGACCCTTGAAGCCACCTCCTCAACCCTCGAAACCACTCCTTCCACCCTCGAAACCTCTCCCTCAGCTCCCAACACCCCTCTGACCTCTATCTCTTAGTAGGGGCCTTGCCACACCTACATCCGATGGGGGCTTTAGATCATGACCATCCTCAGTCATCACCCTTTGCCTCACCTCGAACCCAAAGACCACAAACCCCTCCCAACATGCCCAATCTGACAACTGAGCAGCCCATGAAGGGCACAAAGCCTCTGCATCCCCTTGTCTCAGAGTCAGATGGCCCTTGAACCATCCTCAATATGCTCGACACAACCCTGAGGCCGCCACCCCTCATGGGGCACAACACTAAGAAGAAGAGGGGGGGAATTGACGAGTCCTTGACCCCCCTCAAGTACCTGGGGAAGTAGTTAGCACATGACATAGAGTAGATGACTTAGGAAAAATATATTTAGCCCCTCGGCACTGGCTCACCCACTAAGCCTCGAACTCTCCCTCACTGACTCGGCTACTGAGTGCCATGGCTTCGATCTGCAACCTGCACACTTCTGAGGAGATGAGACTGGCATCCACCATTGTCACAAGACATCTCAAGGGCCACTCGAGCCTGGACCATCTCTCGAGGCACACTCCTCAACAGCTCTCATCCCTGTAATGTGTAATCAGCTCTTCATGCTAGATAGGAACTTAACCAAGGAAGAGTATTTTGAAGCAAGGGAGTAACCACAGGGGATGTCCCTGCTCATAACCATCATAAAGAGCTCCCTCGAGAGCCAGGTTTCATGAGGCAGACTACACCATATAGGCTTGAAGCTCCCCTTCGAAGGTTCACATTCCTGTAATGAGTCATCAGTTCATAGCATAGAGCAGATAGAAAATGAAACAAAAGAAATAGTTTCTATACGAGGCTTGGTCATGCCACTCAAAGGTCTCATTGTGCACACTTGCAACTTGACACATCATTGTTTGCATATTCCCAATTTGGGGAACTATTGTTGATCTTCATCACTTCCCTTCCCATGCTCTTGCTGCCCCTCCCTCGCTTTGCACCTTTTCCCAATGACCAGAAAAGCCAGGTTTGCCCCCTCAGAGAACTCTGACCACATGCTGACCATCCTTTGCCAGCTCATCTTGATGGTAGGGGGCTCCTCTGAGAGCCAGGAGACACTGGATGGGCTAGAGGTGTGTTGTCATAGCCATCACCTGTCCCCACCTCTGCTGATGTCCTTCGTGGACTTCCCTTTGTGCCGCTGTCGAGCCCCTGCACGTCATCCCCTCATCACCAGCCCTCGCTCCTCTCATGTCCACCAACACCCTCAGCACCCTACTTGCTCCCTCCCCAGCTGTGAATGTGAGTTCCCATTGGTGTGTCTGACCTTCCAGCTGATGACATGCTCATGCCAGGTGCTTCATCTCCCTCAGCTTCCCCTCCTCCTTCAAACCCCCTTCCTCAATACTCGAACAAGTCACTTCATCTGTTGTCTTGCCCCCCTCATACACCCTCACCTCACTTGTCCATCCACCTTGCCATCTTGTCTCTGTTCCAAGAAGTCCTTGGTAAGTGCAGAGCTTGTTACTGAGCTCACATTGTAGGTACATCACCTCGTGCTCGTCTCCTCTTGTCACAAAGCTTCGACGCCTTCGATATATACATCCTGTAGCTTGTTATCAGTGTGGAATATACTCTGTCCCCCTGGCACAATCAAACACTAAGCTCAGGTCTGATATATTTACTTTAATAAACTGCGAGCTCATGTCTCGAACCTCATGACCCTCATGCATCATTGCACAACGACATACACAGCCAATTATTAAGGTATGATTTAAACACACTCACCTGGGCCTTTCTCTTTTCTATTCCTTGTGTTATCGAACAACTTCCTCTCGAAGCAATCCCTCAGGCGAGGTGTGGTCTTATAGCCTGTTCAAGCCACTCAACCGGCCTTGACCCTCGGGCTACAAGTCGCCAGGGTCCCAATCGAAGGTGTCACCTTGTTCCCTGGTCGACTCCCCCATTTCCCCTTCAAGGGGCCACACTGGTAATTGTAAATGGTCCAGTCATCATTTCCCTACCATGTTTTCTTTCCTTTCTCATTGCCACTGGCTTCTCTCTAGCGACTGGGTGTGCTCTCTCAGCTACAAACTCATACTTGAGAACATGGCTGATCAGGACTGCTCTCCTGCACAACATCAGTCAGCGACTCAACCATGAACGAGCACAAAGGTAAACTCGAGGACTCAGTGTCCTCCTCATGAATATCTAGGGGGCTCGCATCGCCTCCCCTTTCTCTCTCACTTGTGTCTTGTTGATTGACCCTGACTCGATCTCTCTCATTCCAGTCCTTCCACTCTCGTAATGTGCTCTCTCTGCCTTTGAGCTTGTAATTTCTGTGCCTCGATCTCCTGTCGTGGCTCGCTCTTCACTCGAATCTTGCTCTTCGAACCTTGACACTTCTCTGATAACATCCTTGATGCCAACTCCTCATCTTCTCCTCACTTCTCCATCTCACTCAACACCTGTGCTTCAACCCTCAAAACTCTCGATAACACCCTCAATGCCAGTCCCTCGCCTTCTCCTTGCTTCTCTATCCTGACACTGCCTTCTTTGTTGACAGGAAGCTGTACTGCCTCCACTACCTCTTCCCTCGAAGCAACTACCTGTGACCTGCTGTCCAAAATCCCCTTGATCATTACGCTTGTGGGCTCCACCTCTACAAATGAGAGTGGCATTGACAAGCCTCAATAACTCTGGGGTCTCGTCACCTTGAGCTCCACACTTGATACCTGTGTGCTCGATGCTTCTTCTTCAACCACAGCAAAGCCATACTCTGGCTTGCTTCTGTCATCTGTTGAAGTCTCCTTGACCTGGGCTGTCGACACTGCTGGCACTGATGCTGAGCCTGACTCTCGAATGTCCATCATGAACTGGTGAGTACCCTTATCCTGGTCGGATGACATCCTCTGCACCTCAACCTCAACCATACCTGCAGCTGCTTCTGAGCCAGATCCTGCCATACCCTGGGTTGCTGGCTCACTTCTCGAGGGCTGTGCCTCTCTTGTCCTCGTAGCCCTGCTCCTCGCTGTCTCAAACTGATCCCTAATGAGGAACTTCAGCTCATCCACCACGTATCTCAAAAGGCCGGGGATCGTCATGCAAGCATATACATAATGAAGCTTCAGGTTTGTCAACACCTCTCGCTTCAACTCGGGATCGAGGCCTTCAAGGATTGTAACTGTCATAGTCGCCTGGGTGATCTTGCCCTTCAAGTAAAGGTACTGTGCACTCACCTTGTACCTGTGGAGGTACTCACTGAGATCTTCCTCTGTCTTGAAATCCCTCTTCCTCTGCACCCTAATGAGGTCATACAGGTCCTCCCTGATGAACTCCTCTCCCAGTTTCGAGGCCCCAGGGTACAGGCCTATCAGCCTCATGATGAAGTTGTTCCACTCCATCATCCTCCACCCTAGGATGTTACTCCACAGGGACACAGTGTCTTCATCAAGGTACCAGTACATCCAACTTGATCCATTCCTTCTCGCTCTTGCACCCTGCTAGCCAGCATAGATACTGGATCTCATTCAGGTATGTTATGAGGTCTCGTGCTTTACCTGAGAATTTTGGTGCCTTTGCTCGATCTTTGACTAGGCATTCCATTGAGTGGTTCTGGCATGCGAGAGCTCGTGGCTCCTCGACCTAACATCTCGAGGACCACTTGCCCTTCTGACCTTCTGTGCCTGTGATATGACTCTGTTCTCTCGGTGATGCCACTCTCCTCTCTCCTCCCATCTCTCTCATGAGTATGACCAGCTATTTCGCTCATCCCTTGAACCTAACATCCCTCTCTCCCTGCTCCTCGACCTAGTTGATTCAGTGATGTATTTGTGTGTCTCACCCTGCCCGTTTGAAGGTCTACCATAAGAACAAGACTCTGCACGAGGGTAATAGCATGAATTGAGAACATGATGATGGTGGTTTCGAGATGGGGATCTTCTGGTTGAATGAGGAGGGGAGTAATCTTGAGGCTGCTGCACTGAATGTGAATACAAGCTTCCCTGCATGTGTCTTCTAGAACGAGACCGAGAGCATGCGACAGGGTGGTTCCTGGAATAACGTCATGCCAGCTTGAATGTCCATACTCTCATCCTCTGCCCTCATAGCACTCCTCATGGTAAGTTGGTCTTCTCTCCGAGCCTGTCAGCACCCTTTCTGGTGCCTTGTAGCTTCTGTGGGGCCCCTGTCATCTATCCAGTAGCCTCTTGTGTCCCTTGCTTCATGTCGTAGCATACTGTTTTGTTCTGTTGGCTGTACACATGGCAATGCTGTGGAGCTAGTACCTGGTGCCAGATTAACAAAGAACCCCCTCGTGGTGGGCTCCAGATGTAGGGAATTGGCTTGAAGGGCCAGGGAAAACAGAGAATAGAAGTGTTGTGAGTCTCGTTTCGTCCTTGAAGAGGGTTCTTGAAACCCAGACAGCTCAGGTACTAAGTTGGTACTGAGAAATGAAGACTGGACTTAGAATTTGACACTGGGAAAAGCCATTAAAGCATATATGCAGCAGAGGCACAATGCCTCTCAAGCTTTGCCCTTGACTTGGGCTTCTTGCTCTACAATGAATGCACAGTAGTGTAGGTTGACTTTTTACATGACTCTCACGCCCCAAACTCCTTGCATGCTTAGTCATCACATTACCCACCACACTCCTAAGTCCCTCCCCTCGCTCCTCTCGACCCTTGAAAGCCACCTCCTCAAACCCTCGAAAACCACTCCTTCCACCCTCGAAACCTCTCCCTCAGCTCCCAACACCCCTGCTGACCTCTTCTTCTCTCAATCTCTTAGTAGGGGCCTCACCACACCTACAGCATGAGAGCACCATGCTTCATGCAATGCATGGGACCCTAGTGATAACAGTAGCTCTTTGAGCTCAGATGACACAGAACAGGGACAATGCGGACCTAATGACAACCCACCATATTGACGACCCATCACACCAAACCCTTCATCAGGATCTTCCAATGATGATTTCTCATTTGGATCAGACTTCCTAGATGAAGAACCCTCGTCTATACTTACTGATGACTTGAACCACATGAAGGCCCGTAAATGTGAGAAGAAACACCACTATTGTGCTAAGTTAAACAAATTGAAATATCAGCAGTCTTTCTTGAAAGAAGATCCACCATTTACTTACCGCAGCGAAATACAGGTTGGCTTATTCAAGAAGTGGTGTCACAAGCTGCATGACTGGGTAAAATGAGCCCGCCTGGACCGAAAGAAGAGTATCAGAGTCATGGGAAAGTATCTTGACAGACATGCTTACCAATTCTACGAACAGAATGTTCTCGACCTCAAAAAGAAATATAACCTCTCAATGTTCTTTGAGGAACTCTTCGACTATGTGTTTCCTGCAGACTTCCGAATGCAACAACATGATAAATTTGATGTGTGCCCCAAGATGGACTGCTCCATGCTAGACTTCCTGAGAAAGCTTCAAGAAATCACTGACACTGTAGGGGATATCAGTGACAAGGACATTGTCCTAGCATTCTGGAGACAGTGCCAACCTTACTTATGTGCAGAACTCACCAGAAATGGCTATGACACCACCACCATCTTGATCATCACTCTAGAGTCAGAGTGTGTAAGGTACAAAAAGCAAAATGCATTATCGACAAGGATCGCAACTGTAGGCCTCAGCAGTCATGTGACTGAAATTACATGTCTTGTAGGCAAAGTATGGATCAGCTGAGGGCTGCATCTGTTAAAACAATGAACATACTACCTGGCAATAGTGCTAATAACAGGCATCCTGTGAGTAGTTGCAACCCTCAGAAGAGTTCTAACTCTCAGCAGACAGCCTCGAGTGACAAAGAATGCAAATGACACCTTCGTGCTGAAGGGAAATGTTTCAACTGCAAAGGTACTGATCATATTGAACAGAATTGCCCAAAGCGGTTGCAGACCCAGGGAAAATGAAAGGGACCCCACATATGTCTAAACAACATTGACCTATCCCCAGCAGAAAGTCAGGCTTGCCACTATCGAAGAAGGTACCGACTTAGGACTCTTTGCTATTGGCACTACCTGCTCGGAGATGACCAAACTTTGACAGGCACAAAGGGACCTAGCGAAAGGCATGAGTGCTATCTACTCTATATGATGCTGTTGCTGCTAACCCTTGACCAAGACATTGACCCAGGAAACTCCCCATTCCAGGCCAAATGTTTCATGATAGAGGACTATGGCAGTCCAGACACATACTTACTCTCTGACATTACATGCTCGACAACCACATCATGTATTATGAAAATCTGATAGACCCTGAATTCGATATCGTGCACTGGTTGCATCTTCAGAAAACTAAATGCTATGATGAATTAGTCTTCAACAGATGAGAGTCATGCTGGCACAGTCCTATGCCTGCTATCCCAGATTGCTTAAGAGAGATACGCTTACTTGTGCAGCTATGATATCAAGAACCACCAGCAGAGATTATCCCACCGGACCTAACGCGATCAAACAAAATACCATCTGACTCAAAGGAGCCACATGTCTGCTCCCAAAACTGACCATTGTTGTGGTTCACATTAATGACAAGCCATGCCTGAGCATTGCTTGACTCCAGATCATCATCTGACTTCATTTCTACTATGCTGGTCAATCAACTACAACTGAACTTGGAAGTACTAGACAGACCACTGAACCTCCAACTTGTGGTCTCAGGGTCACACAGCAAGGTCAAAGCTATGACAACTCCCTGGATTACCTATCAAAACATCCACAAGCAGCGAACCTTGGACGTTGCAAACATCAACTCGTATGATCTAATCCTGGGTATGCCGTTCCTATTCCAGCATCAGACACTGCTCAGATTCAACCCAGCACAGGTGATGGTGCGAAGTGACACATCCCTGCCTATTCGAGGAGTACAAATGATTGTGCTGGAGTCCCATGCAGCCGAGATTATGGGAGATGAGAGAGAAAAACTCTGAGAAGAGTTGTGAGCATATGTGAGGGATATCTGTAAGGAAGCTATTGAAACCCCACTACCCCCCTCTTTGTGAAATTAACCATGTTATTCCTCTAATTGACAAAAATAAAGTATATTCATGGCAACCTTCTCATTGTCCAGAGCCTTTGAAGCCTCTTTGGCATGCAAAGTGGGACAATTATATTTGAAAAGGACGTTGGGGGTTTAGTAGCAGCACCAATGTGATCCCTATGTTAATGCTAAAGAAAGTGACCAAGGATGGTACCCTATGTCTATGAACCATAATCAATACTCGAGAACGAAACACCAACACTCGAAAGTTAGCCTTGCCACTACCAGACATGGAGGCTATCCTCCGAAATGTTGTCTCACACCCCTACAGATCCCTACTCAATGGAAAAGATGCATATGAACAAATTCATGTCAGACCTGAGGACGTCCCTGAAGACCTTATTTACCACACCCGATGGAACAATGATAAGTTATGTCATGCAGATAGGTGACTGCAATGCTGGTGCTACATATCAGTCCTTAATGAACCACATTTTTGCCCCACACATCGGAGTTCTCATGGACATTTATCTCAATGACATCATAATTTATTCTGACACTCTGGAGGATCATATCGTGCATGTAAAAAACCGTTATTGACATACTATGGAAACACAAATTCTATCTGAGCAAACACAAACTACAATTTTTTGTAGATGAACTATGTATACTTGGTCATGTTATCGACCAGGACTGAATTTGCATGGATCCAGACAAAGTTGATAAAATTGTTAGTTGGAAGATGCTGACCAATAAAGACTTACTGGCAGGCTTTATTGGCGCAGTTGGATATCCCACCCCAGGCTGTGACACTGCAAGCATTTCACAAATTTTCTTCAGAAAACATGCTGAAAAAATTGAAGAAAGTGATACTCTTTTTTGACAGCTGTTTTCAAAGAGAAAAGGCAAAAATAATATTTTCTTTTCTTTGCATGACTTTCCACAAAACATTGATTGATGGTAATACCCTTAGCATAGAAGCTAATCAGCACTACCATCAATTCATTTTTTTGCACAGAAAAGACAAAGAAAACAAAATATATATTTGCATTTTTTATGTGAACACAGCCCAAATAAAAGAGTATCCCTTCTTTCCATTTTTTCAACATATTTTGGTAAGAAAAATTGTGAAATGCTTGCAGTGCATGAGGGCATTCAAATTCCACTTGGTCACCTGCATAAACTCGCCATGCCAAACTCACCATGGCATTGGTCATTCACAGAACAGCGAGTGTTTGATCTAGTAAAAGAATTAGTTAATCAACACAGAGAAACCCAGTGTAAGACAATTGATTACTCACTGGGTCACCCACCCATAAATCTCTCCTGTGACATGTGCCTGTCAGGGGGTAGTGGTGTGATTTGGCAAGGTGAAGCCATCGAGAACAGAAATATTATCACTTTTTGGTTGGGCAAATTCAACCCAGCACAGCAAAATTATCCCATGCATCAACAAGAACTGTTAGCTATTGTAGAGTCCCTAAAGCGCTTTCAACACTTACTGCAAGGAATGAAGTTCTGGATCTTCACCGACCACAAAGGACTTGAGTGGATCCAGACACAGCATAAATTATTGCCATGGCAAGCTCACTGGCTTGAACCCTAGCTGACTTCGACTTTGAAATCATTCATATCCTGGGGAAACAAATGTCATTGCTGATGCACTAAGTTGAATCTATTCCAATGAGCCGAAGGGCACTGTACGAGCTGCAAGTGAATTTGTCAGTGCCAAGGAGGAACATGCACCATCAAAACTAATGCTAAATTTAGTGACAGTGCCCCTGTACACAGGCTCTCCAATTTTCCTCAGTGTGACGAGGAAACAATCTGGGGCATGCAAGGCATTCCTAATGCAAAATGTGTGATCCTTAAGTTGCCAGAAGGACCAACATGATCACTGGAGGGTGGGAGTCTGGAGACACTAGACTCACCTGCTGAACAAATGGTTCCTGACAACAGTGACAGGACAATGGAACCAGACATGTCACCTGAAGGAAATGACACCTGCCAAAATAACATAGACCACCAGGAACCACCATGTGACCATGAGGAACTGATGTCACTACCTGATTTCATAATGATGGCAGAGCAAGGAATAAATATCTGTGAGGATATATGCCATCAGTACAGTCAGGATGCATTCTTCTTGGATGGTGTTAAGCAACCTAAGAATTACAAAAACTTTGAAGTCGACAATGGTCTGATATACCTAAAGACAAGGGACAGAAAGTACTGTGCATACTGGACATTAGGCTTGGCACCCACCACCTGCACGAGATCCTGATCTCGCATGCTCATTCCATACTAGTGCATCTCGGACCCAGTAAAACAACTAACTATCTACAAGATAATGTCTGGTGGAAGGGAATCAATTCGACATAGATAGCTTCTGCAAGTCGTGCACTATCTGCCAAGCATTGAAGCCAAGTAACCACCCTAGCTATGGACTACTAGAAACCTTAGATGTCCCTAATTACCCCTGGGAAACAAACAGTATTGACTTTGTCAGTCCCTTACCAGAATCTCGGACACTTAACAGCACGTTTGACATGATACTAGTCATTATTGATTACCTAACAGTGATGGTGCACCTTGTACCAACAAAACAAACCTATCATGCAAAGGATGTCGCTGAGGTAATGTTCGACAGAGTATACAAACTCCATGGCATGCCACAAATATTATTAGCAACAGAGACTCATTATTTACGAGCACATTCTGGAACAGCTCAATGAGTTAACTGGTACTGAACTACGAATGTCATCTAGTTTCCATCCTCAAACAGATGGAATTACAGAATGAGCAAACCATGTTGGAGATTGAATCACCCCAGTGTGATATGTTAATTTGGTGCGAGTTTCCTGTGATTACATAAGCGCTTAGAGCGCACATAGTACTACACTTTTGGTACTATTCCCTCAGTAGTTGAGTCACTACTGAGGGTAAGTCTACATATTCTTACAGTACACTACTTACTGATACCCTGTAGCTGCCTACAGGTACATTGAATATATTAGTAGTTGAGTCACTACTGAGGCTGCCTACAGCCCTTTTCTACAAACTGTACTATTACACAGATGCTATGCTCATGCATATCCCCAAATCAGAAAGACTGGGCTAGTAAGTTACCAGCTATTGAGTTTGCTATGAATTCTGCACGCTCGGAAACAACTGGATTTACCCCATTTATGCTAAACTATGGATGAACCCCAAGATCTATGATCTGGGAAACTAACTCAGAGTTCCCGGAGTATGTACTTTTGCTCAGTGAATGAAAAACACTATTCTACAAGCTCATGATTCAATAATAGCTGCTCGAGTGAAACAGACTACTATGGCTAATCACAGATGCAGGGACACACCATTTGTAAAAGGTGATTTAGTTTACCTGTCTACAACTAATCTCGCACTGCCAAAGGGACATGCACTGAAAGCTGACACCAAAGTTTATTGGCCCATACAAAATCACTGATGACTACCGAAATAAACACCTTTGTGCTAGACTTGCCATCGGAACTGAAACAGCGAGGCATTCATCCTGCCTTCCATGCCAGCCTACTCTGCATCCACATACCTAATGATGACCAATGGTTCCTAGGTAGACTACTACCCCAGGTTATAGGAATCGGGAAAGTTGAGAACCTGTCAGTAAAGCGGATTAAGGAATCACCACGGGAAGGGAGGTGAGTCCTTACAAAAGTCAAGTACTCAAGCAGTGACAATGTATGGCTACTGTTGCATGAGGTGTCTCACCTCAAAGCATTTTCCCAATACCTTGAGGCACTCAATGTCTCTAATGCCAATGATCTCCTGCGATGCACGAGTCCATCCCAGGACATACCCTTGTTCATAGTCTCTGCGGATGACAACACTGCCTGCCACCAAGCATTTGACATCATTGATCGCTTGCTGACAAACTGATGATTGGGCTACCCCATCAGTCCCAGCCTCCTCTCGCTCCTCAGCTTTTGCTGACCCCCTGTCCAAACCTGAAAGGCATATAAAAGACGAACAAGAGGTACTCATATAACCCAACATCCCCCTCGTCCAATGATGCACTTCACCCTCTTGAGCTTGAACATTTCCATGCAACCACTATGGCCATCTGTGATGGCTCCTTCGATATCAAATGAGACATTGTACCTCCCGGTTATGTCAACTTCTGTGTACTCCACACTGATGACCCAGACCCATTCCTATGGTACCCATTACCTCCTGTGTTCAGCCATGCATGCACTGCCCTGACAAAGAAACCAACCAGACTCGTCATGGGAAACAAGAATCAGGTTATCTCACCCAGGTTATATTTGACTGATTTGCAGCAGACATGGCCACTCATAAGTGTGCCCATTCGAGAAACATAAAGAACCCTCATCATGCCTCAGAATAAGCTAACACCAGCCATGGAAACAAAGAATATTGTCACCCTGGCCCATATAAGCCCAAAGGACGCAATGGAGGGCGCAATGAAAATAGGAATGACCAGAAAGGAGAACGACCCAGGTATTTCAAGAATTGCTCTCGCAACTTCCGAAAGAGTGGGCAAAGGGCTCCCCATACTGATGGCACCCCAGCACCTGATTTCACCGCTCTGAATGATCCCACTAACAACCCCTTCTGTGGATTTCACAACCTGGTCCTGAACATAGATGACATGTTTAAAGAATTGGAGATAATTCCTCTGTTGACAGTTCTCAGACCACTCCAGTTGCCTCTACTGCAGGTCCTTCCACAGGTTGGACCTTCATACTAATCCTTCTCATGAACCTACTCACTTGCTTCATAGCTGCCACCTCTCCTATGAACAGTGTCTCTACTGATTGATCTTCTCTACTAAGATCAGGAGGGTGAATGTAATGAATTGCAGCTTGTAACACCTTGGATTATACCTCTTCACTTCGCCTTGGAATTCTCTTAGTTTACACTCTTGTCACTATTTCTTTCTCTCTCTTTTTTCTCTTTTTAGATACTCGTTTGTCTCCTGCTGCACTCTGAATGTATATAAACCCTTAGTACTGGATGTATTCTCCTCAGTTGTTCTTGAACAGAGACCTTGGACAGTTCTATCATGAGCCCTCTAAGCCTCACTCTGCTGAGAATTGACTACCATGTGGCCAAAAACTACCCTTTCCATCACACTCCTCAACCACTGCACAAAATGCCATGATATTAGGCTCATCTTAAAGCCAAAATAGTGTACTTTTTAACCCAGTATCAGTAGCTTGAAGAAAATGAGTGAATATAACACTATAGAGTGAAGACTGGAAAATGTGCTGTGCAATACTTTTTTGGATCCTGCTATTGACACAAATCTTTTTGGACAGTGGCACCAAATGATAGACATATTGCTATGAAACTTTTTGGAGGTTGATACCCATGCAATGGGCTTGCAATTCCATATTATACTTGCAGAAAGGGAACCCTCATAACTTTGGATTCAGCAATCTTTGAGGCTACCCCAATGTACCTAAGGTTGCTTTCTATGCTCAGTGAAATAAAGCTCTGATGAGGTGGGATTGTGAACATTATGTGAACTGATACCCCTAGTATTGGATATCACTGCAAGCATTTCACAATTTTTCTTGAGAAAACATGCTGAAAAATTTGAAGAAAGAGATACTCTTTCTTGACACATGTTTTCAAAGAGAAAAGGCAATAATAACACTTTGTTTTCTATGCATGATTTACTAAAAAACATTGATTGATGCTAATACCCATTAGTGAAGAACCTAATGGGCATTACCATTAATTCATGTTTTTTGGAAGAAAAGACAAAGAAAACATTACATTATATTTGCCTTTTTTCTTTGAAAACAGCTGAAATAAAAGAGTATCTCTTTTTTCAATTTTTTCAGCATATTTTGAGATGAAAAATTGTGAAATGCTTGCAGTGTATGTGACTTATTAGAGGGTGGCATGGCAGAAACCTGGATATATTGACATCCCTGTCCTGGTGCAAGGGGGTGTGGGGCAATAAAATGTATGGAGCATTAGGGTTTAAAGGCTTCTAGCCCATTTCTGTGATAGCATCTGGGTTCTATATGGTTAATAGAAACCCCATGCCAAATTCTAGGTCATATAGCTCACATCTTGGCTGTGTACAGGCCAAGAAGCCTCAGGATGGTAACTACATATTACACCAAGGATCTGCACAAGATAATTATTTCATTTCCAAGTCTACTCTTATGAGCCAAAATTGTCATATATTATGTAGGACAGATCCAACTGAAGCTGTTGGGACACATACCACCACCATAGTTGCCATCTACAGCACCAGGGAGGCCATTGTGCACCTGACCTATACAGTGAAATCAATGGAGTGACTCTCCTCACCTGTACACAGCTGAGATGTGAACTATTTGACCTAGAATTTGGCATGGGGTGTCTATTAACCATATAGAACCAAGATGCTATCACAGAAACGGGCTAGAAGCCTTTAAACCCTAATGCTCCATACATTTTATTGCCCCACACCCCCTTGCACCAGGACAGAGATGTCAATATATCCAGGTGTCTGCCATGCCACCCTCTAATAAGTCCCATATCCAATACTAGGGGTATCAGTGCACATAATGTTCACAATCCCACCTCATCAGAGCTTTATTTCACTGAGCATAGAAAGCAACCTTAGGTACATTGGGGTAGCCTCCCTTTTTGAGTCACTGTATATGAAAAAGCTGCATCTGACCTTGCAGACACCCTTTCTCCATATTCCAAGGGTTGTTTTGTTCATCACTACTTATAGTGATGAGGACAGGGGTGATCCCTTTGTTGGCTTTAGGGATGGCAATCCTGTAGCCTCAAAGGTTCTTCATGCAAGTTGACCAGTTCTTCTCATGCACTTCAAGCTAATCCAGGCCAGTTTCTCCAACTGCTTCTCAGCCCCCTCAAGGAAATTGTCAAGGGTGCAGACATGGTTTTTTATGTCTGTGGTTCCATGGTCACCCAAGAACAAAGTTTCAATGAGGTAAAAGAAGCTGCCCAACTGTAGGTTTCCTCTTCTGCTATTTATTCCTCCCTCACATTTCCCAGTTTCAAGCCAAGGTCCATGTTATTAATTGATGCTCCCCATCTTCAAATAGCTGCCACAGTCCCCTACCTCCACAGCCTCCATGATAACACAATCATTCAAGGCTTTGATGTGTCAACTGCTGCACTCTCTGCCCTTCATGACTGTGCAAGGCTGGGTAGGCATTCTAACATTGTTTTGATTGTTTGGGAGGAAAAAGGCCTGGTGGTAAAGAAGCTTATCTGGACTGACAAGCACATCAGACCCTGGGGTAACCACTTGCCAGTCCAGTGCCCTCAATGTGGAACTATACAGAAGTGGGTGATAGGTTCTGCAGGGAAGACTCTATCTTCTGAGTGCAAATATGCTGACTGTGGAAAAAACATGGGGCTGGATGGCAAGTCCCTCCCACCTAAAACATGGTCATTTTCCATGCCAAAAGGTGCCACTCAACTTCAGCAAGGGAAAAAAGGGGAATCTTCTTGGCTACAAGTCACATTATAGATATCATGACATGTACCTTCTATAAATACCAGTCAAATAAGATCTAGACTGGCAACATCTCACAGTGATGGCCATGAACACTGACTGAACCCTCATAAGCTAATATTATTAAATTTCAAGCATCCCATCTAAACATCAGGTGACACTCCTCCCCTAGCATTTGCATAAATGACATTGTATTATTCAACCCCACAGCCAGAGCATGGGTCCTGGTTGCCCCACTGTGCCCTCACCCCTCACTGAAGGTAGCCAACCCAAAGCTGGGTCCTCTCCTGATGGTATAGGCTGACCTTGGCCTACCTCCACTTCCAGGGGGTGTGACATCCCTTTCAGGACCATGGGTCATCCATAGGCAGGTGGGCCTATCCCACTTTCAAGTTGGTACATCAGGAAAAACTGACAGTGCAATATTTGTTATAGACTGGGATAGTGAACTATAGCACTATTTTAACTTTAGAAACTGCCTGCAGCAAAACTTTTAGATAATTAATATGCTGTGGCATGATCATGAACCTGGCATAATGTATGAAGGTGGTTGATCATGTAGTAGGTTGAGTCCCAATGAGTCCCAATGTCATGTAGAAGCTGGACAACAGGGAGAGGGGAGGGGATACCACCATGCATAAATGACTGATTGGCATTCCCAGGTTCAATTGTCTGTTGGAAGTTTTGCCAGTGCTGACCCAAGCTATGGACACATTGTACAGTCTCCTGTCCATGGTGGATAGGGTCCTCTTGGACCGCCATAATGTATTCTGTGCTTGTCAAAATCCTTGGTGAATTTCCCCATGTCTGGGGAAGGCTAGAAAAGTCTGCATGTGTATAGCCATTATTAACATGTTGTATGCAAATATTGATGATATGAGGAAAACAATGGATGTGTCACATGACAGGATCAAAGTCAAACTCATGCTCTTCCTGTAAGGTCTGTGTGAATGCTGCCATGGCAGTATCATTATTAGTAGCATTGTCCATAGTGAAATGACTGATCTACTCGAAGCTTAGTAACAGTATGCCAAATGAGTCAAACACATACCTTCTCTACCAGGATTTCAGCACAATCGATGAGGTGAAGGATGGCCTTTGCAATTTCCTCGCCCATGTGTGAGGTAGGAAGACAGTGAAATGTGATCAGTGTGGCCTTCATTGCAAGCTGACCAGAACATGATTGCACACTCCCCAACTCATGTCTGATCCAGTGTGCCATCATCACAAGGTAGGAATCGAGCTTATCAGCAGACCATATGTCTGCAGTGAAGGAAACTGCTCCAATGGCTCTCTGCAAAGTAAATAACACTGCAACAGCAAAGTAACGATTCACACACCTTCAGCTCCACTCTGAGCTGCATAAAACACTCTCCCCAGTGCTGGAGGACGAGCTTGTGGGTCTTAGTATGATGAGGAATATCAGTATCCTGCAAATCGTGATGAAGATAAAGAATTAGCCAGTGAAATTGTGGACATCCCATTACATAGATTGCCTGATTCACCAATGATATTGTGTCAGTGAAGCACCAAATGGATTAAAGATACCTCACCTGGTTGTCAGAGACAATGAAATCAACCAAGAACTCATGCAGACCCTGAATGGAGAACTTGGGTAGCTTTCCTGACAGGGACCCTATCATCCACCCCAGGTGGAGGTGGGGGCAGCAAATGGCTTATTTCTGCACTGGGGCTGATTAAGTGCTTCTCGAAGCATGTTGAAAGTATACCCTCTCTCAAAACCAGCCATGAGATACTTAGACTTCACAGGCCAATTGTTTTCTTCCATCTTGTTGAGATACACCAGCAGATGTTGGGAGTCAAGGTGACCACGACACGTTGTAGTTGAAGACTTCACAGAGTATGAGTAGCTATGTTGCCCTATATTAGTGTCACAAACATGGAATAGTTTGAACAAAACTTACTCACAGATGTTACAGAGAGATAGACTTTCTTCCTCCTGAACTTCCTCCTGAAAAAAGTAATTGATGTCATGGGCAATATTCCTCCTTGACTGGCCTTGACATGAGTTTCTGGTTGCTAGAGTGTCAGTACTGGCCATGTGGGTGGCAGTAGCTTGAGGTTGGACATTCTCTTGCCTCTCACAGTTCTCATCATCAATGTCGATACCGAGCTCTTCATTGATGTCAATGAACTCCTCAGAGTTGTTACCATGAAAATGCTGTGGCAAGTGGTGAGCACAAGTGGGACAACCCCTGCCCTCAGGAGCCTGGGTCTCTGCACTAGGCTGTGTGGTGCGAGATGTTCATTGATGCTGATGCTGACCTCTTGCCATGGGTGAGGAAGGAAGAAGGTCATGAGCTGATGGAGGGGAGAATAAATGTTTGGTACTTATAGCATTCGCATTGCCAGTTGCAACTGAACATGAGGCAGCACTCATGCCAGCTAGCTTAATCCCTTGAAGTTAGTATTTACAAAATGCTCCATGTACCTTTGCCAGGTGGTGATCGATTTACCTTATCCTTAGTTGGGAAAGTGATAGGAAAGCAATTGAATACTCAAAAAATTTGGCATGTGGAGGACAAAGGGGTGATGTCGAAGAAACCTACAAATAGGTTCCAGAAACACATGAAGAGAGCTATGAATTCAGACATTTATAAAAGGAGTTTACCTATGAACCAACTTGTGATGAGCAGCTGAGCACAGAGAGGTGTTTCAGGGCTCGGAGGATGTGTTAGAAACCTCACTCTCCATGGGCTGATATTTGTCAACATCCAAACAAGCATGCTTGGTTCCACAGAATGTGTTGAAATACCAGTCTTGGTAATGCGAACCAAGCAGTCACCCGAGATGAAGCCACAACCCTGGCTTGGATTACCCTCTGATCAAAGTCAACTCCGAGATTGGCTGCCTGTAGCCTATGTACTGCAGACTTGGATGTGGAGATGCTCAGGAGTTTGCTGATACCCTTCTTCACCACACTTAATCCTTTTCTAATTGCCCAGTTCTGCCTCTCCCATTTCAATGTGGGGATATATGAACTTGAAAAAACATCCTGTCAGCAAGTCATAAACCAACGTAAAAAGTCACTTATGCCAACTACCCTCTTACTATTGTCAAGATCGATCCTCTGGGCCCCATCCTCCTTAGTCCATACATGATACTGAACATCTCTGATATTGCACCACATGTGACCAGTGACCATGATGGGTTTGATTTCTACAGGCTGAGGTTCAAGTTTGGCTTCTGAATTGATATCAGTCTCAGCGTCAGACTGCTTGGTGGAGATAGATGGATCAAGTGGCAAGGAGGAATCAGGTTTGTTGACAGAACAGGAGCCAGAGGTCGAGGTGGGTTCATTGAGCTTCGCAGCGCATGCCTCAATAGATTGAGGGAGGGCGAGGAATTTTTCTTCAGAGAAAGATACATCAAGTTGAGAAAAGAATGACCAGGTCTGGGTCCCCTCCTTTGGGGAGCATTAGGGACAATTCTCCGAAATGAGGATCATGATGACAAGAGCAATTTGCAGCCAGCCCACAACCTCACACCAAACCTTCTTCATCAAGTCATCACAATCCTGGCTGAAGGCACACTCGACTACAGCAAGGAAGATGCTAGGTCCTCTCGTGACAGAGCTTGTGACAAGGGCAAGATTGGGGGTTGCAGAGAACCCAGTGAGTGGTGATCGCATGCTGATGTTTGCTTGTAACCCAGTGCAAAGAAGTGTTCCATTGATTGGAAGTTGGTCCAGCATGCACAGCACAGCCCAGCTAAAATTGGAAATGGAAAACTTGTGTGCAGCTCTTGGCATCTCCACAAACAAGACACCATTCACAGGGTTGTGAGACAACCTGACAGTCAATAGGTCACATGTCATGTCACAACAGTCCCAAAATTTCTAACTTTGGTTTCTTCTGTAGGAGAGGCCACTCTTCCACTGCCTGTGTGAGTGCCCTGAATACTTGAGTGTTGATGTGTTCAAACACCTGTTTGGCAGTGGATATGAAACCAAAGTCCTTCAAGAAGTCCTTGAATAATTCTTGGCTGGAGTAAGTTTAAGCCACTCTGAAATTGACATAAACATACTGGGTGATATAGCTTGTGGAATAATCTAAGAGTTATGATCAGGGAACACCCCATTCACATGGGTAGAAACATCTTTGGGTGCAGCATGCACCTCAGATCATTTAACCCTGTTAACATCACTGGCATCATGTAGAGAAGAATGAGGAAACAAGCTTGGTCTAGTTGCAGCCAGAGTAGGGACCCTTGTGCCATTATTGCATATTTCATGTAATGAAGTGGGCCACAGAGCAGGTGTCTGACAGGGGAGATGGAGGCGAGAAGGACTGAGTTGGAGATGACTTCTTCACAGATGTCAGACCAGTAGGTAAGTGAAAGCCAGCTGAGACCAAGTATCAAGGCCTTGGTGATTCCAGTGTAGATATCATGCCAGGAAGGGAGTTTGCACGGGAGAACCTTTCTTTGAAACATTTTGCAGTTCCCACAGCCACCTCATGTGGGACTACATGACTTATCATGCATTTATTTCAAATGCCACAAAAAATAAACTAGAATGGTTTGTGAAACTCTGGGCAAGAAAAAGAGGAGAACAGTACATGGACTGTGACCAACACTGTGTGAGTGGGACTTGGTGGTTTGCCACTTTGGAGGCAGGAGGCAGTGGGAATTCTGACCTCAGAACTGAAATCATTATAAGTCATGCTGACTAGCCACTTTGAAATTGTCAAGTATGGAAGTTGATGTGAGGCCAACCCTTAAGTTTAGAACTCCATTGCCAACTAATAGACCTTAGGAATGTTTAGTTCTTGCGCCAACAGTCCTGAACCAATAGGAGTCAATGCACATACATACCTAAGCTCAAGGTGAGGCCACTGAGGTGTACCCCTTCCCATTCAAACTCCCTGATCAAATGTGCTGATTCCCAAATCCAAAGCATCAACAGCTACACCCCAGCTTGGTATTCACAGCCACCCCAAACTCGGACAACAAGGTCCTAGAAATTCTTGTAGCAGTCAGGGCACACTATGGCAGAGATAGTTCACATCGATGGTAGATATGCACTAAAAGAGAAGTTGGGGACTGGTTCATATGGTCAGTGAAGAGCTGTTGAATTCTTGAGTGCATGAAAACCATTTACAATTGTTAGCCACAGTTTACCACACACAAGACATTATTACAAAGCAGACTGTTGTAATAAAGTTAGAACCAGCTACCTGCAAGCCAACAGCTTGCCAAACTCACCTGGAACATGAATACCAAGTTCTCAGTGAGCTTGGAGGTGCCACTGGACTTCCTTGGCCAATTTGGTTTGGCAGAGAGGGGTCTTATCAAGTCATGGTTATTGATGACCTCGGTCTGTCCTTGGATGAGTTACTCAAAGCATCTCCTGATGGTACATTACTGAAAATGGTGAGTTTCATCCACTGTTTTACATGTCGAATCAATGGTCTAGTTCATCTCAACTGCATTCAGATAACCCAGTGTAGGGAGAGAGTACTCCCTAGTAGGATATTGAGTGGTAAGAGAGTGGTAGGGTTGTTGATTGTATCTAAGGGCTTGATCCCATTTTGTACCTTGGGTTGGGACTTAGGTGCGAGGGAGTGGCTGATTAGTAAGTGAGGTTGGACTTGGACTCAAGTTTGTAGTAGTTAAAAAAACAATCACCACTATTGAGGCTGGAGAGCACAGGCTGGTGCAACCAGTCTGTGACAGTCTCTTCTGTTTTCTGCCCTTGAGAGTGAGGTCAGGACAGCTCTAGGGGAGTCCTAGAGTAGTGAGGGATTGAGGAGTTTTGTGTCTAGTTTTGCAGCTGAGTGTTTCTGTTCTTTTCATTTCATTTTCTCTACTAGTTCTTCTCTCTAGCAGGGTCCCTATTGGTCAAACTACCCTTCAGACCCCTATTTCCCCTTACATTTCTTAGTGATCTCTACACCATGACTTAGGTCTATTCAACCTGGGAATTCACCAAATTACATCATAATCACAAGTCAATATTGCTAAGTCTTGTTGCATGTGACACATACGCTATTCTTTTCATTCTCGATCTTTGAGTCACTTGTATGCTGTCTCGCTAGCATCTTTGTTTTGATGCCTGGCCTCAGCCTTCGCTCACCTCGTGCTCATGTTCTCCCTGTTCTTGGTTTTCAAGTTGGCTTCATGCCACTCCATAGATCTGAGGTTGACTTTGTGTCACCTCTGATCACACTCTGTTGACTCCATGTCACTGAGGTCGCCCTGACACCACCTCAAATCGAGTGTCAGTGGGGTTATAGACCTTGAGGAGTGTATTCTCTCCCTGTGCTTTATCAGATTTACCCCATACCAAGGTTCGTTCTCACCACTTTCAATCACACTATTGACCTCATAATATATTTTCTGTCCTTACTTCTCAACATCCAAGGCATCCCCTAATCACCAGTGTGTATGGCATCGTTCTATCTTTCACTTTCATGGACTAACTCTCATTCCTTGTTATGTGCCAACTGCGACTTCAAAGATCCTCACCTGTATCCCTCCATGGCTACAGCACTAACCTGCTTCAAGCTGTATTCTCAGCCTGACGACTGTGAGTTCTTTCTTCCACTTTACTTTATTCAGGAGCTAACACATTGCCATAGCAAGAATTAATTTGCTGGATGCAAAAGCTGTTGCCTGCAAGGACCACTGGGTAATAACATCCCCCAATGTAGACTTCATCCCGGAGCCTCACATCTTTGGGGAAGAAGATCTTCAACCTCGTGCTGATGGTCATTTTGGGTTAGTGGATTGCTTTCAATGGCCACAGCTGCATGACAAAGAATTTGAATATTCAGTTTGCATCCTTCAAAAAGATTCTCTTCCCTCCCTCACTATTGCATGGTATATGCTGACTCCTGACGATTTCATTATCCCAACTGGCACCAAATTTGCTGTTGGCAAGCTGTGAGATACAACGGTCCAGCAATTCGAGCAGCTATATCAGTTCTTATGCAGCTGTCACCACCCTCTCCAAAACCAAACTGTTGGCCAGGAAGTCCTACATCATCGAATAGCTTTAGCTCGACACGAAGTCACCTGGTTCCAGCATTACCCCCTTGTGTTCCAAGATCTTGTTGCCTTTGTCATGCAGCTTCAGTGCACCCTGTTGGATATCCACACACTGCTTGATTATGTCGAAATCCTCTATCCTCTCCTCACATCCCCACCCTCGAAACCCATGCGTGCAAACCCCACCTGGATGGGGTGCTTTATGAGGAACACCAAAGTTTGTGAAAGCCTGTATTTTGTGGGGGTACTGGTGTGGTTAGTTCATGATGAAGAGTTCATCCCCCCGACTATGAATATCATCCATCCAGTGCGGCTGATGTTCCCTGACAATATAGTCAGGGCCATGTACTCGGAAAGTGGGGTGAGCAAGCCATTTCCATCTATCTTCTGGGGTCCAGGTGGCCTTCTCTGCCATTACCATATGCATCGGTGCTATGAAGGTACTCTCACTGAATGACCTGAGCCCATAGCAACTCTGTCTGCTGCACAATCTTCCTCGTCGCAGCAGCCTTCCTGTGGTGGCAAGCAGGCCACTCAAAAACAAAGCAGGGCCACAAGGGTTCAGGCCAGTGCAGGCCCCTCTCAAGGTATGTAACTACTACGTGTAAATTCCTTTCGTTATCCTTGACCAAGCTGTAGTACCATCCCCCCAAAGGTCAGCTAGTGGAGAGGTGAAATGGGAAGAACCTGTCATTCCAGATATTCCGAGGCCCCATAGTGTTTTCGACTTTGCTTGGAAGAAAGCAGAGAAGAATATGCAGAGAGTCCAATCAGGTTTGGTCGATCCTGGCTACCACTTCCCGAAGCCAATACTTTTTGTCAATGTGTCTACACTGGAATGGAAGAAAACATACCTCATCAATTGGCTCTCTGCACATCCACTCTGGATCAGTCAAGTCAGTGTTCATTCTCCCTCAAAGTTCCCATCCCCTCAGATGTGGAGGGACTTCTTCAATACTATTGGCACTGACCTCCCCTCCTCCACAAGGAGTGCATCGACAAAATCAGCAGTTTGAGACATTTTGGGGGAAAATATTATTCATGCAGCTCAGGGTTTGGCAGGAGTGCCAGAAGAAATTGAGTGGTGAGGAATGCAGGCTAGTTCCATTATTTTGTGACTAGCCCTTTTCATTAATATGTTATTCAGGTTTGAGTATCTTCCCTTTTGGATCCACCTCTCTGGCTCATTCGCTCCATTCTGTGGTAACTATATGAGCTCAACTTTCGCTATGAGCTGTATGCACTTGATCAGGTCATCATACCCCATCTTTGGACAACCAATGAAGCCCAATTGGATCGGCAGGGCCTTCTTTACAGCATTTTCCCTGGTGAGTCTGGTCTTCTGATGTGGTCAGAGCATGTACCACAGGAACCATGTGAGTTGGGCCTGTGTGCCAGTAGCATGTCAATCAGCACTTCCATACTGGAATAACTTCTGTAAGCTGCTGTCTGCATGGCCTGGAGCACCCCCTCGTTTACAATATCCTGCCAAACTGGATGACCAAAGGGGCAACAGTGCATTTTTTGAACACTCTATGTCTGCGTCACTATTTTACATTCAAACTGCATTTGATTTCCTCAGATGACAGCCTTCCCTTCTGCATCTTTTCCAATTTGTCTAATTTGTTTTTGTGATCAATAATATCATTTTCCACTGATTTGTTCTTTCATAAGTCCAAATTTGCCTTAGTGTCAATACCATGGTGGGATGTTGTATCATGTACATTTCTGGAAGCAACTGAGTCTGGATCTCCTTATCCTGTTTGGTCAAACTTTAACTGTGGGAACGTTCATGCTCTCTTTTTTTTCTTGTAGTCTCATCCTCTCTCGACACAGGGAGCTGCTGGGTAAGTAATGTTCATGCAGTCTGTTATATCCGATGCCCTTTTTGTTTGTGTTGCTGTGGTAACCCACAATTGTTTTCAGTAAGGAACATGAACATTGCCATGTACTGCCCAACACAATTTCTGTGTCTAGCTCTCAACCATCATTCCCAGTGCACCCTTGACTGCAATTAGCGGTTTCAGGTATGTAGCAATATCTCCTCACAAGCTAATTCTCATGTCCTCTGCTGCTAGATTATCATTCCAACAGGTTTGTGTTCTCCCTGTCACCTGTTGTACTGACTATCTGTTGACTTCATGTCTCAGTTATAGCCTGTTGACTTTGAGTCCTGGGGTGTACCTCTATTGACTTCATGTCATAGTTTTTGCTGTTATGGCAGTCTGCCATCTGAAGCCTTGCAGGTGTCAAAATACCTCCCCTTCCAACTGTCCTTTGGATACTTCCAGCCACATGAGTTTCACTCTTTGCTGCACATTTGTGTACCCACATCGTCAATCCAGCATACCATCACCTCATCCCCTTCATCCAGTTGGCTGCCTGATGAAGTTCCACCCTCTCTGTCATCCCCATCAAATGATCAAATGTCTCTCCACAGATCTGCACCTTCAGTATGTCTGATTTTTTCTCCACAATGGTGTTTATGTTGCCTTGCCTTCACTATAGCATCGCTTGTTGTCATCTGCTTCAACTAGTCAGTTGTGACATGATCAGGCATCTTTGTCAGGTCCTTCAGTATGTCTGATTTGATCCATATGACACAAATGTATTCAACCTGTAATAGCACCCATCCCACCCTCTGTGTGTCCCCCCTCCTATAGCTCATTACCACCATCCTCCAGGTACAAAATCCCTGTACCTCCCTCTCCCCCACCTGTCTTCATCCTTCCTGGCCACCAATGTCTTGCCCAAGATGCTGGTGCCATGCTGCCCTGCCCCCAACCCTGTACCCGAAAGCCTGATGTGTTTGATGTTGTGAATGACATTCAACTCAATGAGGAAGTAACTTCATCTTCTCTAGGCAGTTCACAGAAGCAACAAAAACCAATGGTGGCAATGGTCTGAAGATATTATTCCAGCACTCGTTAAGCCCTACATGGAGTATCTTGCAGTGTTGCAATCCCTGTGTGTGGTAGTTGATGCCCAGGTTGACAGTGCAAGTCAATGTCACAACTGTGTAGTGCATCGACTTTGTGTGTGCTGTCTTTTCTTTCACTGTATGTGAAGCTGTTATTGTCCTACATCTTGCTTTTGCATAGTAGGTTTGGATGAGATTGAGATTACTTATTGTGTGTGCACTCCAGCTCCTATATGGCTCATGGCACGTGGCCTATTTGCTTGTCCCCTGTTGCACCCACTCTGGCAGTTGATCTCTGCCTGCTGGAGTTCATGAAGACACTCTTTGTGCAGTTGACCCCTAATACAACAGCATGGTGCGAAGCATTTGAATGTTTCCTAGATGGTCAAGGGTACAAGCTTCAGTCAAAGGTGTGTGTTCTCTTGTCCCTATATTATGTGTTCATCCTATGCTCCTATGTGTGCGATGTCCCCTTTGCTTTGGAGGCAACTTGCAGAAGGCCAAAACTGATCCAGATGGGTGAGTAAATGAAAAGGTTGACTGTAAATTGAATGACTGACTTATAACAAATAGCTTGGACTGTATTGTTTGCTTGGATGCATGTTTTACTCAGAAAAGGACCAATAATCCATGGAATTCAGCTACCTGTGACCCTCCCAATCCCACCAATACTGTGTTCATACCTGAGGCAGAGGTGAAGGCTATGGAAAATTTCATTGAGGAACAGCAGTCCTGCTCATCCAATCATCACCATTCTCTGGCTCAGTACTCAACAGGAAGACAGGCTTGAGGATGGGATGAGAGTGCCTAGCTCTGTGTTGGATGGATGTAGGGATTCTTTCCATGCAGCAGATGAGAAGCAGCAGAAGGCAAGCACCCATTTCTTTGCAGACACAGGGCTTATGGCCTTGCTCTGCTGCCATGATTGTGTTCTTTGGCTGGTCAATATGACATCAGCAGGAGAAAAACAGCATTATGCTCTGGCACTAGTGAAGAAGCTCTTTGAGCATTTGCCTTCTACTATGACAGTTGGCCTCTTGTATGACATTGGCTGTCAATTAGAGCATAGTTGCTACAAGTGGAAGCTCCTTGATGATGGGATACTTTCTAGAATAAAGTTTGGCATCTCAGTTTTCCATGCTTATGGTCACCAGTGGCCATGCCAGATAGTATATCACCCACATAAATGTGTAGAGTTTGGTTTGTCAGATGGTGAGGGATGTGAGTGATTATGGAGTTCTTTGAAAGTGCTCATTCCTATTCTCTGAGTGTCTGGGGTAAGGATTAAGTTTTGTATAACAAAATTTCCATGTTAATGCTCTGCCTAGTATCATCAGAGGCTATTTGTCCTTGACAATCAAATCTGACACTGTGACAAGAAGTCTTTCTCTCATTTTGGCCAGTGGCTGGATAAAAGATGGACACTTTGTAAAAGGAAGAAAATGATGGCTTGGGAAGCATTTCATGAGTTGCACATTGACATGCAAACTCTAAGACATGAGTGGGCTGCATAGGTAGAGTCACAAGCTAGGCCTCTACCATGTTAGTTTTATTTTCTCTATTCTTGACAACTGTTGCTTATCACCCATTATAGGGCAGTCCAAGAATAAGGGATCACAACAGTTGGCTTATATCCTCTCCCTAGAGAAGACTGTGGAGGACTATCAGAGCCATGTGGATAAACTGGAGAATGATCTTATTAACAATCATGTCAATGACATCATTGACTTTAATCTTCAGCTTACTTCAGCAAAAGGTTCACTTTCCAAGGCCAGTCAAGCTCTCAGGCAAAAAAAGAATGCATTAGGAGTCTCAGCAAAAACTGACCTTTATATGCTGAGAAATAACAAGTGGCTTCAAACCCAGACTAATGCACAAGCATTGAAGATTAGGATTAGAGAGTGACTTTGTCAATGCAAGTTTGAATTGGAGCAGTTAGAACGGTCATATAGAAACTCTGTCAATGGTGAGTACTAAAGATTCTTCTGGCTGTTATTTTTCTAATGACAACTGTAGAAAATCATATACAGTCACATGTGGAATCATCCATAAAATGCCAGGAGCCTGCCATACAGAAGCTTGTCAGCACATATAACAATCTCTGTGGTGAATTACAAAGCATGATACAACTTCACAAAGCCCCTCCTGGTGCCATCCCCCCTACTCTGATACCTTCAAAGGGTATTTTTCAGCTGGATGTGGATAGTGATATTTGGCAGGATGTGGGCCTTGAGGAGTGCTGTGCTGATCCTCCAAGATGGCTTGCTGATGAGAGTGTGTGCAAGGGAATCAAGCTGATGCTGGAGATGGATCGTTGTAATGAAGAAGAAAGGAGATTGTCAAGGGAGCGATCTGTCTTACAGGAGTGGTTTGCTGTAGAGTGGTTGAGTATACAAACTGCATTGGAAGAAGCAGGTGAGCACAGATATTGTTTTCATGGTACTATCTGACAATACCTAGATAAAGAATACAAGTATTCTCTGCAAGCATACAGGGCTAACCTTGTAGCAGTGTATGTCAAATGGGAAGCAAAGGTTAGACACATTCCATGTGCCTGGGTGCCATCTAGGCCTTGGGGTCCCACAGGGGAGGACATGGCAAACTACCTTGCCATCCCTTGTGATCCATCTGTTATGCCTGCTGCAGAAGAGCCAACAGATGAATTATTCAAAGACTACAGTTCTGAGTGGGGAAGTGTGGTGTCAGAAGGGGATGATGAACTGACAGCCATTGAGGAAATGGCATTGGTGGAGGAATATCAAATAGGACAAGCAGATGAGCAGGAGTTCTCAGAGGATGAAGACTGATTGAATGATATTGAAAATGGCTATATGCCATCTTCTCCAGTACAATTACCATCCAAAAGGCATAGGTACTAGGGTGGGTATACATGTATTGTTAGTGTATGTAAATCTGGAGAAACATATAGAATAAGTTTGTGCTGATCTCATTGTTATAAGTCAAGCTACACCATAGTTTGTTGGGCTGGTAGAAAGCCACAAACAGATCATGGCTGGAATGAGTGCTTTGCTTGGGGGTGAATGGCTGAGTGGTGATGTCTCAACGAGGGATTCATGAATGTCCAACTCAGGCTGGTGATTCAACACCAGTGTGGCAATTCTCAAATACAGGGTGGCAATTCTCCATGCCAGGGTGGTGTTTGTCCACACCAGGCTGGCAATGCTCCACACCAGGCTGGTGATTCACCAACCCATGGTGGTGAATCTCCACACCAGGCTGGGGATTCACCAACCCAGGCTGGAAATTCTCCACACCAGGCTGGGGATTCACCAACCCAGGCTGGGGATTCTCCAACCCAGGATGGCAATTCTCCACACCAGCATGGCAATTCTCCAACCCAGGCTGGCAATTCTCCAACCCAGGATGGCAATTCTCCACACCAGGATGGCAATTCTCCAACCCAGGATGGCAATTCTCCACACCAGGCTGGTGATTCTCCAATCTATCTGAGGCTTGCATTCAGCCACCTCCCATGCTAATTCCTTTTACATATCAGCCTTTGCAATGATCCCTCACATCCAGTGGCACTCCCATGCTGATTCCTTTTACATATCAGCCTTTGCAATGATTCCTCACATCCAGCAGCACTAGTCCTATTATCTGGAAATTCTCCATCCTGTGCTGGAATTCAGCCATCTCCCCCACTAATTCCCTTTACATATCAGCCTTTTGTGATGATCCTCAGATCCAGGAGTGCTAGTTCCCTTATTCCACTAAGGTCAACTGCAGACCATTGTTGTCCCCAAGGAGTGACTATAGACCAGCAGTATGAGCTTATGAGATATATGACAAGCTTGCATGAGTGGTTGGCTTGGCACATGAATGACCAAACAGTGATGTCTGGATGAAGCACACAAAGTACATAAGTATGCAGTCCCATCACTGCCACCCCAGGTCAATGCACAAGTGTCCATTTGGTATCTATACATAATGGTACATGGCTTGACACCCCTACACCATATTCTGTGATTTGTTGTGAGTGGCAGTGTTTGTTTCATCAAATTCTGACCATGCATTGAAGAGGTGTGATCAACCGGAGTTGGGCATTTTTTATGACAAATAGAGTCCCATGTACAACTCTATTTTTAATAGGAGAAAGTGATCCATTAAAAATCAAGGTCCATTTTAACCTGGAGAAAATGCAACATCCATGTCTATTATAGGCTTGAGAAAGTCCACATCAAGGTACACTGAGGTCCATTTCAAGCTGGAGAAAGTGCCACATAGGGTTAAATTTAGTCCACATTAAGGTCTATTTTACTCTGGACAAAACTCCATGGCACCTGCATTGAGGTCCATTTTAACCTGGAGAAAGTCCCATGTTGTCCACATTAAGGTCTATTGTACTCTGGTCAAAGCTCCATACCACCCACACATCAAGGTCCACTTTAAACTGGAGAAAGTGCCACATAGTCCACAATATGGTCTATTTTAGGCTGAAAAAAAAATCCATATCACTCACACTGAGGTCCACTTCAAGGTGGAGAAAGTGCTAAATAATCCAAAATAAGGTCCACTTTTCACTGGAGAAAGTCCAATGTTATCCAAAATAAGGTGTAATCTGCACTGGAGAAAGTCCCACATTGTCCAAAATAAGGTCTAATCTGCACTGGAGAAAATCCCACACTGTCCAAAATAAGGTCTAGTCTGCACTGGAGAAAGTCCCACACTGTCCAAAATAAGGTCTAATCTGCACTGGAGAAAGTCCCACACTGTCCAAAATAAGGTCTAGTCTGCACTGGAGAAAGTCCCACACTGTCCAAAATAAGGTCTAATCTGCACTGGAGAAAGTCCCACACTGTCCAAAATAAGGTCTATTCTGCACTGGAGAAAGTCCCATGTGGTCCAAAATAGGGTCTATTATACACTGGACAAAGTCCTATATTGTCCATAATCTGGTCTATTTTACACTGGACAATGCTCCATACCACCCACACTGAGGTCCATTCCAAGCTGGAGAAAGTCCCATCTGGACCCCAGCCACTCAGTCACATCACACAATAAACATATTATTAATGGTGAAAAGCACTTTCTCCAGTGCTGTCCATGGTGAATCTCCAGGCATGGTGATTCACCAGCACCAGCTGGGAATTCCCAACCCCAGTAGACCCATTAGGTATATACATCTGTAGAAATATATAGACCTAATAGGTCTCCTTTGGGGGTTGACTGAAGTGGTGGGATTCCTTTTCAGGCCCATAGTTGCCTTATAATTAAGATAGGCTGCCATGGGACATCCCTTACACCTTCATAAGGGTAGGTGGGATGTCCCATTGTAACCTCATAGGCTGCCCAGGGAGATCCCATCATAGCCTGGGAGGCTTCCATGGGACATCCCTTTCGCCTTCACCAGGTGGGGATGTTCCATCACAGCCTCAGAAGCTGCCATGGGACATCCCATTCACCACCACAGTTATGGCTTGAGATTGCTCACCACAGCCCCAGAGTGGGTTTGTGTGGATGAGGAGAATGTTTACTCCAGAGAAAAAGGGTCATCTCACCCAATGGAGGTTGGTACATAATGAATTATGAGTCAGTGTGCATGGTGGGGACTCTGCTTGGCTGTATGGCACTATACAATCTCAAATGTTTTGGCTGATGCTAGCCACTCAGACTGCATGGGACACCACATGGCTACCTCAGAGGGAGTTCACAAAGAGAAGCTGGATGTTTAGTGCAGAGTACATGGGTCATCACACCCAATGGAGGGCTCATCATCATCAAGATTGACATGGCAATAATATGTAATAGGTAGACTCTTACAAGAGCTGTATTTGTGTTGTGACATACTGTAGTAAATCAAGAATTGGGAGCCAATGGCCATGATTCCACAGTGGGGACCCTCTGTACTAATCAGTAAAATCCAAATTGGCTTCATGGACCTTGATGTGTCTTAAATTTATTTTAAGGGTAATAAGCCTATTAGCCCACTGAACATTGAATGGCTTTGGTGGCATTGTTGACCTTGAAAAGAGTGTAAGGTCTGTAAAGCCAATATGGACTTTACTGATGTGGTGGCTCTCCAGCACCATACAGTCTGGGATGCTTTTGCTGATGTAGCCTCAGAGGCTGCCATGGGCTGTCTTTTTCACCTTCATCAGCAAACCAACCCTCCATCTGTCCAGGCTGAACAGACTGGACCATGCTGGACAACTGTCCCAGAACCCCAGTTACCCCCAACAAGGTACCTAACTGGCTATCTCTGTCCAGATCATCACAGTGCTGTCCCAGACTGTTCCAACACTATCCCAGACTGTTTGACTATTGTCCTAGACTATTCCAGTTCAGACTGCATCAACTGGATGTATATACAACAGGCTGTGACAGACTGCTCCAGTATAGAAAAATCAAACAACTGTGAAAGATGGCATATGCAAATTTAGATTAGTATGGAATAATCTAAATGGTGTTACGCTAAGACCGAAGTCTGTAACGTAGGTCGAGCCCAAGTAGTCATTCTACAACATGATGGTTGTAACCTTCTGTCTGAAGGATTTGATCATAGTTCTGATAGAGAGCTGGGAGCTCAAGTTCAAAGTTCTGAGGAACTAACCAGTAGATTGGGCAGCTCTAGTCTGAGGGTCTACTCTAGACTAGAGGCGACTATATATAGTACAGGGAAAGAGGCCTCAAGGTGACCTCATGTAGCTAGAGAGATAAAGGCCATTGGCCAGAGTCCTACATGCGTTGAGAGAAGATACTGCCATTGGCCAAGCCAAGGCATGAGTCAAAGAAACAGAAGAGAAATGCATAGAACAAGACAAACAGCATCAAACAGTCAGGAAAGGAAAGAAAGTCCCACAGCAAGGCATGAATCATAACATTACCCCCTTCATATGGGGGAAGCCACTGGTTTCCCATTCTTCAGAGATGGGAGTTGCCATAGGGTTCACTGGTCATGTTGGTGATGGTGTCATCATCAAAATCAAAGTTGTTGTCTTGGAGGTCATAGTCACTATCTTCAGCAACAAGAGTCTGTTCCTCTTCAACACTGGGGACAGAAAAGCATTCCTCACGGGAATGACAGTGGGTGGGGCAGTTTGCCTGGGTATGACCAGGGGGTTCATCCCACAGATGGGACATTCATAGGTGGGGCAATTCACTCAGACGTGACCAAGATGGTGACAGACGAAGCAAGTTTCATTGTACAATGGGTGAGAGTGGTGTAGGGAGAATATCCTCCCTACTAGGATATTTCTTTTATTTCACTGTTTTTACTTACTGATTTGTTTTCTTTTCTTTCTTTTGTTTTTTTTACTTTGTGTTTGCACGCATTGTGGCTTATGTAAGCCCGTGTGGCCACTTTGAGAGCACTGTACATACTTAGAAGAGAAATAGATGCATTATAGAGACGAAACAGACTGAATTCTGAGCCCTCAGGCTCAGAATGTTATTTCTCCATTCCTGATGTGCTATACATGTTTTCCTGGGTCTCTCTTGGGTTTTAGGGCATGTTTTCAGTCTTTTCACACCACTCTTTGACTCCCTACCAGGCAACTCTAGCTCCCTGGGTCAAACTAGGACCCCCTTCCAACAGGAGGCTCTCTAGTCTCCTCCCACACTCCTTTTCTATCAATCTTTACAGCGGGTGAGCACCCCAAGCTCAGTGTCTATGGCAGTGTGGGGGTGGCTTCAGGGAACAGAAGGTCAATGGGTCTCCTCAGTTTGGCTGAGGAGTTTGGTGACCTGTTCTCCTGAGAGGCCAAATGCCTCTTGGGGATCAACCATATTTGGGGATGTAGATGATGATGGGGAGGACAGGGACAGGCAACAGGCATGGGGGTGAACCCTCCATGGAGAAGGCAATGACTGTGGGGAGTGAGATGATGATGAGGACGATGAGTTTCTATATTGAGACAGGGGGCAGGCAACAATGGGAGCAGTGCATTGGTGGATGTTGTGGATAAGGTCAGCCCCTCTGAGTACATTGAAGAGGTGGAGAATCAACGGAATTTGTTCCCTCAAGATCTCCTCGAGGATGGTGCGGGTGAAGCTGAGGTGGGGGCCCTGTCTTTTGACATAGCGGGCAACATTTTCGATTCTGAACCCTTGAAGAGTGATGTGATAGACCAAGTTGAGGGGGGAGTCAGTATCAACCTCCCACATGACAGGGTTGTAGGAGGAGGGGTCAGCAAGGAACACCTGGTAGGTGTTGAGCATCCCTTCCTTGGCTGGGACACACATGCGACGGGTGAAGGGGGCAGGGCGGCAAGTTGCAGGGGAGACATGATGGGCAACTGGGGCAGAGGAGCAATGAGGAGGCATGATTGAGATGAGAGAGACATTTCTGGTTGTTTGAGGTGGGGTTTGTTTCTGAGGGGGGAAGTCTCTGGGGAATCATTTTTTATAGGCAGACAGGGTATCTGCTGCATGTTCAAGGTGCTTGGACTTTGCCACAAGTTTTCAGAAGAAGGGTACCCTTTCCATTTGATAAGGAACACATGTCCTCAGCCTAGTCATTTATGGCCAACGATTGCTTCCACCTCATACTCTTCTTCTTCATTTACGATATCAGGGGGTGGAGATGGGAAGTTCGGTCCATGTACAGTGTTTTCACAATAGGGCAATAAGAGGCATGCATGGAACACATTGTGGATCTTCCATCATGTGGGAACATCAAGGTGATAAGTGACAGGGGAAAGAACCTCTGAGACAACGAAGGGTCCTTCCCATTTTGGTGCGAACTTCCTATTTTCATAGGAACATTTCAGGTGTCGAGCTTCTAGCCAGACCTTATCTCCTTTCTGGAACAGGGTAAAGGGTTTAGCGAAGCAGTCCTTCATTGCCCTTTGGGCGAGATCATGGGTCACAAGGGCTTCTTCTCGTGCCTTATGGAGTTTGGCTATTCTTGTTTCAGCAGCCAGGGTCTTTGATTTGACGATAAGGGTTGGTAGGGGTTTCGGCTCATAGCCATACATGAGGTAGAACAGAGATTGACCAGTGACAGAGTGGGGTCAGTGATTGTGAGCGAATTCTGCCATGGGTAGATGCTGGACCCATGAGGACAGTTCATTCTGGCAGAAGATTCAAAAATAGGTCTCGACTTCCTGGTTTACACGTTCTGTTTCTCCATCAGTCTGAGGGTTATAAGTGGTGGAGAGCCCCAGGGAGTACCCAAGGAGTTTAGCCAGTTCTTTTGCAAACATGGAGGCGAACTGTGGGCCTCGATCAGATATAATTTTGTCATACAGGCCAAACCTGGAAAAGACTCTTTTGCAAAAAAGGGTTGCAACTTTGAGGGTGGAGGTGTTTTTTGTGGTTGGGATAAGAATTACCCCCTTCATAAGCCCATGGTCTACCACAACCAAAAGGGAATCATATCCAGAATTTGTTGGAAGGTCAGTGATGAGATCACAGGAGATCTGTTGGAAGGGTCTCGTTGCAGAGGAGGGAATTGGGGTGAGAGGTGGGGTGGTGGGGTGGGTGTTGACTTTGTTTTGTTGACACACCACACATCCTTCAACGTATTTGTGAACAAATGTGGCCATTCCAGGCCACCAGTACCCAGTGGAGAGTAGTTGTCTTGTTTTGAGGACTCCCAGATGTCCAGCAGAGGGGTGGTCATGGTGATGAGTGATGATCTGTCGGTGAAGAGTGGGGTTCTCAGGGACGTAGGCCTGGTCCTTATAGAAGAGGATTCCTTCTTCAAAGTGCCAGTCAGAGAGGTTTGACTTGAAGGGTAGGGGCATGTCCACTCCTTCAATGGCCTGTAGGGCTGTGAGAACTACTGGGTCTTTAGTGGATGACTCAGCAAGCTTTGAGGAAAGGGCAGTATCGATGATGTTTACAAACAAAGTCTGGGGTAGGAGCATAACTCCCTTGTTGTCGGTTTCTTCATTGGAGAGTGCATCAGGTGCACAAAGTTCCTTTCCTGGTACATGTGTGAAGGAAAGGTCAAAATCAGCAAGGTCCAGAAGCCAGTGTGCCTGGCAGCAGTTCAAGTTACAGGGTTGTTGGAAGTAGGTCAGGTTTTTGTGGTCTGTGAGGACCTGTACTGGAGCAAGTGTCCCTTGGAGGTAGTGTCTCCAAGTCTTAAGGGCTTGGATCACCCCTAACAATTCTCTATCATATATGTCATAGTTTCTCTCAGCAGGGTTGAACGACTGAGGGATAAAAGCACATGGGCACCACTGTCCATTTAAGTCCTCTTGCATGAGAATACCCCCAGTGGTGTACTTGGAGGCATCTGTAGAGATTGCAAATGGATTGGAGGGGTCAGGCATGAGTAGGACTGGTTCTTTTATGAACACCTTTTTCAGGGTTTGGAAAGCAGTCTCAGCCTTTTTTGACCAGTCCCAAGCCACGTTTTTCTTTGTAAGGTCGATAAGGGGTTGGGCAATGTCAGAGTAATATGGGACAAATCTTCAGCAGGAGTTTGCAAACCCCAGGAAGGAGCAAACCTCCTTGACCTTTGTGGGGGTGGGCCAATCTGCAATTCCCTGAACTTTAACAGGGTCCATGGCAACAGTGTTTTGTTTGATGATCATCCCAAGGTACTCCACCTCAGAAAAGTTGAAATGGCACTTTTCTAGTTTCAATGGCAATGAGAGTTCCTTTATTCTCTGGAGAACTTGTAGGGTTCTGAGTCGATGTTCTTCTGGGTTGTTCGAGAAGATGAGAAGGTCATCCATATAGACAACCAGCCATCCTTCTGCAATGAGATCCCAGAAGGAGTCATTCATGAACCTTTGGAAAGTGGCAGGGGAATTGCACAGCCCGAAAAACATGACCATTGGTTCAAAGAGTCCTTTATGTGTGATAAAGGCTGCCTTCCATTGGTCTCCTTCTTTGATCTGGACATTGTTATACCCAGATCAGACATCCATCTTTGTGAAGATAGAGGCTCCTGTCAGTTTGTCTACCAGATCAGATATCAACAGTAGGGGGTAGGCATCCTTAACTGTGTGTTTGTTCAGGTAACGGTAATCTTGACACAGTCTAAGACTGCCATCTTTCTTTCCTACAAAGAAAAAGGGTGCTGCTTGTGGGGAGTTTGATGGTCTGATTTTCCCTTCTCAGAGGTTTTCCTCGACGAACTTTTCAGCAGCAAGTTGTTCAGATGAAGTTAGAGGGTAGGCCTTGGCCACCCTTGGTACAAAGTCTTCAACCAGGTTGATCAGGTGGTCATATGGTCTTATTGGGGGAAGGGTACCATTGGGGGGTTTTTCAAAAACTGAGGCAAACTCAGCAAACTCTGAAGGAAGGATGGCCTTCAGCTTGTTCTTTTCTTCTTTCTGGGCAAGTTCAGTTGCCAGGTTGAGTGTTCTCACCCATTTGTTGTTTGGTGCAATCAGGGTTGCAGCTTTTGCAAACCGGTTTATAAACATACAGTTGTATGCCCAGGTTGTGAATACATCTGGTTCTTCATGATCAAGGTAGATGTTGACCCCCTTCCTTTCGATGGGATCAGGGAGAGATGTCTCGGGAAATTCCTCTGGTGGAGTTTGGGGAATTCATAGGGCAGTGACATTTGTTGACTCATCAATGGTCAACATTCCATTTCTCCAATTGACAGTGGGATTGTTCTTTTGCAACCATGGTATGCCAAGGATGGCATTTTCTGATCCACAGTTCATTACATAGAACTTTTCTTTGTGAGTTATCCCCTGTATTTTAACAAACACGGTGGTGGTGAACAGGATGTGGCCTTTCTCATTCAGGGACCCATCAGCATTGGTGACTGAAACAGGTCTGGGGAGTCATTCAGTGGGGAGTTTATTTCTTCAGACAAATGCCCAGTCAATGCAAGATATTTCGGCTCCAGAATCTACCAGAGCGGTGGTGTTGACGACTTTTTCTCCAGTGGCTCTCATGAAAACAGAAATGGGGATTTTCATAACTCTCTCAGGGAGAGAGGATACTTTTACAGGAGAGGCCACATACAAGGTACATTGTTCAGGGGTTCCAGGCATCAACTCTGGTTCCCCATTCAAAAACCCTTTCTGAGAAACTTGGTCAGTTTGACCAGGGCCACAGAGGCCTCATCTTCATCATCAGTCTCTTCTTTGTTTACCTGCTTAACCTTTTTAGCAGGGTTTCTGTTTCGGTTGGGGCATTCTCAGGACATGTGTATGGCGATCTCTTTCTTCTTTTGAAAGTTTAACCACATCAACATCCATGGCATTGGGGTCTCTTTCTTCTTGGTGTTGGAAGTGGGGTCGAGGGTATGCTTTCCCCTTTCCCTTGTTGTCAATCCTTCCAGTGATGGCATGAGCTTTCTGCCACTGATTCTCGAAGTGCATAGCCTTCTCATACCATTCTTCAATCTTAGTGGGGACTTTGTCCATTCCATAGATCTGATGGACAAGGGCAGGTTTTAGCCTGGTAGTGAAGAATTCAACAAGGGCTGCTTCTTCTTTGATGCTACTGTGAGCAGTAGCTGTTCTAAACTTGGAGATATATTCTTCAATAGATCCCTTTTGTTTCAGGGTTCTGATCTTGGCCATGGCAGCACCAGTGGTGTCAGCTGGGGTAAATGCTGCCTTGAAATCTTTTTCAAAATCATTCATGGTCCCAAAACTGGGGTTCTGTTTCTCCAGGGCCACCTGGTAGAAAGTCATTGCCCATGCTTGGGCTACCCCCTTCTTCATCTGAGAGAGGGCATACGTGACACATTTATTGTCATTGTCATAGATGTCTTGATTGATTAGAAGATATGCCTTGACTGAGTACAGCCAAGACATAGTGGTTTCATGGCTACCATCATATTCAAATGGTGTGCTGATCTTCAATTCGGTGGGTCTAGCCGGAGCAGTGGGTGCTCCACCCTTTGATGATCCTAGGCTGAGGCCTCCAGATCCAGATCCTGACATGGTAAACAGGCTTCTGGGTTTAAGGCAAGGTTGAGAGGTAAGGGGATGGGGGGATCCTAAAGAGGATAGTATGTTCTGAAGGGTGTTCTGTAAGAAGCTGGTGTCGTCCTCAGATGGTGAGGGGTTCGGGTCAGTAGGGGCATGTGCTTCAGTGGCACTGTATTTGGTGTTGGAGCTCGACAGCTTGGGTTTGGGTTCATGTGGTTTGAGTGGGCTTGTCCACAATCTGTTCCTTCAAGGGAAAATGGTGTCTTGCTGAACAGTGGACAATCAGGCATGATGGCCAGGATGTAGACTAGAGCTTTTGTTATGCTAAGACTGAAGTCTGTAATGTAGGTCGAGCCCAAGTAGTCATTCTACAACATGACGGTTGTAACCTTCTGTCTGAAGGATTTGATCATAGTTCTGATAGAGAGCTGGGAGCTCAAGTTCAAAGTTCTGAGGAACTAACCAGTAGATTGGGCAGCTCTAGTCTGAGGGTCTACTCTAGACTAGAGGCGACTATATATAGTACAGGGAAAGAGGCCTCAAGGTGACCTCATGTAGCTAGAGAGATAAAGGCCATTGGCCAGAGTCCTACATGTGTTGAGAGAAGATACTGCCATTGGCCAAGCCAAGGCATGAGTCAAAGAAACAGAAGAGAAATGCATAGAACAAGACAAACAGCATCAAAGAGTCAGGAAAGGAGAGAAAGTCCCACAGCAAGGTGTGAATCGTAACAAATGGTAGGATGACAGCAATCAAGTAATGAGGATGTTTAATCAAGATCTACATCAAACCCAGTGGCCATGCCTGAAGAGCCACCATTCCTATTAACATGCTTTCAAACCAAGGAGCCAAATGTGATGGGTAACATACACACACCTGCCAATCTTTGCCCACTGCACACAACATGCTTTCATCTTGGCACAGTGGATCAGAGATGTATCACATTTAGACATAAGACCAAGTATATCAACATAGACACCTGCATAAATGTCCCACTTGAAAGAGACATCCTTGCCCTTGGCAATGACCTCATCCAGTGCAACTTTGATCTGTATGTAAAAGATTCAGCATGCTAGGGGAAATATTGAAAATAGAAGTGTACAGCAGTCATGGCAAGTGCAACAGCAGCATGGGGTACTTCACTCTGGAAAGCCTCCAGGAAAAGGTTGGCTACAGTGTTGGTACCTGTGTAGAAAAATTCAATGATAAGAGCAGATAGTGCTGGGTGGGCAAGATTATTTGTATGTCCCTGAAAAATGATATTAGTGCATTATAATATCGGAGCCTCCCACTCACCTCTTCATCAAAGCCATCTTTTAAGAAGTTACCACATTCCAGAAGCTGCCTCACAATACCAGCATTGACATCACAATGGTTTTGGGCATCCCACTCATAACACTCACAGACAAAAAAGTGGGCTTTCTTCTTCAAGGAAGAGCGCCAGTTACCAAGGTCTTCCCAGAGCTTGGAAGAAGTTAATTAATCTGCCTTATTACTATTGTGACACATACCAGCTTCATAATACCAGTTGCATAATGCAGCCACCATCCTTTGTGAACAGCCACATATATGTATCAGGCCTCAATTATTACAAGCAATCAGCAGATGTACCATCAGGGATTAGTAGCCCTTTGGAGCAATGCTCAGCAATGGCTTTGACCATGTATTCAGAAGCCTTGCTGTTGAAGTCCACATGCAGTGGAAATGAATTGACAGCTGCAATATCACAATGGGAAATTTGTTTAGCATGCTCTATAATATCACAGACTGATGGGGGGTAAAACTGGAGCTGGGACAGGTCTGAACTACCATCAGACATCTTCCCAGATGTAGCTGACAGAATGATGAGTAGATGGAGACAGTTGGTCATCAACACCAGAATGACTCATATAGCAAGAAGCTCCAGATATCTGCTGGTTGCATATGGCCATAAGCTGGGCATTATCATGGGGATGCAGACCATGATTGCACTGGTGGTGCTGAGTGACAACATCTTCTACCTCTCCTAACCATATGTCAGTAAAATATATTAATGACTTAAGTGGCACCCTACTTTGGGAGGCTACAGGCCCTGAACAACAGTTTTCTTCAGGCTGCAATCTGATAGATTGAGAATGCTCCTCACTAAGCTGATGTCCATGCCCCATATCTCCACTTACTACATGCCTGAATTGTTATGACTAATGAATGTGACAGCAATGAGACTCACCTTCACTGCATAGAACTGACTCTGTGAAGTGGTCATCCCCACTTGGAGAATGTTCATCAATCACCAGGCCATCTCCAGCTGAATCTACTCCACCTTTGTTGTCCCCAAGCAGTATGGTGTGAGATCCAGATATAGTTGAAGGGAGCTGAGCAAAAGACCATGTTTGATGCAGCCCCACAGGTCATGGAGGGGGAGAAGGGGTATCATTGTTGTGAGCCATGAGTTGATCTTGGGTGAGGGTACCTGAAGAGGGCTGAGCAGAAGATGTATGGACACAGGAATTATGTGGAGGAGCACCCAAAGCACAATTCATTGCAAATATGCAGGGTTGCAATGTCCATTTCTGGGGAGCAAGCCAAGAATCTTCCATCTCATGTCATGTTCCACAGAGATCATTAGACCCACATTCAAATGAGATGCCAGAAGTTGGCACTGAAGAGCCTTGCAACATGGCAGTCAAAAATACCAATGAACTGTGGGAAGATGGATGAGAGCTGTGTGATTTGATGGACTGCATTCCACCAGTAGGCCCAGCAGTAGACCAAGAAGGAATTCTGAAACCAAATGGTTGACTGGGCTGAGATGCAGTGAACAATGGCTGAATGCAAAAGTCCAGTGTCAGCTGAGATGCCCATGGTGGCATTTGGCTCTCCTTGTCATCATCACAGTGAGAGCCCATTCAGCAACCAGAGGTAGTTGCAAAACCTGGAGTGTACTTGACATGGGTGTCACTTAGAATGAGATGGAGATGGTGTCTGAGATTAAATATGGCTGCTTAATAACAGCATTGATAATCACTTGTGTGGTATGGACTATCATCGACCTGAAGTTCAGCAGTGCATCTGCCATCTCATGGCATTGATCATCAGCCTCATAGCATGTGTGGCTGCAATTATTATCCAGCCTCTAGAGCCTGGCCCCTGAACCATACCATACCTCAGCCCTCTCTGGTGAGGGGTGGGTGATTGAGCTTCTTGTGGGGCACCAAGACTGGATTTGCTGCAAGCTAGGAATGTATGCACCTGTCTTTGTGGAGCTCATAGGCAACTTGCATGCCCAGGGTCATGGAAATTCAAAGTTCATCTTGCTTGAGGAACAAGTGGCTATTTTTTTGTACATGTCTGTCACCAGATTAACTATTCATCATGTCAGTAAATGGTTTCAGCATTCAAATGTGACAATTTCCTGGTAAGTTTTCCATTTTACTGAAACTTCTTCTCCTGAACTTTTACAGGTACTTTCATAAAATGCTTCTGATATTCTCCTCCCCACTGTTTTATACCCAATATGTCCATCTCCCAGACAATGATAAAGTCCACAGTCATATTCAGAATAATCCCCAATTCTGGCCATTTTTTAGGGGAGTTATCAGTGCCTTGGATGGCAGCCACATCCATGCAGTGCCCAGGGCTCTTGAATGTGGTGCTTACCACAACTGCAAGGGTTTTATGTCGCAAAATTGTCTGTTCGCATGCAATTTTGACCTACTCTTTACCTACATGTTGACTGGGTGGGAAGGTTCAGCCATGGATGCACATATCTACCAGGATGCATGTACTAAGGGTCTCCACATTCCTCTGGGGAAGTATTTTCTTGCTGATGCCAGTTTCCCTCTGCAATCCAAACTTCTTGTTCCCTACCAGAGCATCTGATATCACCTTGCTGAGTGGAGATGTGCACATCAAAGGTAAGCAAAATGCCTTAATTAGAGCCTGCTGTCTGATAAAGTTAATAGGGCATCTCAAGGTTAAAGCCATAATGAATGTGTGTGAGGTTGAGTTTGAGATTTCAGTGCGGAATGATCGAAGTGCCAATTAAAATTTTAAACTGTGCTTTCTTCCAAAAAAGGGAGTGACTTATCTAATCCTTGCGTGCAGACAACGAAGTCCCATGTAGCCACATTTGTAATCTGCTTATCAATAGATGTAAGGCTGCACATGCAGCACAGCAACTGATAACCACCCCCCACCATAATGCCTAAGGTATCTGAGCATCAGGAACTGTTGGATATCCTTCAACAAGCTAGAGAGCATTTTGGTCTACTAGAATACTTGGATATCCTTCATGTAGCATTGCAGGAGGCTGAATCTTCTGACTCTGAAGGCTCAAGGGATGACTCAGATGGCAACACTGGTACCCCTTCCTCTCCATCTTCTAAACTCACACCCTCAGACACCTCCTCATCTGATCTGATGGAGCATGTGCTATCTGGCACTGTTGCTTTCTCTGGCTTCAGTGATGCTATTGCTGCACTCCAAGACGAAGTTGACAAGACTCGTGTCCTCAATAACCAGCCAAGACCAAGCCAGTCCCCCCAGCTCCACCTCCTTGACAAGCAGAAAATGGATCACCCCCACCTCTTTCAGCACAAACTCAGAGTTTCCCCAGATGTTTTTTCTTCCATAGTGGACAAGATTGAAGCACATCCAATTTTCCACAACAATTCTAATAACCCCCAGCTCCCTGTCCCAATCCAACTGGCCATTTTTCTGAATGCTGCTGGGCATTATGGGAATGCTGCCACTTCCCAGGACATGGCAGAGTGGGCTGGTGTCTCTGTTGGGACTGTCCACAACTGTTACAAGAGGGTGATGGTTGCCATTCTGCACCATCATGATGAAGTGATTCACTTTAACCCAGAAAATCCAGAGGACAGGAGGGAAAAGGAGATGGCAAAAAGATATGTGGAAGAGAGAACATGTCCTCAGTGGAGGGGGGGATTTTTGTGTGTAGATTGAACACCCTTTAATCTCTTTCAGAAGCCTGGGTTGCAAGGAGAAGGATTTTTTGACAGAAAATCCAATTATTCACTCTCTAATCAGGTGAGCATTTGCAACTTGGTGACCACATATATTCACTTGCATTTAAGGTCATCATCTTCCCCCACAATCTTTGCATTGTGGACTATGTTATTGGAGTTCCTGGAAGTCTCCATGATGCCAGTGCCTTCCAGCATACCCAATGTGCCCAGTCACCTGAAAGGTTTTTTGGTCAAAATGAGTGGCTCTGGGCTGATTCAGCATATGGCCATCAGAAGTGGTGCATCGTCCCATTCGAGAGACCTGCTTCAGGTCACTTGACCAGGGTTCAAAAGACTTTCAATTATCATTTATCAAAGGTATGTGAAGTTTTATTGAAGTTACCTGGTGCATACACACTCATCAGCTGGTAAGATACATGTTTGGTCTGAACACTTCTATGGTTCTCTCAAAGGGCATTTCCAATCCCTGAGAGAACTCCAAATTCAAATACAAACCCCACAGGACCTGGAGTATTGCAATGCATGGGTTTGAACTTGCTTGGTTCTCCACAACATGATCATTTCTACTGAGGAGGATCTTGGGTTAACACCATCAGCTGAAGGGTTTGCTGAAGGATTTGCTCCCTCTGAGGAGGATAATGAGGGTGAGGATCAAGGTGAGGGTGCAGATAATCAAGGCAATTATATTGGATCAGAGGGCCAGGTGTTTAGAGATGGGCTTGTCATCCATTTACTTCAGCACTTAGAATAGTAACATAACCACTTGTACCTGTAAATGTGTCAATTCTCTATTTTACCTTGGTTGTGTATTCTCAAAATTAACTCAAAGGCCACTGGAAGGAGAGCCAACACTTTATATATTCACAAAGTACAAAGTACATGTGAATAGGAAGGGGGGGGGGACTACTGTACAAATATTGGGGATGGGGGGGGGGGGACATGCAAGCATTCACTTCACTCAGATGATGATAAGTATGCAGTCATAGACTGGCAGGAAAGGAATGAACATCTTTGTCACCAAAAACATCTTGATGATCCTCACCACCTGCTATACATACCTCTCTGCAATGCGAGGTTCTGAGCACGAAGCTGCTCAAGCTGAACTGCCAACTCCATCTTCTTAACCTCTTGTGCACCCATCGCCAGTTCATGTGCATACTTCTCGTGCTGCACCTGCAGCTGATGCTCATGTTCTGCCTGACCCACATTCATCCTTGCCTGTGTCTTCCAGTAGTCAGGGTCAAGACGATGTCGCTTGACCTGTGACCATTCCTGCTGTGCCTGTTGGAACTGCTGGACGAAGGACATCGACATGGATGTAAGGTTAGTGGAGAGGTGGTCAGCAGGGGTTTTGCACACACACTTCTGGGTCTGCTTGGACGATGAGGGCTTTGAATCACTGTCATCAGAGGGGAATGGACTGGATGGGGACAAGGATGAAACACATAGAGCAGAAAAAAAATTGGAGGGCATGGCATCTGAATCAGATGACTCCTCTATATTCAGCATTGAAGCTGCCTTGGGCCGAGAGTCCTGTTGCTGTTCATGAGACAGGTGCATTGGCTGAATTTTGGGATGGTCAGGAACAAAGGGCAGGGGATCATCATTTAGGCTGAGGGTTTCCCTGGCAGCAACAGTTGAATGAGGGAGTGAGTGTTGTTCAGAAATAAATGCAGGGGGCAGCAAGGGCCCAAGGGTGAGGGAAGGGAAGGTAGGTGATGGCTGTTGAGAAATAAAAGGAGGTGGCAGTGGGAGAGCAAGTGATGAGCAATGGATGTCAAAGGGTGTGGGGGATGGGTGCACTGGTACTGGCTGAAAAACTGGGCAGGGGACTATGGTGTTACAATTTGTGTCTCGCCGTGGGACTTTCTTTCTCTTCTTGACTGTTTGACGCTGTTGACCTTGTTCTATGTGTTTCTCTTTTGTTCCTTTGACTCGTACCTTGGCTCGGCCAATAGCAGTATTTTCTCTCTACACACGTTCAGCACGTGTAGGACTCTGGCCAATGGCCTTTATCCCTTCAGCTACATGAGGTCACCTTGAGGCCTCTCCCTCTGTACTATATATAGTTGTCTCTAGTCTAGAGTAGATCCTCAGACTAGAGCTGCCCAATCTACAGGCTAGTTCCTCAGAACTTCAAACTTGAGCTCCCCAGCTCTCACTCAGAACTATGATAAATCCTTCAGACAGAAGGTTACGATCATTGCATTGTAGAATGACTACTTGGGCTTGACCTACATTACAGACTTCGGTCTTAGTGTAACAAAAGCTCTAGTCTACATCCTGGCCATCGTGCCCAACTGTCCGCTGTTTAGCAAGACACCATTTTCCCTTGAAGGAACAGATTGTGGGCAAGCCCACTTGAACCATGTGAACCCGAACCTGAGTCATCAAGCTCAGACACTGAACATAGTGCCATTGAAGCACACACCCCAACTGACCTGAACCCCTCACCATCTGAGGACGATACCGGCTTCCTCCAGAACACCCTCCACATGTTATCCTCTTTAGGATCACCCCATCCCCTTACCTCTCAACCTCGCCTTAAACCCAGAAGCCCATTTACCATGTCAGGATCTGGATCTGGTGGCCTTGGCCTAGGATCAAAGGGTGGAGCTGCCATTGCTCCAAGACCCACCAAACTGAAGATCGGCACGCCATTTGAATATGATGGTAGCCATGAAACTGCTATGTCTTGGCTGTACTCGGTCAAGGCATACCTTTTAATCAACCAAGATGTCTATGACAACAATGATAAATGTGTCACTTATGCCCTCTCTCATATGAAGAAGGGGGTAGCCCAAGCATGGGCAATGCCTTTCTACCAGGCGGCCCTGGAGAAACAAAATCTCAGCTTTGGGACAATGAAAGATTTCAAAAAAGATTTCAAGGCAGCATTTACCCCAGCTGACACCGCTGGCGCTGCCATTGCCAAGATAAGGACCCTGAAGCAAAAAGGGTCAATTGAAGAGTACATCTCCGAGTTCAGAACCACCGCTGCTCGCAGTGGCATCAAAGAAGATGCTGCCCTTGTCGAGTTTTTCGCCACTGGGCTCAAACCAGCACTTGTCCACTGAATCTATGGTATGGACAAAGTACCAATGAAGATCAAAGAATGGTATGAAAAAGCCATGCACTTCGAAAACCAATGGCAAAAAGCTCACGCCATTACTGGAAGAATTGACAACAAGGGAAAAGGGAAATCCTACCCTCGACCCAGGTTCCAATGCCAGGAGGAGAGAGACCCCAATGCTATGGACGTTGATGCGGTCAAACTCTCTAAAGAAGAAAGAGATTGCCATCTCAAGAATGGCTTATGCTTCGAATGTGGAGAAAAGGGACATATGTCCTGAAACTGCCCTAGCCAAAACAAGACCCCTGCTAAGAAGGTAAAGCAGGTGAAGAAAGAAGACTCTGATGATGAAGATGAGGCCTCCGTGGCCTTGGTCAAATTGACCAAATTCCTTGGAAAGGGTTTTTGAATGGGGAACCAGAGTTGACGCCTGGAACCCCTGAACAGTATATCTCATATGTGGCCTCTCCTGTAAAAGTATCTTCTCTCCCTGAGAGAGTTATGAAAATCCCCATTTCTGTTTTCACGAGAGCCACTGGAGAACAAGTCGTCAACACCACTGCCCTAGTGGATTCCGGGGCAGAGATATCTTGCATCGACTGGACATTTGTCTGAAAGAACAGGCTCCCCACTGAAAGACTCCCCAGACCTGTGTCAGTCACTAATGCCAATGGATCCCCAAATGAAAAGGGATGAATCCTGTTCACCGCCACCTTGTTTGTCAAAATACAAGGAATAACCCACAAGGAGAAATTCTACATAATGAACTGTGGGTCAGAAAATGCCATTCTCAGCATCCCATGGTTACAGAAAAACAACCCCACTGTAAACTGGCGAAATGGGACGTTAACCATCAATGAGTCAACCAATGTTGCAACACTCCGAATCCCTACTCCTCCGCCCAAGGAGTTTCCTGAACAGTCCCTCCTTGAACCCCTTGAAAGAAAAGGGGTCAACATTTACCTTGACCATGAAGAACCCGATGCCTTCATGACCAGAGCATACAATTGTATGTTCATAAACCACTTTGCGAAGGCCGCAACCTTAATTGCCCCAAACAACAAGTGGGTGAGGAAACTCAATCTGGCAATGGAGCTTGCCCAGAAAGAAGAAAAGAACAAACCAAAGGCAGTCCTTCCCCCAGAGTTTGTGGAATTTGCCTCCATTTTCGAGAAACCCTCCAATGGAACCCTTCCCCCGATAAGACCATATGACCACCTGATTAACCTGGTGGAGGACTTTGTACTGAAGGTGGCTAAGGCCTACCCTTTAACTCCCTCCAAACGACTTGCAGCCAAGAAGTTCATTGAAGAAAACCTCCGAGAAGGGAAGATCAGACTGTCAAACTCCCCCCAGGCAGCACCCTTCTTCTTTGTAGGAAAGAAGGATGGCAGTCTCAGACCGTGTCAAGATTATCGGTACCTAAACAAACACACAGTCAAAGACGCCTACCCACTACCACTAATATCCGATCTGGTAGACAAGCTGAAGGGAGCCTCTATCTTCACAAAGATGGATGTTCAATCCAGGTATAACAATGTCCAGATCAAAGAGGGAGACCAATGGAAAGCAGCATTCATCACACACAAAGGACTTTTTGAACCAACTGTAATGTTCTTTGGTTTGTGCAACTCCCCTGCAACCTTCCAACGGTTCATGAACAACTCCCTCCGAGATCTCATCGCAGAAGGATGGCTGGTCATGTATATGGACGACCTCCTCATCTTCTTGAATGATCCAGAAGAACACTGACTCAGGACTCTACGAGTCCTCCAATGAATGAAGGAACTCTCTCTACCTCTAAAGTTGGAGAAGTGCCACTTCAATCTCTCCGAGGTGGAATACCTTGGAATGATCATAAAACAGAATACTGTCACCATGGACCCTGTCAAAGTCCAAGGAATCACAGACTGGCCCACTCCCACGAAGGTTAAAGATGTCCACTCTTTCTTAGGATTTGCAAACTTCTATCGAAGATTTGTCCCGTTCTACTCCGACATCGCCCAACCCCTTATTGACCTCACCAAGAAAAATGCAACTTGGGATTGGTCAAAAAGAGCTGAAACTGCTTTCCAAACCCTGAAGAAGGTGTTCATGAAAGAACCAGTCTTGCTCATGCCTGACCCCTCGAAACCGTTTGTGATCTCCACTGATGCCTCCAAGTATGCCACTGGAGGCATCCTTATGCAAGAAGACTCTAATGGACAGTGCCACCCATGCGCCTTCATCTCTCAGTCGTTCAATCCTGCTGAGAGAAACTACGATATATATGACAGAGAGTTGTTAGGGGTCATCTGCACCCTCAAAACCTGGAGACACTACCTCCAAGGAACCCCCACCCCTGTACAAGTTCTCACTGATCACAAAAACTTGACCTACTTCTGACAACCCCAAAACCTGAACTGCTGCCAGGCACACTGGCTTCTTGACCTTGCCAATTTCAACCTTTCCTTCACACATGTACCAGGAAAGGAACTTTGTGCACCCGATGCACTCTCCTGATGCCCCGATCACATTGCCACCGAAGAAACCGACAATGAAGGAGTTACACTCTTGCCCCAAACTCTGTTTGTAAACATCATTGATACTGCCCTCTCTTCGAAGCTTGCAGAATCATCTGCCAAAGACCCTGTGGTCCTTACCGCCCTACAGGCTATTGAAGGAGTAGACATGCCCCTCCTGTTCAAATCAAACCTCTCTGACTGGCGCTTTGAGGAAGGGGTTCTCTTCTACAAAGACCGAGCCTATGTCCCTGAAAACCCCACCCTCCGCCGACAGGTCGTCTCTCGACATCATGATCACCCTTCCGCTGGACACCTGGGGGTCCTAAAAACCAGACAGTTACTCTCTACTGAATACTGGTGGCCAGGGATGGCTACATTTGTCCAAAAGTATGTTGAAGGATGTGCTGTGTGTCAGCAGAATAAGGTCAACACACATCCCACCACCCCACCCCTTACCCTGATTCCATCCTCTGCAATGAAACCCTTCCAGCAGGTCTCCTGTGATCTCATCACTGACCTTCCAATGAACTCTGGCTATGATTCCCTCTTGGTTGTGGTAGACCATGGGCTTACGAAGGGGGTAATTCTTATCCCTACCATGAAAAATGCCTCCACTCTCGAAATTGCGACCCTCTTTTTCAAAAGGGTCTTTTCCAGGTTCAGCTTGTATGAAAAAATCATATCTGATCGAGGCCCACAGTTTGCCTCTGCATTTGCAAAAGAGTTGGCCAAGCTCCTCGGATACTCCTTGGGGCTCTCCACCACATATCACCCTCAGACTGATGGAGAAACTGAACGTGTAAACCAGGAGGTTGAAACCTATCTTTGGATCTTCTGCCAGAATGAACCGTCCTCATGGGTCTGACACCTACCCATGGCGGAATTTGCTCACAACCACTGACCCCATTCAGTCACTGGTCAATCCCCATTCTATCTCATGTACAGCTATGAACTGAAACCGCTGCCATCCCTTATCATCGAATCAAAAGTCCCGGCTGCAGAAACAAGAATAACCGAACTCCACAAGGCACAAGAAGAAGCCCTTGCAGCCCATGACCTCGCACAAAAGGCTATGAAAGACTGCTTCTCAAAACCCTTCACCCCGTTCCAAAAGGGAGAAAGGGTGTGGCTAGAAGCCCAGAACCTAAAGTGTTCCTACGAAAATAGAAAGTTTGCGCTGAAATGAGAAGGACCCTTCGTTGTCTCAGAGGTCCTTTCTCCCATCACCTATCGCCTCGACATCCCTGCACGATGGAAAATCCACAACGTGTTCCATGCATGCCTCTTATCGCCCTATCGTGAAAATGCTGTACACGGACCAAACTTCCCATCTCCACCTCCTGATGTTGTGAATGAAGAAGAAGAATATGAGGTAGAAGCAATCGTCGGCCATAAGCGGCTAGGCCATGGACATGCATTCCTTATCATGTGGAAGGGTTACCCTTCCTCTGAAAACTCGTGGCAGAGTCCCAAACACCTTGAACATGTGACTGACACTCTGGCTGCATATAAAAAATGCTTCCCAAAAGACTTCCCTCCTCAGAAACCCCCACCTGTTCGAACCACCAGAAATGTCTCCTTTATCACAACCATGCCTCCTTGTCGCTCCTCTGCCCCTGTTGCCCATCGTGTCTCCCCAGCTACTCGCTGCCCTGCTCCCTTCTCCTGCCATCTGCACGTCCCTGCTGAGGAAGGGATGCTCAACACCTACCAGGTGTTTCTCGCTGACCCCTCTTCGTACAACCCTGTCATGTGGGAAGTTGACACCGACTCTCCCCTCGACTTGGTCTATCGCATCACCCTCCAGGGCTTTAGAATTGAAAATGTTGCCTGCTATGTCGAAAGACAGGGCCCCCGCCTCAGCTTTACCCATACCATCCTCAAGGAAATCTTGAGAGAACAAATCCCATTGATCCTTCGCCTCTTCAATGTGCTTGGAGGGGCTGACCTCATTCACAATGTCTGCCAGTGTGCAGCCCCAGTCACTGCTCGCCCCCCATCCCAGTACAGAAACTCGTCGTCTTCATTGTCGTCCCACTCCCCACAGTCTTCACCCTCCCCACGAAGGGTTTGCCCCCATGCCTGTTGCCTGTCCCCATCCTCCCCATCGTCATCCATGTCCCTGAATATGGTAGACCCCCAAGAGGTGTTTGGCCTCTCTGGTGAACAGGTTGCTGACCTCCTTAGTCACCTTGAGGCCTCTCCCTCTGTACTATATATAGTTGTCTCTAGTCTAGAGTAGATCCTCAGACTAGAGCTGCCCAATCTACAGGCTAGTTCCTCAGAACTTCGAACTTGAGCTCCCAGCTCTCACTCAGAACTACGATAAATCCTTCAGACAGAAGGTTACGATCGTCGCATCGTAGAACGACTACTTGGGCTTGACCTACATTACAGACTTCGGTCTTAGTGTAACATACAGGGGGGGGGGGGGGCAGGGATGTCATCATCTATATTCATACCTAGTGATTCTGAGTCAGCGCTGCCAAAGAAACCTTCATCATCCCCTATCTCCCCATCTTCAAGTCCAGATGGTGTAGATGAATGTGGCACAGTCACAAGGGCTGCCTGGCTCTCGGGATCTGTTGGAGGGGGGGTCAGCTGCAGTTTGAAGAGCTCAACTGCACACTTTGCAAAGTCTTGCCCAACATTGGCAGTGCTGAAAGTGTTGTTGTAGGCAGGGTTGGTGCACCACCATCCATGCAGATCAGCCCACCATGGGAAGTCCTTCTCGATCGCAGCTGATATCTGTTATCAATCTGATAGCATAAAATTGGTAAGACATACCTAGAATATTTTTTGTTCTGTCATTGCTGAGTAGGTCCTCATATGTGCACCCAGCACCCATCTGCCCAAGCAGGGCATTCTGTTTCTGATACTTTGTTTTCAAACTGTGATTTTGAGTAGAGATATAAAGTGATCCAGTAGAGAATGTACACATCAAGGCGACTATGGATTGAGTTAGCAAAAACACCTGGGTTGGTCCCAGCAAGGGACCAGAATTCCTCCATTTCATCATGCAGAAAGATCACCTTGGCTATCTCAACATATATCTGATTTTTCCCATGGCACAGCCACTGTTTGCTTCTTCCTTCCTCTCGAGCATCCTGCATAGAATTGGAGAAGAGTTTCTTGCATTCCACTTCATGGGTCTGGCACCATTCAATAAGGCAATCCATTCAACTAGCATATGCCTTCTCCCAGAGGATGCATGGTACAACTGGCTTTGAGGACTTATCTGCTGATCTAGTGGATTGTGGGGCAGGAGAGGCGGACAATCTACCTGCTGGGTCCATCACAGGTGATGATGGAGGCAGTCAGAGGCAAGGTTAATCAGAGTCTGAACTTCGCCATATGTCAGCAACCTCGGCCGAAACTCACTGTCCACAGCTGATAAACACCCAAGCCTCAAGCAACTTTGAGAGTGGCTAATAGACCAACTAATAAAGAAGAGTTGTTCAATCTGTGACACACCTCTGCACAAAATGCCATTGAACAGATTTTTGGTGTGCTCAAACAACAATTCTGCATCCTACTTCTCACACCCAAATATGACCTGGCAATGCAGGATTGCATTCCTAGCAGCTATGCACAATTCATAATTTCATCTCTTCTCATGATCCTACTGAAGGTCCAATCCCAGGCAGTGACTTGATGGCTGCTGGTGGTGGTGCAGTTGATCTGATTGGAGCTGAGTGGTCAGAGGTAAGTCATGATGATCCAGATGATGAGGCCAGCACAATGTGAGACTGCATTGTAAGTGTGATGTGGGATGATTACCAGCATATCCTGAGGGAGGGTAACTATGGCCATGCTGTGCAGGAATTGGAGGATGAAGGAGCTGAAGATCGAGAGGGATGATGAGGATTATGCAGATCTTCCTGCAGATTGCAATGATAACTAGCTTCCATATTTTCATGTTAGCCATTCACCATTTCAATGTATCATTTCACAACCACAAACAAGTTTATTCAGATGGCTACAGTGGAGCTAGCAAAACAAACGAAGTACAAAAGACATTGCCACTAATTACTGAGATCGAAACTAAATGATGAGCCACCACTGTGTTTCTGAAGTAAATCTAAAATATATGCAAGGTGGTGCTCTTGGTTGATCACAGTTAAAATGTCCATGATGTAGTCATTTTCACTGATGAGGTGCAGAAGTAAGATATGTTGTTCAATTAGCAAGTTGCCATGCTTGTCCTCCAAGATATGGATGGCTTGTTGCTTCTTCATACTCTGTTGCTCCTCTGCTGGCTGCATGGTACAATCTACAGTACCTGCAAGATTGTTAACAGCGCCTACAAGATTCACCAACAGTGGGTGTGGAGTGTTGGCAGGTGCCACTGCTGTCTTCAACTGAGATGGGCAGGACAAAGTCCCTGTAGCAGCAATTTCCATCATGTCAGCCATCGACATCATAGTAGCAGATTCACATGGCATGGCCCCCTTCCTCTTTTTCACAGCAGGACCCATGTTGGCAGAGGATGCCATAGTGGGAGTGAATGGTAGCTCCCTAAAGCTTGATGCTACAGCAGGGTCAGTGTCACTGATTTCAGTGATGCAGCATTTGCCTCGGCTTGATGTGTTGGAGCAGGGGGGACCCATGCTGGTGGCAGTCACAGCACCATCCACAGATAAGCTAAGGGCAGATGGTGTTGGAAGGGAACTAGAAGGGGGTGGAGGGTCCATTGTGGTATCATTTTCAGCATTGTCAGCAGTGATGGCAGTCGATGTGGCAGTAGCAGGGGTGGCAGTACTGGTGTTGAATGTGTGTTGACCATTTGCAACCCCATTCAGCATAATCTCATGCATTAAATCATACAGCAGCCATCCCATATTCCTGTATGGGAAAAGAGTTTTGTGTGCCTGAAATGATGGCTGTCAGTCAGGTGAATATAATATACTTTATGAATGGTTTGACCTGTGTATATGTATCCCAACCTGTTGCACATCGGGACCAACAACCCCAGCACCTCTCTCATTGTCCCAATGTCCTCCAGATGTCCTTCAAGACCTTTCTATCTCAGTATACAAATGCCTGAACTGGATATCACACATTGATCAAGATGATAAAATCATATGATTAAACAATAGATCACATACTGCCTTCCATTTGTTTTTGCATTGTGCTGTCATCTTCACAGGAGTCCCTGCAGTGCAATAGGGTGCAATGGTGACTGCCAGTTGATTGTATGTTTGAGACTTGAAGTTCCCTGTTCCATCTGATGCCTCTGCACAATGCTGGTGGAGGAAGTTGATGAGCTGTTCTTCTTCAGCTGTGACCCATCATGCAACTGTCTTGGAGTCATTAACACTCTTGGGAGGCATCAGAAGAGGGATCACAGACTGAATAATGAACACCACTAAGGATGCTAAAGTTGCCCAGACACACTGAAGATCAGTATGCTCGAGTTGACATTCCATGGTTTGGGAAAACACAGTTTAAATTTCAAACTCAGCTGGTAGCTCTGCCACTGTGCCAGACCATCCAAACAACTATACATGCTGGTTTTTCACATAATCCTGGGTTTCTGAATGGGCTCTGACTGGGAGCCATTGGATTGACTGCCTGCCCCCACATAGCTACATCAAGGTTTCAGGTGGAAGGCTGTAAGTATCCCACAGTTTGAACACACTCAAGATTAAGAAGCTGCTGAAGTTGCCCCCCATTACCTTTCCCAGGGTGTGAGGAATGCTGTGGTTGAGATCCATTGGGTTGTGAATCTGCAAGGCATGGTCAGCATGGCATGGATAAAAGTTAGCAGTCCCCACCAGTTGGAGGTGCAAGTTCCAAGTCAAAAAGCTGATCAGCTCTTTGTCACTTTGTATGCAATGGCTCATCCACATTGTCTGCAGTGATGAGCTGAGAGCTGCCAGTGACTTTGTTGGGCTTATGCTTGGGAGGCATGGTGGCCCCACCTGAAGTATTAAAAAAATGTGCCACATACTTAAATATGTAAACTAACCTCCCACAGGGGGGTAGTTTAGAGTCTATGTGCTGACATAGGTGACTCAAGAAGCAGTACAACAGGGATTCAAATGGGCAGCAGTTTGCAAATTCATGTAAGTAAAAGTAAAATACATGTGATGAAGCTAGTGGAAAGTGATAATTGTATGAGAAAGTAGTTGCAATGCATATATGGGATATATCTGGCTGAAAGTATATTACCCACATATCACTGCTTCTCAATGGAATTCAGGAACTACTTGCACCCTGCCTTATGTGCACACTGTCCCCATATAGAACCAGTGCTCTGGCCCCTCCAACTGTGGAGAACAGAGTTCAACTGAGTGCCATGTCCCAATGAGCTAGAAGCATGGTTTGCAGAAAATTCACCATGAGAGGATGAACACTGATGCTTCTGTGGAAAATCATGGTTGAACTCCTCCCCAGTGGTGCTGCAAAGAGCCATGCCAGAGTCCACACTATAAAATTTTCGACCTCCAGGGGGCTGGTGAGGAGTGGGTCTGTGTAACATAGGGGGAAGGGACAACAGGTTCAAGAGTGTAGTAGATTTGAATACATCTGGGGAATCAGGGGGGGGATCTGCCACATTGGACTAATCCATCTTCATCCAATTCATCTTTGACCTTCATCTCTGGATCAGAATAGTTCTTGTTGTTGTTGTCCTGTGTCACAGGTACCCATGCATCAGGACCAAGGTGTGAGAGTGTCTCAATGATGTTTGCAATAAACATATCATGGGTAAAAACTGCTCTGCAGCTGATATTGCCATGGTCATCAAAGAACAGAGGTACAATGACAGCATCACACAAGTGCAACAGAAGGCTGATAATGGGTTTGAAATATGGCAAAATGTGATCCAGAATGAATGGCCTCCACATAATATCTGACTGTATGGTAATCATCTTGAGCATGCTTGGTTCAAAGGTGTTGAAGTATTTATCAAAACATTGTGTGAGGTCCTTCCCAGATTTCAGATTGAAGAGACTGTCAAGGAGGACACATATGCCAACAAGAACATAGAACAGAGATTTGAGGTCATGGAGTGGTTGATGTACCACAGGCTGTCTAGCACCTGCCATCACAAGTTGTGCCAACATCTACAACTACATTCCCTAACAGAGTTTGTTCTGTTAAGTTGCCTAACTACAAGGGGGATTGAACATACTGTGCAGTAGAGAGGAGACATATCAATTGTCTGGTGCAGATCACTCTCTATCTCAGACTGTGAGCCCATGGCAAGGACAATATTATGGTCCCTGGACAGGTCTGAGATGGGAATCAAATGAGGCTCAGCATTTTGCAAAGATGCAGGCACAATGTAGACACAGTTAGCAGTCTTGTTTGCAGTTGGAGACAGCATTTTGACTGGTGGAGTGGGAGGACTGGCAGTATCAGCAACCTCTGTAGGGTTGGCAGTGGTAGTATGCCTGATTATTGGCACTGCATAGCCCCAGTCACCAAGTACACCCTGCCACTTGAGTTTTGCTATCCTTTTACACAATTCAACCTGTGCTTCCATGGACAGACTGGGCACCTTTTCCATGAATTCCTTATGATCACTTCTCTGAGTTGCAGAGGCCAGGAAGAGATTGAAGAGGCTAACATCACAGTGCAATATCTGAGCTTATTGGGGCTAAGGAATGATAATATTACTCACCAACAACATAATCAAGGAAGGCTACAAGGAGTTCACCCAGGTAGGAAAATTTGGTGATGAGGTCACCAACAGGCTGAGTCACAATGCATGATAGGACTCAGAGGTAGTAAGCACTGGTCTTGAACTGGGAAAGGTGCACTCAGAGGAAGTGGGTTGAACTGTTGACCAAGGAGTTCACATTGGCTAAGAGATTGGGTGCTTTGACCTGTTGCTTGCAGATTAATGTTGGGACCCCTTCGATCTTGTGTGTATTTAAGATGGAAAGTATTCTTCCTTCTGTATACTTCCACAGGGGGTCAATCCATGAGTCTTTCATGACCACAGGTTCCCTAGTTTTAGTTTGTGTATTCCTTATCATACCTCCCCAAACTGTTGTTCCCTGACCAAATAGATTGTCAGAAATGAAAAGTACCCTATTGAGCTCGATGGCCAAATCAATGCTGCCTACATGGATATCCAATGACTTGATGCCAACTGCCTCACCATTGTGTTGTTGCCATTCCCAGGCAATCGAAGTATCAAAGCCAAGGACCTCATTGGAAGCAGTGGTAATGCCAATAAGAATGTGCACAAAGTCACAGGGTTGGACATTGATGTCATAACCACAAGTGGATAGTGATCTGTCATGATCAAAAATTGTCAAGTGGATGTTAGAACCCAGGATGCGAAAGCATGGAGTGGCATGACACCTGTCTTGTGCATAGAGTAAACAAGATGCCTTACCAGCTGTTTCTATGAAAGACAACTTCTCCTTGTCCGTTCCTCCACAGTTCTTCACTTCAGTGAATGTGGCAAGATGCCTCCAGTCAAATTCACTACCTGGAGCAAGCCAGCAAGCCATGTCTGGTTTCCTCACCATGCCACCTCCAGCCAAGGGACATGTAGTTGAATCAGCAGTCCATGTCCTGTGGTAGGTCAGTGAGACATTGGCTATGATAGTGGCAAAGCTTTACTCACCTACCAGGTCTAACCATCCCACATGCAAGGCTAATGCACCTGATTACACTGTTAAAGAAGTCTGCAAGGGAATTTTCACATCCTGTGATAGCTGTTGCACTGAGATTGGGTGCCCCAGTCCAATGTTGTTCTGCCTTATTATACAGCCCTTTTTCGATGAAGTTCTTGAATACCTCTTGCATAGAGAAGAAATTTGGTTTGTTTTTGAATAGTTCACCCATGGAAATTGGTCTGAACACAACTTCATCTGGGAAAAGAAGGTCCAAGAACTTTTGACTGTCACTTTCTGAGAGCTGCCAATGAGTTTCACATGTGTCATTGTCGACCATGGAATCCGTAGCCAGACAAGACCAGTCCTTCTTACACCTGAGAGCTGCAGGTATGCTAGCAAGCTATGCACCTGCCAAAAGTTTGATGCAGGAGCAATAGGTTGATACTCACTTGCAATAAGCTGAACAGTGTCCTGTGGGCCACAAGTGACTGGCCAAAAACAATGTTGTAAGACTTTTGATTAAATAAGTACTAAATTGTCAGCTGGTCACTCACCCAATCTTTGACTGGCATTTTTGGTTGGCTGGTTGACATTAGAATGTTGTAGGTGTGGCGAGGCCCCTACTAGGAGAATTGAGAGAAGAAGAGGGTTGGAGAGGTGTTGGGGGTCGAGGGAGAGGTTTTGAGGGTTGAGGGGAAGGTTTCGAGGGTTGAGAGAGAGGTGTTGAGGGTTGGGGGAGAGGTTCGAGGGTCGAGAGGAGTGAGGCAAGGGGGAGGGACTTAGGTGTGTGGTGGGCAAAAGGATGACTAAGTGTGCAAGAGTTTGGGGCATGAGTCACATGAGAACTTTAACCTTTTTTTTACTGTGCATTTCATTGTAGAGTGAGTAGCCCAAGTCTAGGTAGGGTGAAGCTCGAGAGTCTGTCATCCTTGCTGCATAAATCATGTTAATGGCTCTTCTCAGTGTCGAAGTCTAAGTCCAGTTCTTGTTTTCAGTCAACAACTAAGTACCTGAACTGTCTGGGTTTCGAGAATCCCCTTTGAGGACGAAACGAGACTCGTAGTCCCTCTTTTCTCACTTTTCCCTGGTCCTACAATCTAATTCCCTACAATGTTCATCATATGACCAGTGTTATCAGATGTTGTTGTTGGATGTGTCAGCCTTTCTCATATACAAAATTTTCATAGGATCAGTGTTATCAGAGGTTATTGTTGGATGCATCAAACATTTCTCATATATAAAAACATGCATAACAAAAGTAGTGATGTTATGTGTCAATCAAAGATAGGGCATAGTAAAATTCCTTGGACAAATACTTGTTAAGCCAGAATGCATTGCTCAGTTTGTAGCTACTTAAACTTGTCAAATGGGGATGAGCCACATGTCCAAAGTTTGGAACAAGATGAGCCAGAGACTGCATACAGGTAAGCAGAATTACTTCTCCAACATGTTGGCCATTCCTCCTCCCTGCTCGTTTTAGCATATGCATGCCAGTCACTGGATTGACATTGGTGGGACTGGACTGAGGAACGATGTTGAAGTGCTGGATGTAGGTGAGGAACAAGTCTGCACACAGAATGTGAAAGATCATCCACAGTTGAGAGACAGAATGACCCACTAACCCACCCTGTGGCCAGTTGCTCTGAGGATGTAGGCTGATGATAACTGAATCATATCAACCATATAAATTTGCAGTTGAAGGAGGGATGGCATGGAGGGTCTGGGGCAGTAGCAGAGTCTTATTGTGGTACAACAGTTGCTGTACATGCACTTTGCACCAAACTTGCAGCTTATTGATGTCATGTTCCCAACCTTGGAGACAAGTATCCTCATTGGCAAAAAAGGTTGCAATAGCACCCTTGAGGTCAGACAGCTGATATGCTGTGGCAGCCTCATCAAGAGTTAGCCATGATGAGGGTTTAGTGGCAAGATGGAAAGCAGTTGTGGGTGTTGCGAATGTGTGATAAGGTTTTAGGGCAGATGGCTTTGCACCTAGAATAAGGGATGTAGAGATAGAGAAGTAATCAGGAAATCAACACATTGGGGTATAATAATCAGGGAGGTGAACCTTCTCAGTATCCAGTTCTTGTCCTTCATCTGAGTCCGAGTCCAAGTCATTGTCATTATCCATTCCTTCATTCACATGCCACTGGATGTGGGTCACTAGGTCAAAATGAAAGCACTTATCAAGCCAATTGGGATGGCATATGATCTGGCTGTAGTAATTTTGATTGTTGCCAGCACGAGCTGGAACCTTAATTTCCTCAATGTGGGTGTGTTTGGTAATGTCAGCCAACCACTGTATCACTGCTCCCAATTGACAGATACTTGGAACAACACTCTGGAGGAGCTCAAGCTTGGGAATTTGCCAGTGAGTGTGCACACCCCAACTCACAATAGCCCCCTTGTGATCATGGAATTCCTGCAGAGCACTGGCCACCCTGCCAATGGATTGTGAGGTGAATAATGGCACCTGGGAAAGATAATGGAAATCAAGAAGTGCACGAACAGCTGTGAGGAAGTTGCACAGGACAGACCTGGCCACAGCAGCTATGATGTAATGCTGGACTGCACAATGGTCATGACCAGTGACTTGCTTGAGCTTTGAGATTTCTTTGTTGAATGTGTGATACCCCACAAGAGTTTGAATAAGAGAAAAATGAAAGTCCAGCTCAACTGCCCCCATCACAGTGATACACCACTTGACATCATGATCCCAAAACATCTGATGAAAGTGGTAAAGCACTTCAGGAGTGATGAACTCAGAGGGATCTGATAATGGCCAAAGCTTCCAAAATGGTTCAACAATGCTGTTCAACTGCAACCATTTGATAGCCTTTAGAAAATTCTTGTAGTCCATTGGGGAACTTTGTGAACATGCTGTACAGATTGCCACAAACATATTCACAGCAGTACAAGGGGGGTGTTGATATGCATCACCAAATTCCTTTGCAGTGGCTGTAGTGACAGGTGATGCTTTCATGCTTGTCCCTGCCAAGAGATTTTCTTTTGGTGTGTCAGCAATCCATGCTGCTAGTGGCATAAAACAGTAATGCAAATTGCCTCCTGGGTCACTCATCTTCATCCCAACAGATGCAGCAGTCTTGAGAGGTGATGAGACAACATTGAGAGCTTGGTGCATGAGCCTGGTCTTGAAGTAGGCTATGAATGTGGGTGCTTTTCTGCATGAACTTAGCAATGGGAAGCAGGGCAAGGAGGAGATAAGCATGTAGAGATGTTTTGCTATGGATGTGCATGTCAATATTGGCAAGGCTGATCAAGAGTGGATGGCCCATATGGTTGCCACTCATCACTGAGATGTTAGTCTTATCAGATGACAAGACCACCCCTAGGAGAGTGGCACCTGGTGGTAGTGCCTCCTAAATGGTAGGGCATATTATAATTAGTGATCCACACAAATGCTGAGAATCAAGTACCTGCATGTTCCAGGCATGATCTCCACTCAACCACTCATCATATATATGACAGATCCTTGCAGCACATGTCCAAATCTTCCATGGTATGAATGCTTTATGAGACTCAAGAAGCAGGTGACTCAGCATGCTTGCAGACACTTGAGGGGATTGCAGTAGAAAAGGTGAGGTGGCTCTTTTGTGGGATATTCAGTCACCAATGTCTTGCATAGCCACCATGGGCCAGGTGGAAGTGTTTCAGCACGAGTCCTTAGCTCCTTTGCAGAGCAAAAGGACAGTGGGACATTCTTCATCTGTAAAGCAATAAGACCTATAACTTATTGAGATATTGTTACTTACAATTTTGAGGGAGAGTAGATTGTCCACTGCTGCCATGCTAAGACAAGACTGTAAGAGCCACAAAGTGAATGCCCATTCCTGCCTCGATGCCCAAGGAAAATACATATTCTCCAGATGCTGCTCTGCATATTGGTCATCCTTGAATGGGTCCATGAATGTTTCTCCACCAGGAAATGTTGCCATGCACCCACCATACATCTCAATGAATGTTCCAGTGTCCATGAATTGTTCCTGTTGACTTTCATAGGAGGGAGAAGAAGCAATGCCATAATCTGAACAAAATGAAGTGGTATTGATGGGAGGGATGCCCAAGTCAAGGACTTCATCACCATACTGCCAGTCAGCAACATCAGGAACCTCAGCACCATCCAGAGCACAGAATGTTCCCTCCTAAATGTCTTCAGCAAAATTGTCAGTGGCAAAATCTGGGCCCACCTCTTCAGCCAAAGATGCACCATAACACAAGCTTGTAAGTTGGTTCATGTGCTGAAGAACATTGGTTACCATACAAAATTTCTTGCCACACTGAGGGCAGCTCATACTTTTTGGTAGTCCACATATGGTTTTCTTTCGAGGCATTGTGATGGAATAATGATGAAGACAAGTCAAGTCAAAGAAGGTTACTAACACGTGATGACCAAGCAAATACAAGTAACCAACTGATTTTGATCAGTGATCTAAAGTTGCCCAAGCTGACTCATGTACTCACCACATGAATACCTCAAAATCTCCTGAAAACCTCAACACTCATAGTGGATGTTGCCATGACTACTGGCAACCCAGAGGCTCTGACAATCTCTCCCACTTTTTTCCACTTGCTAAACTCCATGAAAAAATGATTTCACCAGTTTACTGGCCATTTTGCCCAGACCTTTTGTCTTCCAAGAAATCTCAATGCCCTTCATCACTGGCAAAACTTAGTGCACAATCTGAATCATCAGATGCACTGAATCATCAGATGCAAAGGTCAGCCAACCACTTCCTTGTTGTATCATGTACTAACCCCCAGTAGTCTGAGCAAGCAATGAGTTTGTATATATGTCACTGTATTGTTCCTCCTCCATGCGACAGCATGGAAGCCTACCTCCTCCTAGAGGTTGCTCGAAGTGATCATCAAATATCACTCAAGTGGAAGAACCTCACCTATGAGATCATTCATCACAACACCATCGCCTTACAACTTAATTGCATTGTACTTGAGTGGGCAGAGAGAGACCTATGTATGGCAGATGAGCATGTTAGCCATGTTTGCTTGACCATCAGACAGAGTGGTCATCCAGTGGTGCCAATGTATGCAATGCAGGAATCTTGGCCATGCAGTTCAGAAAATGGCAAGTTTCTTATTTTTTCAAATTCTTTACTTCTTGCATTGATAGCAGGATGATGCTGTGCAGATCCACCTGTGTCTACCACCATTTTTGACATCATCTTAGATTAGTAGCATGCATGTATTACTTTGATGCAGCAAGTTCATGGTAGTATTCATTTGTACTACAAATTTTATTCCACTTTTTCTTGTGCCTGAAATCAAGCAATGATGACTCGATGAGCATGACTATGCATGCACACACATAGACTGAAGTTGGTACTACCACATTGTTGATACATTGCATACTATACATGTTGTACTATTTTGAAGTTATATTCTATTGATCCTGAATGACCAAGTCAGTGTGAACCTGGGAGAAGCTGTACAGGTTGTGTGGGTCCAGGCTAGGCTGTTCCAGGCTTGGTGCTCAGCTGAGTCATAGGGAGTGCTGGGTTCTTGGCTAATGAAAAAGGCTGGTTTGCTGATGTTCATGAGGGCAGGGGGGAGGTCCCATCATAGCCTCAGAAGCTGCCATGGGACATCCCCTTCACCTTCATATGGAGGGGTGGGATGTCCCATCATGGCTTGTGAGGTTTCCATGGGATGTGCCATCATAGCTGGTGAGGTTGGCATGGGACATCCCTTTCCCCTTCATAAGGGCAGGTGGGACATCCCATCATAGCCTCGAGGCTGCCATGGGATGTCCCTTTCTGCTTCATAAGGGCTGGTGGGATGTCCCATCATAGCCTATGAGGTTGCTGTGAGACATCCCTTTCCCCTTCATAAGGGCAGGTGGGATGTCCCATCATAGCCTATGAGGCTGGCATGGGACATCCCTTTCCCATTCATAGGGCAGGTAGGATGTCCCATCATAGCCTCAGAGGCTTCCATGGGACATCCCTTTCACTTTCATATAGAGAGGTGGGATGTGCCATCATAGCTCATGAGGTTGCCATGGGACATCCCTTTCCCCTTCATATGGGCAGATGGGATGTCCCATCATAGCTTCAGAGGCATCCCTTTCACCTTCATATGGAGAGGTGGGATGTCCCATCATAGCTTGTGAAGCTCCCATGGGACATCCCTTTCCCCTTCATATGGGGAGATGGGATGTCCCATCATAGCCTATGAGACTGCCATGGGACTTCCCCTTGCAAAGCTCTCAGCTTTGGAACACCAAAGACAAAGTTTAAGCATTCCCTCCCTCCAACACCATATCAAGGAGATGAGGGATGCCAGCTCTTGCATTCAACCCCATATAAATGAAGTGAATGATAAGTATAGGTCCCCCACATACTTGAGACTTTGATGCTCTTTTGCACATGCTACTGATAAACATTGGCTCATTGCATGTGGGAACTGAATTCCCTGCATGGTCTGTGTAAATGACATCAAGCATATCAGCACTAGCATAGAATATGAGAGTAGACATACAAAGTATAGCATGGGTTTGGAGTAGGCTGTAAACTCCTCCTTCTCATGGCATCCAAGGCACTTACAAGAAAATTCTGCAGAACTGATATTATTTGCAATAGACTCTGGTATGGTGATGAAGACATTGCAAGTATGTTAGCCCTCAACCAGGCAGAACTGCACAGAATGGACCAGCTTGGACAGCAAGGTACCTAACTGACCAGGCCTGTCCAGAGAAATAGGAAAGCTATCTCAACAATTGACATCTAAATATGGGTTGAGATTTTTATTTGATATTCTTTATGTGAAGGTCAGCATCTGGGCATACTTTTGTGAGAATAGATGCACATGTGCTTGTGTGGTGTGCAAAGACATTTTGTTAGGGCAAGGGATAGCTTTCTGATGTAAGGGGAGGTGGGATGTCCCATCATAGCCTGTGAGGCTTCCATGGGACATCCCTTTCACTGAGGTGGGATGTCCCATTCTAGCCTCTAAGGCTGCTGTGGGACATCCCTTTCACTTTCATAAGGGAGGTGGGACATCCCATCATAGCCTGTGGGGCTGCAATGGGACATCCCTTTCACTGCCATAAGGGGAGGTGGGTTGTCCCATCATTGCCTCTCAAGCTGTCATGGGACATCCCATTCACCTTCAGAGACTCAGGTGGGATGGCCCACCATAGCCTTTAGGCTGCCATGGGTCAGCCTCAGATTGAGTTCATGTCAGGAAGCTGAATGTTCAGTGTAGTGGACACACCCAATGGAAGGCTCATGCTCATGACAATTGGAATGAGAATAATATTTAGAAGTGAAGCCAAGACATGTTTCCCACTGCTTGGTGAGGGATATACACCATTTGCCATGATTTGGTGAGTGGTTAGTATGCAATTTTGTGACCCACCCACTATCTACTACAGTACTGTACTTTCAATATTTGGTTTGATGTGTTCAAAACTACAAAGAATGTCTGTTTTCCTCAATACTTGGGGACAAATCAGCATGTAATCTCATGACCAGTGTTAACATGCAGATTGATTTCTAATAACCCCTGATTTCAATATGAGGAATCAGGTATTCAGGATTTTCTGGTGATGATTGTGACTGGTTTTCACATGCATTGGCAGGTCTCTTTGTACATATAACATTCTCTAAATACCTTTCTCACAATAACATCAGCCCAATCATTGTTGATGATAACCTCCAGCACAATGATTATTTCTTGAGATGTCAAAGTTGCACACCCCCCCACCTGGATGGTATGATGCAATTGGGGTAGTTAAGACATTCCAATCATACTCTAATATGTCATCTGGAAGTGGTTCTTGCTTTGGGCTTCAACTGTGACAACACATGGACCACACTGTCCATCACACAATGCCAAACAAGCACTGACAAAGCATAATTCTTTTCACTCTACTATATTCAGATCTGTGTTGTAGGGCAGGGACAATGTTGCCTATTCATGATAATTGTATTATCTTGGATGCATGAATTCCAATGCCAATATATAGCAGCACTTTTTGGGTAAGGGACCCCAGACACCTGAGGCAATCATGGGATGTCCCAAATTATTTTATTTAAATGCAAATCTCAGGGCAGGGCCAATGGGAAATCCCATCATGGCTGGGCCATCCCAGGCCCTGAAATCATGCTTTTCCCTGGGAAATGGGTGGATGCCCCTGGGATGACCTTGGTCTAGGAGGCATTTAGCTTGAATGGTTTGGAGAAACTATTCAGCCTAAATGCTTACAGAAAAGGGTTACCTGAAGTGGTAGTGTCCACTACAATTTAGTAGTGAAAAATGCAGACTACTACATGTTTGCTAATAAAGTGTACACTTTGTTCAGTGGTCAAACATGCAAAAATCAATTAGGATATTCCTAGTAGTGTCTATTATGCTTTTGCTAACTAAGTAGACTACATTTTCAGTAGTCAAAAATTTTGGTCACTACTACACATTTGCTAATTGATTACATTACACTTTGGTAGTTAAATAGTGCAGACTATGACAATTGCTAATCAACTACACTACACACTCTGTAATCAACAGATGTGGTCACTATTACACATTGACTAACACACATTGATAGTCGAAATTGCTGAATACTATACTTTTGCTAATCAACTTTGGACCTCAGGTAACCACATTTACTAACCAACTACACTGCACTTTTTGGTCCTCCAGAAAACAGCACTACCCCATAGCCTGGTGAATCACCAACATAGCCTGGCTTTTAGGCTGGACAATGCTCTATATCACCCACACTGGTGTCCATTTGCAGCTGGAGAAGGTGCCACAATAATGTCTATTTTTGAGTGGAGAATGCTCCATTGCACCTACACTGAGGTCCATTTGAACCTGGAGAATGTTCCACATGATCCACACTGAGCTCTATTTTAGGCTAGAGAATCTCCCACATGATCCACATTAAGGTCTTTTTTAGGCTGGAGAATGTCCCACAAGATCCCCACTAAGGTCTATTTTAGGCTGGAGAATGTCCCACATGATCCATACCAGGGTCTATTTTGGGCTGGAAAATGTCCCATATGGTCCACACTAAGGTCTATTTCTAGACTGGACAAAGCCCCATGTTGTCCCCAAATAAGGTCTATGTTATGCTGGACAATGCTCCATATCACCCTCTTTGAGGTCCATTTTCAGCTGGAGAAACACCCATGTTGACCCCTGCCACTCTATGGTGTCTTTGGTGAATCTCCAGGCATGGTGGTTCACCAGCACCAGCCAGGAATTCCCAACCCCAGTAGACCTATTAGGTATATACATCTGTAGAAATATATAGACCTAATAGGTCTCCTTTGGGGGGCTGACTGAAGTGCATTGGGAACTTCCAACTGGTTGATACCTATTAGGTTAATACATCAATAAGAGTATATAAACCTAATAGGTCCCCAAAGGGGGTTGGCTGAAGTGTCCCCTTGGAGAATCTCCAGCCCCCTTGGAGAGTCTCCAAGGCCCTTGTTGGGGAATCTCCACCCCCCTTGGAGAATCTCCAAGGCCCATGTTGGGGAATCTCCACCCCCCTTGGAGATCTCCAAACCACCTGTTGCAGAATCTCCAAACCCCATGTTGAGGAATCTCCAAACCATCTGCTGGAGGATCTCTACCCCTTGGAGAATCTCCAGACCCCATGTTGGAGATTGCCCAATGTCTTGTATTTTGCACATCTCTTGCTCTATTTTGGGTGGGGACACTACAAACAACCTTGGATGAGATCAATTTCAGCTGGTGATATCCCATAACACTCTCCAAATGGAGGTCTATTTAGGCTGGAGAAAGTCCAGTCCTTCCAAGGACAAGGTCTATTTTGGTTGGGAAAAGCCCAGATACAGCCTAGGATGGGGTCAATTTAGTTGGAGAAAGTCCAAGAACACCCCAGCATGGGACATGGTCTCTATTTCTGCAGCAGAAGGTCCAACAGCACCCTGGAATGAGGTCTTTTTATGCTGGAGAAACTCCAACAACACCCTGGAATTTGGTCTATTTCTTCTGGAGAAAGTGCAAGGACACCCTAGGATGAGGTCTATTTATGCTGGAGAAAGTCCAAGAAAATCCCAGAGTTTGGTCTATTTCTACTGGTGAAGGTCCAACAGCACCCTGGAATGAGGTCTTTTTATGTGGGAGAAACTCCAACAACACCCTGGAATTTGGTCTATTTCTACTGGAGAAGGTCCCATGTGGACCCCAGCCACTCTGTAATAGGGTTGGTAAGATATAATCATCCTGGAGAAATGCATTTCTCCAGCACTACCTGGGCACTGGAGAATCTCCCAGAGCAACTAGGAATACCCAGGCAGTTGACACCTCTTAGGTATAAACATCTATAAGAATATGTCAACCTAATAGGTCCCCTTAGAGGGGTGACTGAATTGCAGCTTCATCCACTGTCCCATTCCACTTCCACTCATCATGCTTCCTCCCCGGGTGTCCCAGACATCAGTATAGGTATAGTAGTTATGTAGTATTCTTATACATAGGTGGGCCATCCCCCAGCCAGGTCACTGGCCCCAGTTTCACAGGGATGGGCTATCCCCCAGCCAGGTTAGCCAACCCCAGTTTCAGGGAGGTGTGCTGTCCCCCAACCAGGTTGGCTGACCCCAATTTCAGGGAGGTGAGCTGTCCACCAGTCAGGGTGGCTGACCCCACTTTAAGGTAGGTGGGCTATCCTCCAGTCTGGTTGGCCCACACCAGTTTCAGGGATGTGAGCTGTCCCCTAGCTAGGTCAGCCAACCCCACTTTCAGGTAGGCAGGCCATCCCCCAACCAGGTCAGCCAACCCCACTTCCAGGTGAGCATCCTGCAGTCTTGTCAGCCTGCCTCACCTGTTGGTGCAATGGCCTACCCCCTGTCAGGGGTGGTCAGCCAACATTGGCTAGTCCCAGCTGTAGGCTGAAATGTACATTCTGGTTGCCCCAGTTTCAGGACTAAATGTGACTGAAGGGTCTGTGCCACACTCTCTGCAACTCTCCTGTGGGTTGTAAATCAGACATGGCAAGGCCTCAACTCTTTGCTACTGTCAATTGTGTGCCAGATGACATGCAAGATGCACCTTTTGATTGATCTACAAGTCATCACAATTTTTTGCAAATTTTCCATGCTTTCTGTGGGTGTATTTCTCATCTTCTGCTCTGTCCTTACATGATGCATTTGGTAATGGGGTAGGACCTCAATATGAATACCCCAGATAGTCAGAATAACAGTTTTCAACCTGGGACCAGATAGGGCATTTATTTTCATTTTCAATGTTGTTTCCTCTCTTGTTCATGCTTGAGCATTGCAGATATGCTACAGCAGTCATGAACATTGCATCACTCTGACACTATAGCCAGTTACTAGTAAGTAGTGACCTTTTGTACACTATGTTTTCACATCATGTTTGCTCAGAATCTAAAGGATTGAAACCCAACATCACAGAAGACACCATGATTCTATGTTCAGTACAGTTGTCTGGTCCTAACCAGCTTACCAAAAGTTACTTGGAACCAAAGTTGCTGCATGTATAAAATGGTAACATCCAGATGTTCTGGTATAATCTGAATCCACAACACCAAGCCAAATTCAAAGTTCTGCAACATGCATTCCACCAATAAAGGACTTCAGAAAGACAATATGCATCTGCCATGCAAGTTAAAGTTTCATCCCTTTGTATTCAGCTTCCTGGCTAGGTAAACAAGGGGTGAGAAGTTAACAAGACTTGCATAAATATCAGCTTACACATCTGATTCTCTTTTGCAACCTGCACAAAAATAGGGCATAAAATATCCATATTTGCATCATGTTCCTGGAAGGCTTCTTGTATACACTTGCAAACAGATGCTCCAGTGCCTGAGGTTTGATATTCATCAACAGCCAAATCCAGATACACCTGCCAATCTTTCTCTCCATCCTTTGTGTGCAACAAAAAGTACAAATATTCAAGCACAAGTATAGAACCTGAAAATATCAGCCATATCATGCAAATCATTGTGAGACATCATTTACCAATACCCTGTTCCGCAGTATATTGCATAGAATATAGCACAGAAGGAGACAGTACATGCATTTTGAGGTATCCCATAGGTTGTTGAAGTTCTGGCTACATAATTTACATCAAGAAATTTGGATGAGAGAAGAGGAAGGGATGAAGCTTACAACCTGGATGATGTAGCATGAGGACCATAGAAGACAACATGGGAAATGAAGCAAAGAAACAAACCAACTAGAAAGAGGATGAGGGATCATTGCATGGAAGATTTACTTGCAGACACATGCAGACACATACCTGCTATTGAGAGAAAATATATTAGCAATAATGAACCATCCTGAGTAGTGATTGTTACTAACTTGCTGGAAAACACACAGGCAGAATTGAAGAGTGTGGTGAAATGGTGAAAAAGAACACCTACATCCTGTAAGAGGTGTTCAAAAACAATGTTGGCATGAAGAAATTAACTACCCTCACTATCTGTGTATAGCAAATGGCAAAGGAGTTCAAAATGCCTTTAATGAATGCACTGACTTCCTATGAACCCAAGTGCAACAGGTTGGCAGTGAAGATGGTCAGCATCCATCCACCTCCACCTGCCATCACTCCACTCACATCCTATCAACCCAAATGCAAGAGGGTGGCAGTGAAGATGGTCAGCATCCATCTGCCACCACCTGCCATCACTCCACTCACATCCTATGAACCCAAGTGCAACAGGGTGGCAGTGAAGATGGTCAGCATCCATCCACCACCACCTGTCATCACTCCACTCACCAACTATCAACCCCAGTGCACCAGGGTGGCAGTAAGATGGTCAGCATCCATCCACCACCACCTGCCATCACTCCACTCACAAACTATGAACCCATGTGCAACAGGGTGGCAGTGAAGATGGTCAGCATCCATCCACCACCACCTGCCATCACTCCACTCACATCCTATCAACCAAGTGCAATAGGGTGGCAGTGAAGATGGTCAGCATCCATCCACCAAAACCTGCCATCACTCCACTCACCAACTATCAACCCAAGTGCAACAGGGTGGCAGTAAGATGGTCAGCATCCATCCACCACCACCCACCATCACTCCACTCACAAACTATGAACCCAAGTGCAACAGGGTGGCAGTGAAGATGGTCAGCATCCATCCACCACCTGCTGCCAGTCCACTCACTCTCTATGAACCCAAGTGCAACAGGGTGGCAGTGAAGATGGTCAGCATCCATCTGCCACCACCTGCCATCACTCCACTCACTGTCTATGAACCCAAGTGCACCAGGGTGGCAGTGAAGATGGTCAGCATCCATCCACCACCACCTGCCATCACTTGACTCACAAACTATCAACCCCAGTGCACCAGGGTGGCAGTGAAGATGGTCAGCATCCATCCACCACCACCTGCCATCACTCCACTCACAAGCTATGAACCCAAGTGCAACAGGGTGACAGTGAAGATGGTCAGCATCCATCCACCACCACCTGCCATCACTCCACTCACTCCCTATCCACCCAAGTGCAACAGGGTGGCAGTGAAGATGGTCAACATCCACCCACCAACACCTGTGATCACTCCACTCACAAACTATGAACCCAAGTGCAACAGGGCGGCAGTGAAGATAGTCAGCATCCATCCACCACCACCTGCCATCACTCCACTCACTTCCTATCAACCCAAGTTCAAACAGGTTGGCAGTGAAGATGGTCAGCATCCATCCACCACCACCTGCCATCACTCCACTCACTGTCTATGAATCCAAGTGCAACAGGTTGGCAGTGAAGATGGTCAGCATCCATCCATCACCACCTGCCATCACTCCACTCACTCCCTATGAACCCATGTGCAACAGGGTGGCAGTAAAGATGGTCAGCATCCATCCACCCCCACCTGCTGTGACTCCACTCACTCTCTATCAACCCAAGTGCAACAGGGGTGGCAGTGAAGATGGTCAGCATCCACCCACCACCACCTGCCATCATTCCACTCACTTCCTATCAACCCAAGTGCCACAGGGTGGCAGTGAAGATGGTCAGGATCCATCTGCCACCACCTGCCATCACTCCACTCACTGTCTATGAACCCAAGTGCACCAGGGTGGCAATGAAGATGGTCAGCATCCATCCATCACCACCTGGCATGACTTGCTCACCCTCTTGCATTACCAGTGAAATTGGCAGGGTCAAACTACATTTAGCCTGAATGACAAAGCTTGAAGAACTTCACTAACTGTCTATCAATGAGTCAGTATTTTATCCATATGATTCCCTTCATTCCTTACATATGGGAACCATGGTGCCACCCTGAGTGCTAGACTATTTGGCCCCCTCCTTTCCTTATTCTCCAAGCATGATTTCAAAGCCCTTTTTCCTGTTAGTACATTTGAAACCTCCAGTCATACCACTTACTTCATTATAGCAAACTCCATGCATAATCCCAGGTTTGACTGCTGTGTTGACACTAGCAATTGCTGCAGTCCCTCCTCACCCAATGCATTTGTTGTGCATGTTATCAGGCCTGTGCAGTCTGCACCTTCCTGCTCCATTCCTGCAGTAATTTTATCAACTCTCTCATTCTCCAGTCCAATTTACTGTACTCACCAGATAGTGTCAGATATTCGTGAGGGGGGGAACCTTTTCTCTTTCAACCTTTCCTTTACCAGTGCACGAGAACTGTACAGAAGCCTTCCTTGCTCCTCTGCAACATATTGCTCTACATCATCTACCCTCACACCATTTTCAAGAAGCTCCTCCACCTTTTGAAATGCATCAACACTCAGAGTGTCTGCCTTTGTCAGCAGTACAATTACAGGCACTGTACAAAGCTCATAGTTAACTGGGAAAGAAAGACTGTCCTGCATACTTGCCATGCCCTGTATCACAATTATGAAAAAACTTCTTCTCAGCCTCCGTGACCATCCTATGTTTATCAGTTAAAGGAATGCAAAACCTAAATCAACAGTGAGAAGTATATCATCGTACTCCAGTGTCAATCATTGTGTCTTTACCAAATGGCATGGACCCTTTTGTCCAACTTGGTTGCCCTGGCATGATCCATCACAAAATTTTTCATCATTTCAAACTCCTCTTCACTCCCAGCTTCAAATCCGCATGAATCATGAAATACAAATCCTCGATTACTAGCGAAGACCAGTTCATCCTCAATGTTGTGACGACCACGCTGGATACATTCAATTTACATTTATAATATTCAGGTGACAACCTCACCGTTAGTGAGCCCTGTACCACAGTGGTATCCACCTGGGTATAATCGAACATGTTAATCTCGAACAAGTACATGCAGGATACATACCCTCTGTCCTCGTCCATTATATATTTCTGGCTTATCCGTAGTATTGCAGACCCTCTGCAGAATTGTTGTTTTACCTGCATTTGCTCGCCCCATGACAAGAATGCGAAAACGCTCAATGCGGGCGATATGTTCTCTCGCTTCCGCAGGGTCTAGGTGATAGTGTGAAGAGGGTGGCACTGGTTATCAATGTTGTTAGACCAGTTCGAGTCCCTCAGAGGTAAAGCACTTACTTGCGTGAGCTGGTTGGACGAACAGAGGGACGAGTGGAAAGGGCGTAGGGCTCGGGTGTGACACGTTTCTCGCAAGCTCCCACGTCATCGTGCGGCCCAACTTCTTACTTGAGTAACCTGCACAATTGATTACACACAATTTCGGAAAATTCTAATCATCATTTGTCACGCAATCGCAAGGGAGGGCCTCGAATTAGCAGTTTATATTTTTTGCCATTCCTTTATCTTACTCTGTTTACACCAGTAGGTGTTGAGGTATCGGTGTGGTATCACAACACATTTTTCGAGATTTGGGACCAGTTTTAATGACAGACAGAATGTCAATCTTGTACTTGAAATATAATTTGCCATTTAGGAAATATGGAAACTTCGAATAATGTACTAAATTAGATGTGAATTCAAACTTTAAATATTGCTTTCACATTTAGGTCAACATTTAAACCTGGTCAAAATACAGATACCCCCCCTTTTAGGAGGGTTGTTGTCATTTTGTCCAGATCTAAATGTTGATCCAAATGTGAAAACAGTATATAAAGTTTGAATCCACATTTAATTTGGTACATAATTTGAAGTTTTCACATTTCCTAAATGACAAATTATATTTCAAGTACAAGATTGACATTCCGTTTGTCATTAAAGCTGGTCCCAAATCTCGAAAAATGTGTTGTGTATGTTAACATGTACGCATGGTTACCAGCAAGGCTTCTATCGCGTGGATGGGACATCCCGGGTATCCAGGACATCGTTCTAAGTGTCAATGCGACCTGGTATACTGTCCTTTGATGACTTAACCGAGGTAAATTCCGTGATATTCCAATTCGATAAGGCGAGATTTGTTCAACGACCGGTTCAGTTAGGTTGTTCACATCAAAATCTGGGACTGGCGTCTCTATGGATCAACATGAAAGCGCGTACGATAATCGACAATCGAGTACAACAATGTTAACGGCTACTTGCAGCGGCTGAGCTTTCCCTGATGTATTCCCCTCTGTAGGAATTCCGCCGACGTCAGGACCACAACCCGTGATGGTGAAGGCTTCGGAGTGCGCACTGCATAGCATGAACCGTGGAATGCTTTGAGTCACGATATCGTGTTTGCCACTGTAGGGCGACAGTGCCGTTCCTTTGAAGTTAGTACAGTGAACCTTCTATTAGTATGGATGCACACCGGAATAATACTCACAATCTCTTCATTCTTCGTTGACCTGTAGCAAGTACGGTAGCGATGACCAAGTCTGGGTCTATGTTAGAAGTGTTCATTTCGTGAAAGAGAACGTTACCTGGTCACACATCCCCCCAGCAGTAGGGACTAGAAAATGCGCAAGGTTAGGAATGAATGGGTTCATCATTAACGTGCGTGGGGAGTCACAGGCAACTGAGATACCTTGACCACGGCGGTGTATTCCTCTATAAAAGTCAGATTGGTTCGTAGTTGCATGTTTATGCGAATAAACTTACCTCTAAGTAACATCTCTCTCATGACGGATCGAGTGCGCTCTGAAACGTCAGCCACGCAATCTCTTGATGAGCACGACGACATGCTGAGGGCTGACATTCAGGTAAAGTTGCAGGTTCAATTGTTTATTGTGCGTTACCGAACGCGTGACATGAATAACCTTGGAAAGCTCTTCCAGTGCGCGAGTGGAGATGCTAAGGGCAAGTCGAAGTGGTTCAAAGAGATCTGATGTCTGCGAGGGTCGGGGCATCAGCGATAGCTCGTAAGTGACTTGGCTGATGCTGGAATTTAGCATGGTTTGACAATGCATGAGCTCGCCTGTGTCGCGCAGTTACATCAGCAAAAGTGGCCAAACCTAGCTAGACCTAGTAAGCCTCGGAGGAACCCGGTGATTCTAGCAACACCTAGCTAGTCATTGCAAGGTCGTGCTAGATCTAGCAGAATTGAATGAGAGTTGAATACACACCATGCCAGAGTTGACTTCGACACCCATGCCTGGTCCAGCCGCCCAGCCATCAATGCATTATAATGGCACGTTGAAAACTGGTGGGATGCAAGCCTATCAGCTTTTGGACATCGTAAGGATGCTCGCTTTCGTGAATCTTATACCGTGCCTAGCGGACGGCTCGACCACCAACAGTTGCTTCGTCTTCATGTCGGGATGGCACTTCGGATGGGACGGTGGTTGTTTCTTCCTTGTATCGTGGTGTCACCCCGGTTACAGACAGTACAGGAGCACAGCTTCTTCCTTCTTCCGCATCCGATGACGGTCGCGTTCGTGATTCCGACACAGCAACCTCTGAATACCGGAGCTTACAACATCACGCACGCCGACCCTACCCGCTGAAGAAGGTTTGCACAACTAGTGACGAACTATTATCGAAGGCATCAAAACCCAGCTGTGTCAGTGACTCGCCGACAACGCAGAAGCGAGCAACTGATCCGCAGCCGACAGTTGGTCATCCGAGCAAGAACCACCCGACATGCCCAATGATGAGGTCCGAGAAGTTGGAGTTAGAGGAGTTAATCACGGAAGACATTATAATTGGGTGAGTAAATTGGTATTGTGTTCTCGCACCCCTTCGATTTCTTTTGGCTGCCAGGGTAGTGGAGCCTACTGGTACCGGGAAAGGTTCGGCCAAGTCGTTTTTCCAGACCACCCAGCTAAACCTAGTCTAGTTCGTGGCCAAGGCTACTGGGAAAGAAGGGGGAGTGGGCCACCATGCAGGTGAAATCAAGGTAGACAACCGGGGGACCCAACGTGTTCTCGTGGATACTCCTGGTTCTCGGTGAGGCAAAGAAAGCTGATCTGCAGATATTGCAGTCGATCGCAGACTGGCTTACCAAAATGTATGATTCTTCTCGCATCTGACTTTACTTTCGTGACGCACGAGTGGCTCAGATATAACAAGGAACCTTGTTGTCAGGCATTCTTTACTTCCATCGCATAAGCGATAACCGCATGGCCGGGACTCTCCTGAAGAACCTCCAGGTGTTGTGCAAGTTATGTGATTGCTCACGACGATGTGGATGAAGATGTTGGCAGTGAGAGGCTTGAAGAGTGGAAGGGCCACTATTGGAGACTAATGATCGCGCAGGTAGTGTTGTCCAGGCCCGGCTCGGCTCAAAAGCCGCGGCTTGGGCCCGGCCTTTGGGGGCTCACGGCCTTAGAAATCCAAGGCCGAGCCGTAGGCCGGGCTGGGCCCTATATAGGTCCCGGCTCGGCCTGGGCAGTGGTAAATCGAAATGGTGAACTGAATTTTACGGGTAGCTACTGTAGCTACAGACAAGTGCAGACTACGAAGTTACATGTCATAGAAAGGCACAAAGACATCCTCACCATCAGGTTCCTCCTCACCCTCATTGTCAGCGAGATTTTGAGAAATGTCATCCCAGCCTTCTTTGGAGCTTGCAGAAGTGGTAGTAGGGGTAGGCAACTCCATCATGCAGGCTTCGGAAATTATGGATGGGTCATCAGGAAAGAGAAAATCTTTCTTCGAAAGGGATTTCATACACTGCAGTGCCTCAATGACATCAGACTTGAGGTGGTTTCGCCGCTTACTGATGGTGATACCAGCAGAAGAAAAAGCATGCTCGCAGGATACTGATGTCGCCATGATTGGAAGATAGTCACGAGCCAGGGATCCCCAGACAGGGTATCGTCGAGAATTCAGACCCCACCATTCCATGATAGAGAAATTTCTGACATGTTCATGTGTGTGAAGGTATTCATGGAATCTGTGAAGCCATGGCTTAGCAGGGTCACCTTGAATGCGGGTATCATGGCACAACAAGTCATCTTCAGTATCATCATCAGAGAGTTCACCAAGTAGTGAGTGTAGCTTGTGGCTTTGCAGTGTGACACGATGGTTAGAAATTACAGTATCCGATGATGGTGCACCAGACTCATAGATGACACTATAGTGTTCCTTGTACTGTTGATATCAGGACTGGTGGGTATAAGTAGAGAAGGGAAAAAAACATATGATAACTTCAGCATGCTGGACCACCTCAGAAAGCAGATCCTCCCCCCAGTACATACGGATGTAGCTAAGCTTCTGTGCTGGGTCGAGTACTGCCCATAAAATTCAGCAACTTAGAATCCAAGGAGTGAAAAAGTACTCACACATGGCGATGACGTGTGCATTAGATGCAGCCATTCGCTCATAATACTCGGCTACCTTACTTAGCCCAGCATCCAATGCATCAGTGAAATCAGCGTATTTGGCTGCTTCCCTCCATGATGACCAAGCCCTAAACAGTGCCTCCAGCACTGGCAAGACTGCATGCATCATTGGGCCCTCTTCCATTGAGAAAGCTTGTTGTGCTTTCTCAGCTTGCTGTGGGCACAGATGTGAGTAAACTGGAATCAAACGACACAATAAACTTACTGCTAACAGCAACAGAAGAAGCCATACTCGCTCCCATTCAGACTCTGCCAACTTGAGGTCCATTAATTTTCACCATTTCTCTGCATCATGTTCCTCCAGGGCAAGTAACCTAACAAAGTAATTTACTTCCTGTACATTCGGTGCTGGTGTGTAAGTACCAAATGAGCATGAGATCAGTGGAGACTTACCTCCTTCAAATCAAATGCACGACGAAGCATTAAAAAAGTTGATGACCATCTAGTCTTCATGTCGAGGAGGAGTTGCAAAGGTTGTGTGCATGTAACATGGCCATCATCTGTGCAAGTCTGAATCTGTTGAAATAGCTCTTTCCGCTTTGCAGATGATTGTTCCTTAACTGCTATTGCACAAACAAGGCCAATCTCGTCTCGTTCGAGGCCATGTCGTACAGCTATTAAGTCAGCAGCATCTGGATCTTGAGTAACTGGGTTGTAATGTTTAGATTTGCTGTGGGCAGAAAGAAATGCTTGAGTGGCTAGGTTAATGATGTGTGCCATACACCTAGAACATGTAAGGCTTTGTACAGACTAATATAGGGTTGTGCTTACTGCAAGCGTCACTCCTTGGCATCAAACATCTGGGCAGAGTCAGCTGTGATATGGGACATAAACTCGTCCATCATTGTGTCGTTGTTCTTGGCATTGTTGCAAGTAACGAAGCCGACCTAACAAAAAGAGATGTGTTAGGTTAGAACTATGTGTAGTATGGTTAGTGGCTGACCTTGTGTGTTGTGCCAACACGCTTGATGACTTTATACAATGCTTGACCCAAACAGGTGCTGTTGTGAGCATTATTGAGCTGCACGAACCCTATAAGTGATGTCTCGATGTTCCACACACTCAGAGATTTCTCCTCAATCCAAGACACAGTGACTGCAAAATACCCGTCAACATTTGAGGCCTGCCAGCCATTGCACATCAGATTGATTTTCCCTGTGACAGTACTACTCTGTAGCAACTTATGAGAAAAGACACAAGTTTTTGAATCAATGTCATACTTACTGAGAAGCATTTGTGAAGATCTAAAAGCCTGGTTTTGAAAGCGTTGATAATTGCTTGGCGTGTCTGTCGACAGCTCGGGATCCTGATGCCATTCTTTGCATGAGAGGCAATTTCAACCATCCTGCTGAATGAAGGATGTTGAAGGGCATGGATCAGCTAGTAGGAATTGTATCAGTCAGAACCAGTGAGCTGTTGCATGTGGAAAAGGTGCTCACCTGATCCGTTTCAATCAACCATGAGACAGTGGCTTCGTGAAAGACAGCCTCTGAATACTGTACTATCAGACCCCTTTCCACTAGGTGCCCTTCCAAACTTGACTGCCTACCAAGGGCTGACTGCATGCTTGAGATCACCTCTTTGCATTGTTTCGCATCATTGGGTAACATCGACTTGAATCCATTTGCTGCTGACCACTTGAGATATTCACCCTGGTATTTACCAGTCAGAAAAACGAAGATTACAGACGACATGATACATTACCTGATGGTGGGCTTGTAGGTGTCATCACAATGTTGACACCTTGTTGACGATGGAAACAGGTTTTTTATGCAATTGACTGTGAGTCTCTGTAAGGGTGCGCCCACTGGGTGAGGGATATGATAAGACTTACGAGCAGCCCATACAGTCCCTCAAGTTTTTCCCATCTTTTTTGTAAGGCTGGGAGAAAAATGTGTCAATATCCTGAGTGTGTGCAGTATGTGGCCTCTTGATAGGCTCGTCCACATCAACAAGGTCAATGTCCTTCAGTAACCCATCAGTTCCAGTTTCGGTGGGCCCATATGAAGCATGCTGTGGCTCATCGAGGTCGAGGTCGCTCTGTGGTGGTGGTGTTGACTTGATGGAATTATCCAAATGTACCCAAACAGGTGCTTTCCCTGATAAGTAATGGCACATAGGTTTACAAAATACATTGATTAGATAGGCAATTGTGAAATAATGAAAGAAGCTCCAAACTTTGACAAGTCACATACCCTTTACAAGCCTTTTTTTCTTTGCTGGGACCTCTGTATCTGTAGTTTCCACATTGACATCTGTGGATACTGTGTCAGCCTTGCATTTTATTGTAATGGTACTATGTGTTGGCAGTGCCATGTGTGTGGCTGATAATGATTGAATCTGTGCTTTTCTGTGTGAAGTCAGTTCTAATTCAGCAGCATTGTCAGCACATGTAATCTGTGCAGAAGGCATGGGGACATGTCGTGGGCATGGCTGCTTGGTGTTGGTGTAGGGAGAGTGTCCTCCCTAGTAGGATATTTCTTTTATTTTCTTGTATTTGCTTATGTTTTCTTTTCCTATACTTTTGTTTCACTTTTACTTAGTATTTGCACGCATTGTGGCTTATGTAAGCCTGTGCGAGCACTTAGAGTGTACTGTACATACTTAGAACAATAACAGACGAGCTACCTGAGACAAAAAGCCGGAATTAAGACGAAGAAGACTCGGAATATTGTTTCTCCCTCCCCAGACACTCAGTAGATGTTATCTTGGCTTTTATTTGGGTTTTAGGGCGCATTTTTCATCATTTCTGCTTACTCCTTGACTCTACACCAGGCAACTCAAGCCTCCTGGGTCAAATTCACCCCCCTCTCTCACTAGGAGACCTTTGACCTATTCCTAGGGTCCTTTCCCTCTCATTTCTACATTGGTAGTAGTAACATCAACCATTTCACTGAGTTGGGTGATGGAATTAGGTGATACTGTAAGTTCACATAGGTAGGTACATGCCAGTCTACTGTATAGTTACCTGGTGATTGCCAGGTAGCACAGCCACAAAGCCATGGCCCATGGCTTCCCAAAGGGTCAGGCCGAGCCCTGAGCCCCCACAAGCTGTCCCCATGGCTCAGCTTGGCTCAAGGCTTCAGGCTGGGCCCAGCACAACACTATGCCAGACCTTACAAGGCCTAACAAGAAAGTGGTGGGTCTAGCAAGACCTAGCAAGACCTAGTTCATCTACTGCACAATACAGAATCTATTGGTACAAGAGTACAAGCTCCTAGTGTGAAGTGACTTAGAAAAATTTTGGCCTTCCCAGCACTTTCTGAGAATTTCAATCTCAGTGTCAACTTTGTGTTATCCCCCTTTCACATCTTTCTCCTAACTCCCACCATCCGAAATGTCTCCACCTTCGATCAAGGTCAATTCTGGTTGCAAGTATGAGCTGGTAAAGGTTAAAGCTGGTGAATTAAGAGATATACATGTCTGGCTAAGTCAATTTGCATGCATATACTCTTATCTCTAACTTCCTGTGTCCACATCGCTACTGGCATGAGTAACCCGACCTTGTCAATGTGACAAGTCTATTATGAACAAGAAAGTCTGCTGCAAGACCATTTTTGGTTCTCCGCTGGGGTCATACAGGTCAGTTTGCATCATCTCGGATGCATGCAGTGATCATATGGCCATTGATAGGTCTCTTCTATGTTGGGGAGTGTTGGCATGTGACCTGACCTTGCTCTCACAGTCGTAGCATCCTGGATTTGGGTAGTTTGGTTGATCTGTGGATTCTGTGGACTGCAGAATTCAGTATGAAGTTGAGGAGGATCAGGTATGTCATGAATCAATCCAATTTTGTTTGCAATTGGGATGGGTGTTCTCAGGGTTAATAGAACCTGTCACAGGTATTGTTGCCTCACAATCATGTTCAGGTATGTCCAGCCCACTTTGGCTCGTCAACAATAATGAACAAATTACACATATCTGGTGCAGTGCCAGGCTTGTGCATGCAGACATGTGATGTCTCTAGGTTTATGCCCTTGGACTATTCTCTTTGCACTGTAACCTTGCCATCTGTGCACTGACTTGTCTTATCAGGCACTTCGAATGCATGCATGCACTCATCTTCCCATTCAGGGCCCATGTCTATGCCCCTAGTCTCACATTTCATTCACAAAGTAACCATGCCAGTGGGCTATGAAGAAGAGTAATGAAGTTCCATTGTATGCTTTCAAACATTTTCCAGTTTTTGTGTGTCTGTGCTCTGTAACCATGATTGTCATATATTGCAAGCATTAATACAAATCATGGTGTAGCGTAAAATTGGGACTGGTGTGATCTAGCAAGGAAAATGGAAGCTAGCAAAGTCTTGCAAGCCATTAAAGGAGGTTGTTGCTTAGTGGAGGGAACCTGTAGGAGAGCTGTAGGTAACCTCAGTAGTCTGGCAAGCTACTGAGGGACTAGGAAAATTATCTAGTACTATGTGCGATGCAAGGTGATTATGTAATCTAGCAAACACGCACCAACAATGGCCAGTTGCATAATAATCCAACACTCCCCCTCAAATGGCATGGGGGAACTCTTCTAGGGTAGAAACACAATCCAAAAAATATTAAATGAAATATACAAATGTATAATCCAATATGTGATTCAGAAACTTGAATTCCGAATGTGCAGTTTGTGTTTGCAAGACGAGAGTTTCAAAGGTTGAGTGTGATTGCCTGATTTGGAAGGTCATGTGGTGCACATGATCAGCACGTCGTCACTTTGTTGATTGCAATAATGGTATTCAAAACTGGCTCAGCTTGGGCTCAGTCAACAAATATCCAGTGTGAAACCCAGCTAAGCTCTTAGGTCATGTGGCAAGATTCAGGCAGAGTTTAGAATTATGCCTCCCCTTCACCCCTGGCCTACGATGCTCTGCCTGCCTACAGTTGAGGTCGAAGATTATCATGGGATCTACTGTAGGTCCCTCTGGGGGTGGTAAAGAACCTCCTCAGTACTACTTTCTCTCCCAATCTGGCTCCCAGATATCAGCAAAGTCCAAGGTGAGCACTGCAGTCCTACATATGGAAAATATTCACCATCTGCTGCTAAATCTTAGATGAAGTACACAAAGAAGCGCACTCAGGAGTCAACTGAGGCATCTGGGAATGAGGCTGTCCTTTGGGAACCATACCTTCAGCTCACACGAGATCTACTAACCTGGATCTTGCAGCATCCCACTGATTGTGCTGTCCTATTCAATGAGATGGTAGATGAGAATATTCTGGGAAAACCTCATTCTCAGCAGAAGAAGGACATCAACACAGTTATCACTGACACCATCTTTTGTCACTGACAGGCAGTATGGAGAATCTTATACTGCCCACCCAGCAAAGTTTGTCACAGCAGTGGCTAGCCACCTTGTAATGTGTGTTTTTTTCTCCTGTTCCCCTCATGATGGCTGTGTATATTCATTCTACAGATTGAAGAACAAGTATTGACAACATGCATCAAGATTTAAGTCTACAGGAGAGGGTATCAGCCCCAACGATCCCAATCATCAGAACCTCCATCATATGTGCAGTCTCTCACTCTCCTCATACCTGTGCTCACTCTTAGCGTTTAATTTAGAAAAAGTCCTTGTGGAGTTCCCCTTCTGGGATGAATGTGACCAGCTCTGGTGTGGCAACCCTGCCTATGATGTGAGGGTGTTCAATGCAACCCCAGGTACCAATTGGACCAGTGACTTTCTTTCTATCATCAAGCATGGCGGGACCACCTCAGTCCCTGCATCTGGTAGCTCCCAGGTCCAAGGTCGAGATGATGTGACAGCTGAAGATCCCAACTATCCCTGTCCCCCTCTGGATGCTGACCCAGTCCTGGAGCATGATTTTTTTGGAGACGAGCTTGAACAGGAAGAGGAAGAGGAGGGCAGAATGGATGAGATGGGGAGTGTGGGTCAGGCTGTGCCAGAGACTTCCACTGGTCCTATGTTGGTTGACGAGCCACAGATCTTTGACAATCATGGCACCTCCCAACACTATGTATGTCACTTTAAATTATTTTCTGCATCACTAATAAGAGATCTAGCCCAGCAATGCTACTGATATGATTCTGCCTTCAGACAGGCCCATTGGCTCAGCCAAACGTCGGACTCCATCATCAGACAACCTGCACTGCTTTCCACATGACTCCATACCCAAAGCCACCTGCATCCATCACCTCAACATTGACTACGTCAACCACAACTAGCAGTGGTATTCACTGCCTTGCCATGACTTCTGAAACCTCCCGAACCAATGTCACGAAGGGGAAAAATATGCTTGCTCAGATCAAAGCTGATTTCAATGAGTGGTTCAGTGAGTTGAATGAGAGCTCCAAAGAGCAGCGCTACAACACCAGTTCCCTCAAGTACGAACATAAGGCGATGAAAATGCAGGCTTATATGTGCAACAAGGAGATTACTCATCTGGAGGTGGAGAATGAAAGGGATCAGTAAAGAAGCTGAGAAAATCCACAATCGACAGATGGAGCAGGGGCCCTTGGAAATCAAGAGGCTCATGGAAGAGGGAACAATACTCCAACTCAAGCTGCAGTTGGCACAGCTCCAATCTGGTCAAACTGGTGATACATCTGCTTTGTCTGCTTCTGCTGCTACTGGTCTTCCCCCTTCTGTTCCCCCCAGTGTCGATTAATTCACTAGTAGCTAAAATTCTGTATCCCTCACATTTGTATTAGTACTTTTTTTTTCTTTGTATGCATCAATCGATACCACAATGCATGCTTTATGTGCAAGTCCCATGATTAAGCTATGCACGGATACCACATTGCTCAAGCAACCTCTCCATCAAATACCCCCGAAAGCGCTGTCCTTGTGTTCCTCCTTGCTCTCCTCCACCAATATCTCCTGTATCTTCATCCCACCCCTCAGCCTCATTTATTGCCCAGTGCACCATCCTGAGCTCACCTAACTTGGCCTCAAACCAAATAATCATGTTATGGAGGATCATGCAGGATATCACTCAGTAAACAGCAACATGTAAGTCATCCTCCTTGTCCATCCAGAGCCTGAGTTCCCACAGCGATTGAAAATGGCCTTTGAGGGCTGCAAATGCATGTTCAACCCTAACACGGACCTTTGGGATGCTGATAAGACGAGTGAAGGGGTTTTCTTCTGGTACATACCTTTGATAAATATCAGTTGTAAATGTTCTGCCTACGTGTCAGCTGACCCCTGCATGGCTTCTTGAAAGGGACCACACACCACTCCTCACTGGGATAGGCCAAATCAGCCCAAATCCAGTGGTGAGCAGGAATCAGGCTAGCAGGGTCTTGAGACATGCACGTTCCTTGGAATGCATATGCATCGTGCACACTGCCTGGTTGGCCCAATGCATAGTCAACAAATGTTAGGTTGTGAGACATGACAATTGCCTCAAATTCCAGGTAAGTTTCAATTTGCTGTCTGTCATTTGTACTCACCTGGCAGTTCAATGAAGATCATGCCTTCTGATCATAAAATCCATCCCCAAACATCCCTGGCCATGCATGTAAGTTGATTGCAGAGCCATCAGCTGCAAAAATCCCATCCCTCCACATGTGGCAAGTTCGAGATTCGGTGAACAATTGCACCTTCCACATTTCCTTGGAGTTGGCATCTGGAATACATATGAACTCATCATGCTGATCTAAAATTGCAGCCATCACACGATGAGTACAGTTCACCACCATCCCAACACTAACACCAGCCCATTGCCCAATGTCTTCTGGTGAGCATGCATTTCCATAGTGTCCTGCATGGTACAGGAAGATTGCAAGCTGGATAGACACTGATAATTGTTTATTATTTGATTGATTTTGAAACACAGGGTGGTCGCTAATTTGATCCAATATCTTGTCAAATATTGCAGGATCAACACGAAGTTTTTTCCGAAATAGAGATGGCTGATATTCTGCAAAGTGTTCAAGCAGAGGCAGCTGGGATGCTTTTGGTATTGGTGCTTCTGGGTGTTCAAGAACTCATGCAGCTTCAACCTCATCATGTAGTGCTTGGATCATACTCAGTAGCTGCATGTATGGTGCAGCGATCAGGTCTGTTGTTGAGATTGTGTCAGTCGATTTAGAATCAACTGACATTGATCCCTGGGCAGAGGGAAATGAAGACAGAGAAAATGGGGATAGCAACATGGGACTCCATGAACTTCCGGACGGTGTATCTGTCCAATCAGTATCTTTGTGGTCACCATTATCTTCGAGATTTCCAGAGATTCTGTCATTCCACATCTGTGCAGTAGTGAGCATCATATTGTCAAGTAGCTGCAGTGTTTCAACATGGAGAGATGTCCTGGGCATCATCATGATTAGCAGCAAGTGTACTGTGAGATTTTATCTACAGTAATACACTGCTATCTAAGGCGCTTCGAAGCTTCACAAACCATAAGCCTTTTTCTATATTTGGTGGGAAGCTGTGCAGTTGTCAGAGCTTAAACCCTCTGAAAAAAGCTGGAGACAAAGTTGGGTTTAGCTAGGGTTAAGCGCCTTAGCTTGGTCAGCTGAACCAACTCTGAATACCCTTAATGCTTTGTGCCCCTGCACAGTCTCTGGTGTGCCATTTGTGATCACTCGGCTTCGGGAAATTGACGGTAGGGTTTTGGAACTTGATGGTAAGGTCGTGGCATGTCCTGATGCCTTCTCTATGGTGCGGGATTGGTTGTATCGTGTTACTGGTTCCTTGGTGGGCGGTTTCGAGCTTTCGAGCTCTACTAACATCTCTAGATTCAATTTTAATTGTTCTGGGTAGACACTTGGGTCTGCCAACCTCGTCGGAACGCTTTCGGTGGCTTCTGGGTGGCCCAGGTACTGTATTGAATCGTGGCTCGTAATGCCTCGGAATATACCTTACCACTTCGCCTCGGAATTCTCTTAGTCTACTCTCATGTCAAATGTTTCTTTCTTTCCCTTTCTTTTCTCTTTTTAGATACTCATTTGTCTCCTGCCGCACTCTGAACGTATATAAACCCTTAGCACTTGATGTATTCCCCCCAGTTGATCTTGAATTGAGACCTTGGACAGTTCTATTGTGAGCCTTCTAAGCCTCACCTCTACTGAGAATTGACTACCATGTGGCCAAAAACCTCCCTTTCCATCACATATTTTGAACTGCCTTTAACCTCTCTACTTACGCTCTAAACTGAACCTGACTTTGATGTTGCCCACTCAGTTACTGGCTTGATCACCCAGTGCATAGTCGCTTCACCAAACCCATTACTGATGTCTTCTTTGCCATTTAACCCCAAAGCAATTAATGAAGAGATACAGTGCCATTTCTGGTCCTTCGAGCCAGAACAAGGTGGCCCTATCCAATTTGGTGGGATTACTGGAATCAACCATGACATAGACGCACCTACCGAGTCAGTTGACCCACCCACTCATGAACCCTCTGGATTCATTAGGACACAGGGCAATGCCCTAAAAGGCCATGCTGACCTTGGAAATCCCAAGGAAAGTGTGAATGACATGCTGAGAGATGCCATCAAGCAGCTGGTCCATGAGCTTGGGAGCATGCCATGCAGCTGTGTCCCAGACCCCCCAGTATCGACTGGAGAGGAAGTAGAAGTGCACACAGAACCAAGCAAGGGCTTTGAGAAGCCACACTCACCTGCACGAAGTACTGTATCGATAATTAGGATGTCAGTACTATTAGACCAGAACTGCTGGCCTGCATGGATGTGCAATGAACCCAAAATAGACCCAAAGTCTGAGAATGCAAATAAGCTCAGTCCTAAGCTGTTATGGTCAGACCTTGTACAGAATGAGGAAGCATTAAAGAACTCTGTTCCCCAATGGTATGGAATACCAATTACAAATGACCACAAGAAAGATAAGACTTTAAGTAAACTGGCTTCAGAAAGAAGCATGCCAAGACTTACTAAAGATGCTAAGGAAAAGTGGAAAGCCCCCACTCCTGCTGATATTGCGAAAGAATTACCTATCAACAATGACAGTCCAGAGATTATCAAACCTATGGAACAAACAATAAGGAGACTGAAAGAAACAGGCTTGGTTGAGCAGCTCAACAGTGCTGAAGCAGTGATCTGCCAGCAACAAGCCATAATCAAGTCCTTAAAATGACAGAAAAAGCATGAGTCAATAAAGCCAGGACCTTTGGGACTTGGCGCTGAACAGAAACAATGCATGCAAAAGGAATTCACCACTGATGCTAAGCTGAGTTCCGAAGTTGTAAATCAGCCAGAACCACTGAACCATGAAAAGAGTGTAAAGATGCACCATCAGAAGAGTAAAGGAAACCCAAATAAAGAAGCTCAAATTGCCCAAGCATCGTCTGTATTCCTGTGCAAGAGCACCATACTTCATGTGATGCATGGGGACCCTAGTGATAGCAGTAGTTCATCAGATTCTGATGACACAGAAAAAGGACAATGCAGATCTAACGATAACCCACCACAACGACGACCCATAGCACTGAGTGAATCATCGTTGCCATCTGAAAGCAACTCCTCATTCAGATCGGATTTCCTAGATGAAGAACCCTCATCTATACTTACCACTGACTCAGACAACACTAAAGCCTGTAAACGTGAAAAGAAACACCACTACCATGCTAAGTTAAACAAATTAAAGTACCAGCAGTCATTCTTGAAAGAAGATCCTCCATTTACTTACTGCAGTGAAATACAAGTGGGCTTGTTCAAAAAATGGTGTCACGAGTTGCACAACTGGGTAAAACGAGCCTGCCTAGACTGAAAGAAGAGTATCAAAGTCATGGGAAAGTACCTTGACAGATGTGCTTACCGATTCTATGAACGAAACGTTCTCAACCTCAAAAAGAAGTATAACCTCATGACATTCTTTGAAGAGCTCTTCGACTATGTGTTTCCTGCTGACTTCTGAATGCAGTGGCATGATAAATTTGATGCATGCTGGCAAGAGGGATGCTCCATCCTAGACTTCCTGAGAAAGCTACAAGAAATTGCTGATACTGTAGGAGATATCAGCGACAAGGATATTGTTTTAGCATTCTGGAGACGATGCCAACCTTACTTATGTGCAGAGCTCACCAGAAATGGCTATGCCATGACCACCATCTCAATTGTTACTCTAGAGTCAGAATGTGTGAGGTATGAAAAGGCAAAACATGTTATCGATGAGGATCATACAGTGAGGAACAAAACTGTTGCAATGTTTGCAACAATTTGATTGTGTGGGTTATAGCTAGGAAATGGGTGTGGCTGTGCAAATGTTATAGGGGAGACATTTGTAGCCCTTGGTCCTGGCTTTCCATTGATGGTCTTCATGAGTTCAGGAGTGCAGTGGCTGTGACCTTATGGGCTGATTACTGAGGCCTATGCATTGCAACAGTTTTGCACCTTTTGTTGCAGTGGATGCAATCTACAGCATACAACATGTAGTTTGGACAATAATGCCTGCTAGTGCTTACATGATATATCACATGATCAATTTAATGTCTTGTCAGCATGCAAACAATGCCAAACATTGAATAATGTGTCATTTTTCCCTGTTCTGCATTGCAACTCAAGAAATCATTTGTCTGGCTTATTGGGCTTAGTCTCTCAGGCAAATATTGGCAAACTCAGGCATTTACCACACCACCATGAGTAGGGTGTGGGCCCAGTACCATCAATCCCTTAAAAAAGCTGCTAGGAGTCATCTTAGCACTGTTTCATCTACCAATGACTAAGGGGTCCTGACACTAATCAGTACTGAAAAAGCTGAAAATGCCATGGAGGTCAGCCTGACACTTCATGACATGAAGAATAAACCAATCCCCTCCCATCCAATGTATTTTGCCAAAGGAAAGCTGGTGTCAAGGTTGGAGGGAGGCATGGCTGCCCTTTGAACTGGGGGTGTCAAGGAGGGTCAACCAGACTATGCCCTGTGCTGGACTGGGGATGACTAGGAAGAAATTATTTGGTCATAAGTGACCAATGGCAACATTCATGGACAGACAGAAAGGGAAAATTCTGCATCCTGGCAGCCCAGTAGGCTTCCCCACCATGACCCCTAGGGTGTACAGAAGGGTTTTGCTTCACCCTAACCTTGATGTCAGCTTCCTTTTGGCAAAAATACATTGGATGGGAGGGGATTGGTTTATTCTTCATGTCATGAAGTGTCAGGCTGACCTCCATGGCATTTTCAGCTTTTTCAGTACTGATTAGTGTCAGGACCCCTTAGTCATTGGTAGATGAAACAGTGCTAAGATGACTCCTAGCAGCTTTTTTAAGGGATTGATGGTACTGGGCCCACACCCTACTCATGGTGGTGTGGTAAATGCCTGAGTTTGCCAATATTTGCCTGAGAGACTAAGCCCAATAAGCCAGACAAATGATTTCTTGAGTTGCAATGCAGAACAGGGAAAAATGACACATTATTCAATGTTTGGCATTGTTTGCATGCTGACAAAACATTAAATTGATCATGTGATATATCATGTAAGCACTAGCAGGCATTATTGTCCAAACTACATGTTGTATGCTGTAGATTGCATCCACTGCAACAAAAGGTGCAAAACTGTTGCAATGCATAGGCCTCAGTAATCAGCCCATAAGGTCACAGCCACTGCACTCCTGAACTCATGAAGACCATCAATGGAAAGCTAGGACCAAGGGCTACAAATGTCTCCCCTATAACATTTGCACAGCCACACCCATTTCCTAGCTATACCCCACACAATCAAATTGTTGCAAACATTGCAACAGTTTTGTTCCTCACTGTAACTGTAGGCCTCAGCAATCATGTGACCGAAATTACACATCTCATAGGCAAAGTACAGATCAGCTGAGTGCTGCATCTGTTAAAACAATGAATGTACCTGGTAATACTGCCAATAATGGATGTCCCATGAGTAACTGCAACCCTCCGAAGATTCTAACTCTCAGCAGATGGCCTCGAGTGACAAGGAATGCAAATGACACCTCTGCACTGAGGGAAAATGCTTCAATTGCGAAAGTACTGATCATATTGAATGGAATTGCCCTAAATGGTGGCAGACTCAGGGAAAACAGAAGGGACCCCACCAGAAGTCAGGTTAGCCACCATCGAAGAAGGTTCCAACCTAGGGCTCTTTGCTATTGGCACTATCTGCTCAGAGACAATTGAACTTCGACAAGCAAAAAGGGATCTTGTTAAGGCACGGGCACTATCCACTTTGTATGATGCCATACCTCTAACTCTCGACCAAGATATAGACCCAGGGAACCCCCCCTTCCAGCCTGGACGTTTCACGATAGAGGACTATGGCGGTCCAGACATGTATTTACTCTCTGACCATTACACACTCAACAATCACATCATGTATTACAAAAACCTCACTGATCCCAAATTCAATATTGTGTGCTGGTTGCATTTACAGAAAACTAAATGCTATGATGAATTAGTCTTTGACAAATGAGAGTCACGCTGGCATGGCCCTATGCCCACTATCCCTGAATGCTTAAGAGAGATACCATTGACTTGCACAGCCACAATATCAGGAAACACTGGTGGAGATTATCCCACCAGAACTAATGCAATCAAATGAAATGCTGCCTGACTCAAAGGAGTCACATGTCTGCTCCCAAAACCGACCATAGTGGTGGTTCGTATTAATGACAAGCCATGCCAAGCATTGCTCGACTCTGGATCATTGTCTGACTTCATCTCTACCACACTGGTCGATCAGCTCAACTGACCTTGGAAGTCTTAGACAGACCACTGAACCTTCAACTTGCGGTCTCAGGATCACACAGCAAGGTCAAAGCCACAACAACTCCCTGGATTACCTATCAAAACATCCACAAGCAGTGAACCTTGGATGTTGCAAACATTGACTCGTACGACCTAATTCTAGGTATGCCATTCCTTTTCCAACATCAGGTACTCCTTGGGTTCAACCCGGCACAAGTGACAGTACAAAGCGACACATCACTACCCATTCGAGGAGTACAAACGATTGCTTTGGAATCCCACATGGCCAAGACTATGGGAGATGAGAGGGAAAAACTCTGAGAGGAGTTGCAAGCTTACATGAGGGACATATGTAAGGAGGCAATCGAAACCCCACTACCCCCTCTCCATGATATTAATCATGTTATTCCTCTTATTGATGAGAATAAAGTCTACTTGTGGAGACCTTCCCATTGTCCAGAACCCCTTAAGCCTCTCTGGTGCACGAAGTGTGATGACTACATTCGAACAGGCTGCTGGGAATTCAGTAGTGGTACTAACACAGTTCCTATGCTAATGTTAAAGAAAGCTATGAAAGACAGTACCCTCTGTCTACACACCATAATCAATACTCGAGAACAAAATGCTAACACTCGGAAGTTAGCCTCGCCACTACCAGATATGGAGGTGATTCTCCAAAATGTCATCTCACACCCTTACAGGTCCCTACTGGACAGGAAAGATGCATATGAACAGATCTGCATCAGACCCAAAGATGTCCCCAAGACTTTGTTCACAACACCTGATGGAACAATGATCAGTCATGTCATGCAAATAGGTGATTGCAATGCCAGCGCTACCTATCAGTCCCTAATGAATCATATTTTTGCACCTCACATTGGAGTTTTCATGGACGTCTATCTAGATGACATTGTAATATACTCTGACACCTTAGAGGATCATGTTGCCCATGTAAAGACCATTATTGATATCCTATGGAAACACAAATTTTATTTGAGTGAACATAAACTACAATTCTTCATGGACAAGCTACAAATACTGGGCCATGTTATCGACCAGGATGGAATTCACATGGACCCAGACAAAGTTGATAAAATTGTTAGTTGGAAGATGCCAACCAATAAAGACTTACTGGCAGGATTCATTGGTGCAGTCAGATACCTCATGCCAGGCTGCAAAGGCATCAGGATCCCACTCAGTCATTTACACAAGCTTGCCACACCAAACTCACCATGGTGGTGGTCATTCACAGAGCAGTGAGTGTTTGACCTAGTAAAGGAATTAGTTCATCAGCACAGAGAAACCTGGCATAAGACAATTGATTACTCACCAGGTCACTTGCCCATAAACCTGTCATGTGACACATGCCTGTCTGGAGGAAGTGGTGTGCTTTGGCAGGGCGAAACCCTCGAGAAGGGAAATATTGTCACATTTTGGTCGGGCAAATTCAACCCTGTGCAGCAAAATTACCCCATACATGAACAGGAACTATTAGCTATCATAGAATCCCTAAGGCATTTCCAACACTTACTACAGGGAACACAGTTCCAGATCTTCACCGACCACAAAGGACTTGAATGGATACAGACACAGCGAAAGCTGTTGCCACATCAAGCCCGCTGGCTCGAAACCATTGCTGACTTCGATGTTGACATTATTCACATTCCTGGAAAAACAAATGTCATCGCTGACACTCTGAGTCGAATTTATTCTGACAAACCAAAGGGCACTGTGACAGCAGCAAGCAAATTTGTCAGTGCTGAGGAGGAGCATGCACCATCTCAACTCATGCTAAATTTAGTGACAGTGCCCCTGTACACAGGCTCTCTGATTTTCCTCAGCATGACAAGGAAATGATCAGGAGCACATGAGGCATTTCCTAATGCAACATGAGTGATCCTTAAGTTGCTGGAAGGGCCAACACGATCACTGGAGGGCAGGAGTCCAGAGACATTAGACTCACCTGCTGAACATATGGTTCCTGACAACAGCGACAGGACAACAGAACTGGACACATCACCTGAAGGAAATGACACCTGCCAAAATAACATAGACCATGAGGAACCAATGTCACTACCTGATCTCATAACTATGGCAGAGCAAGGAATAAATATCTGTGAGGATATATGCCATCAGTACAGTCAGGATGCATTTTTCTCAGATGTTGTAAAGCAACCTAAGAATTACAAAAACTTTGAAGTTGACAATGGTCTGATATACCTAAAAGACAAGGGACAGAAAGTACTGTGCATACTGGACATTAGACTTGGCACCTGCTGCCTGCACAAGATCCTGATCTCGCATGCTCATTCCATATTAGCACATCTCGGACCCAGTAAAACAACTAATTATTTATGGGACAATGTCTGGTGGAAGGGAATCAATCCTGATGTAGATAGCTTCTGCAAATCATGCACTATCTGCCAAGCATCGAAGCCAAGTAACCACCCTAGCTACAGACTACTAGAAACCTTGGATGTCCCTAATTACCCCTGGGAAACAATTGGTATCAACTTTGTCAGCCCCTTACCAGAATCTTGGACACTTAACAGCATGTTTGACATGATACTAGTCATTATTGATTACCTAACAGTGATGGTGCACCTCGTACCAATGAAACAAACCTACCATGCAAAGGATGTTGCTGAGGTAATGTTTGACAGAGTATACAAACTCCATGGCATGCCACAAAATATTATTAGCATCAGAGACTCATTATTTATGAGCATGTTCTGGAATAAGCTCAATGAGTTAACCAGTACTGAACTACGAATGTCATCTAGTTTCCATCCTCAAACAGACTCTCTATGAGCTGGGCATTGGCAATAGTGTGAATCTATTGATCATAACATCAAGGATGTACGCAACCCACCGAGAAGGGCATCATGTACGGCTTGTACCAGCTGCTGAGAGGAAGCAAAATTGGTCAACCCTTCACCAACAAGATCTAGAATAAGCCAGTAATGAGTGTGAGATGTGATCATCAGTCCTCGCTGACAAGCCCAAGGAGACTCCGAATACTTCACCATCTGCAGCTCTTGTTCAGGCCAACACCTCACATTGCCACTTGAAAGACAGGTCAGAACATGAGGAACATGATTTTCATTGAGTTGTGCATAAATATCTCCTTCAGGGATAATGTCAGGGGCATTGATGCACCACAAGTCTTTGAAGAACACTATGCAGTCCCCTGAAAGGTCATATGCAGGGTATGCATGTGTTCCATGACAAGCAGGAGTTGAGGGGAAAATGTCAAGTGGGGCAAAAATAATCATAAATGGTGAGCTGTCTCTGCTCCTTGGGATAGTGGTCTTGAACATAGCCATGTTTGGAGACAAGCCCAGTTTAGTCCTTGCATGCATGGCTTTGTCTCCAGGGGCAGGAGATACTGTGGTGTCAACACCGCATAGTTCAGGTGGGGCTTGTGAATATCAAGAGAAAAATTCAGTCAACAAAGGATCAACATTGTACAAAATGGGTTCTGTGATGATAGCTCCTTCCCTGTCCCATTGAATTATGTGGGCAGTGTCATGCAAGACATACAAGGAGAATGTGTGCATGCGAAATTGAGAGGCAAGCTGCACTGCAGCATAGGCCCTGATTTGCCCTAATGTATCTTTCTGGTTCTTGGAAGAACCAAGGAATGTGGCTTGATTCCAGTCCTCGGGAGGAGGGGCAGGGAATGGATTATTGAAGTTATACCACTTGAACTCAATATGCATATCGAGTGTGGAAGAATTACAGCCTGTGGGAATGGGACCATTGAGCGAGTCATGATATATGCTGATGTCGGGTTTGATCTCAAAGGTATACCTGTTTTTCTTGTCCCCTCGAGCATGAGAATTGACAAAGCATAGCTGCAGCACAAATGGCATCATCTCATTTATCTAAGTTATGTGACATAGATAAGTAGCAGTATGTCGACACATTAACAAGAATTAGTAAATGCTACTCACAAATGGCATGTACATGTCTAACTCGCCTTTGGCTTGAAGAGTCTCTCTGAACAATACTCCCTCTTTGAACTGATTCATCATTGAACAGTAGTTGGGAATATGTGATGTAGGAAGGAATTCATGAAGGAAATCCTTGATAGGCATTGGACCCACAATGGAACCCATCATATCTTTGCCAATGGTATTTATTGTCAGGTGATGGAACTGGGTAAACATCAAGAAAAGCCTCTCAGTGGGCCTGCTCTGTTTGATGGGGGCACTTGACAAGATTGGAGGGGTGCTGGATACTGGTGTCCCTTTGTGAGCATGAGAACCTATGGACATGGGCACTTGGTCAGTTGGGGGTGATTTGTGAGCACTCTGGACCCAAGGAGACTCCAAGTCAAGAGGATTCATGTTGATGCTGAGAAACAGGGCATGAGTTGAAATCTTGTGGTGTCGTTTTGAAGAGCTGTTGGTCGATAGTGTGGTTGCAGCCTTTCAGGGACAATAGAGGGCTCCAGCTTCAGCTGATGACTCAGCTGAGCCTAGCCTTCCCCTTTAAAGGAATGAGCCAGGGAGAGCTGGACAGAAGCCAAGCTGAAGCCAAGCCAATTTGCCAAGCCATGGCAACACTACCCATGATGACCATGACATGCAAGAGTTATCATGATAGAGTTATACCAAGGACAGCCTTTGGAAGTGAGGAAGGACAGGATGAAAACAACACAGAACAAAAAGAAAAAGAAAAACACAGACAGTTGCAGGAAAGGAACATTTTAGACCTTCTTTCATCACCTCTGCCTGTCTACCACCAGCATCAGCAAATCACAAATTTACTTAACATCACTTGATGGTTACTTGACAGTTGCTTACCTACTTATCTGCCCAAGCTGCCAAGCAGTGGATAAGTAGATCCTTCTGCTTGATATTTACTTAGCACTCCTTATTTTTTGTGTAACATCACATAAATTCCCTAAACCAGATCAGAGAATATGTTACCAGATATGGCATATGTCAAGTGTCTCTGTGTTATCAGAGGTATCCTGATCTGTCATGTTTCAGGCTTGAATATCTGGCAAAGTTAGGAAATGTGAATTGCCAGTATGAACCAGGTTTAAAGGTAGTCCAGATGCCCTCTATCTATCAGACATTTCAGATGTGCTTTGATGCCAACTGTCATTCAATACATTGCACATCTACTAAGACATACAAAGTATTGTTAGGTATGATCAGGTATATGTATACCTGCATCCAGGTCCAGGACATGACATCAGGAAAAAATCACTTGGCTATGTAGTGCTATGTAGCCTATGTAGTGCTTGTAGTATGGTAGATAAGTCCCTGATATGTAGTTACCACATCAGGAAAAACTGACAGTGCCATTTTTCACTCTTTATCACTATATATTGCTATATCACACTATTTATCACTAAAGATGCCATAGGGACAACTATGGCATCTATGGCACCACAACCATCCCCCCTTAAATATAGTGACATATAGACACACATAGTGAAAAAGGAGGATAAATAGCCAAATAGAGCCAAGTTCTGTGATCCCAAGCTTGCCATACTTTGCCATTGTTGCTTTTTTTGCTTCTTTTTGTTCACACTTTTTATGAAGGAGACAACAAATTCATTTGGCACAATATCTACAATACATACACATAATTCTACTACTTGGTAATGAATCAATGTATCAGATGGATGGTAAGAGGGGGGATGGATGGGAGAGGGGGGAGGGTGAATGGGCATCAGCATCTGGACTGGAGAAGGGGAGGGGGGAAATTACCTTGAAGGAGGGTTGGGGTGGTGGTTGTTGGTGCTAGAGGAGCTAGATGGGAGGAGGGGTCAGAGAGGGAGGGCCAGGGAGGGGGGGCTTACCCACCAGTCATTGCAGATGTTGCTGTTCTGGGTGGGCTGTTGCTGGCTCTAGGTAGGGGAGTGTTAGTGGGAGAAGGGTGACTCATCAGGGATCTTACCTTGTTGTTGGAACAGAGGCTCATATGGTGGAGGGACAGCAGTAGGAAGAGGTGGGGGGTGGGGCAAAGGAGATGCTGTTGTGTGTGCATGTGTGCATGGGCGAAAATTTCAACTTCTCACAGTCACATGACCAGTGGCCACTGCAGCACTTCAAGTCTAAGTGCGAGTCTTAGCTTATCAATCATTTCCCACACATTTCCTAGTCACTATATACTAACACATGGGAAATTTCAATATTTTTTCATTTATAGAAGATAATTCAAAAGCCAGTTGCAAAATATTATATGCTGCTAAAGTATTATCTGTTTTGTTTAATTTTATATTTTGAGGTGTGTCTGAACATATTTGTAACATATAATATTTTACAATTGCATTCTGAATTATATTCTACACATGTCAAAATATTGAAATTTCCAGTGTATGCCCATATTGCCAACTTGGCAGGTTTGTGCAACTGCCAATCTGGGCCATATTACTAAATAGTAAACCAACCGGTAACCCTAACAATAGCTACATCAGAAATTTCCAGATTTTGCCATGGGTAGAATATAATTCAGAATACAATTGTGAAATAATATATGTTGCAAACCCATTTCAGACCTACCTCAGAATAATAAATTATACAAAACAGATAATACTGTATCAGAATATAATGTTCTACAATTACCTTCAGAATTATCTTCTACCCATGTCACAATATTGAAATTTCCCATGTGTAATCTACACAACACTACACTTAATACACTACACTTTTTTGGTAATAAAAGTGTAGACTACATAACACTACCTTAATTGGGAGTCAAAAATGCCAACATTACACTACACTTTCCTAGTAAAAACAATGAAATAAAAGAAATCTTATGATCTGTAACTATTCATTGCACATGGGAAAACATTTAGAGCAACTGGCAACATATAGTTATAATGTTGCTATAGTTCATTACATATGCAATGATTGCACACTATTTCAGTATATGACAAATATTGTGCTGTCAGGACTCTACACTACACTTTTCTAATCAAACACAACCAAACAAATCAAATAAGCACACACTACACTTTTGGTAATAAAAATGGAGACTACACAACACTAATTATATTGTCTATATCTCTACCATTTTTGCACAGATAGATGACATAAGCATACCTCCATGGTCCTCTTGTCAGGTACTACAACTTTCATTATGACATCTTTGAAATTTATTTTTTGAGACATCAATTTATTTTTGTATTTTGCAATTTTCTCACCCATTTTTGGGCATATCAATGAGGTGAGCATATTCCCATGATCCTGTGACCCATCCCTACAACTTTCATTATGACATCATGATCTATAGTTAAAATAGTGCTATAGTTCACTATATATCAAATAGTGATGCACTATTCCAGTCTATAACAAATATTGCACTGTCACTTTTTCCTGATGTCCTTTATCTGGTACTTCTATTGCATAAAAGCCTGAGGCAAAATCAAAAATGGATACATATTTATGACCACTTAGCCTTTGTTGTTTCACACTGCAAGCATTTCACAATTTTTCTTCACAAAACATGCTGAAAAAATTGAAGAAAGTGATACTCTTGTTTGACAGGTGTTTTCAAAGAGAAAAGGCAAAAATAATACTCTCTTTTCTTTGCATGACCTGCCACAAAACATTGATTGATGGTAATACCCATTAGTGTACAAGCTAATCAGCACTACCATCAATCCATGTTTTTCCATAGAAAAGACAAAGAAAACAAAATATTATATTTGCATTTTTTCTGTGAACACAGCCCAAATAAAAGTGTATCTCTTTTTTCCATTTTTTCAACATATTTTGGCATGAAAAATTGTGAAATGCTTGCAGTGTCACTTGGATGTTGCCTTGTTGTAATGGTGGGATCTGCATGACCTTGTCAAGTTCTCCAAAGTTTTGGGTAACTCACCATTTCACAGCTGTATCCATGTTGTGCACAGTAACTGGAGTGCTGTCCCATGGTTCATCCATGTTTGGGAATAGGATACTTATCCCAGCACTTCTGCACTGTTCATTTAGTTCCTGTTGAAGGTCCTCTAGTGTCAAGCCTGTCTTGTCATCATGGGCCTTTTGCATGAGTACCATGGGTGCAACATGTTTTATTTTCGCTATTTCCGCTTGCTCGATCATACCAGCATTGAGCATTTGTTGTACCCACTTGTGCATGAAGGCTTTTTGCAGCAGTGATAGTGGTCATTGGCACAATGACGTTGTGAACATTGTGCATGGTGATACATTGAGGTCTATCATTGCACCTGGGATTAGTAGTACCTCCTTAATAGAGCATGCAAACACATCTGCATATTCCTTTATGAATGCATTGACCTGCTCCTTCTCTTCCATACTAAGGTCATTTCCAACTTGTACTGCACTCATGATGAAGTTGATATGTTTGGGGTTGAATGGATTTTTTTGTCTGTCTCATGAATGTATTGTCTTCTGCTTGTGTGATCACATATGTTCCTTTGTCCTCTGTACGATCGAGTGACATTGGTCATTCGACTTGGCCTGTGTTGGCTTCTACTTGCTGTTTGACATCCAGCAGTTGGCTGTTGTCTCCCATGATCTGTTGGTGTTGCTCATCATGGTACCTGTTGTCTAGCATTAGCAGGTTTTCCCCATCTGCTACAATTACCTGGTCTGTGCTGTAATCATGTTTGGCCTTCAGCACCTTGAGTAGGGGTTGGCCCACTAAGAATGCCCATCCACCACTGCTGTTGAACACAATGAATGTTGTTTGCACTTTGGCCATTCCTACTTGCACTGTTCCTGACCACTGTGCTGTAGCTGGGGTCATTGTGCTGTTAGCCATTTGTAGCATTTTGGAGGAGTTTGACCACCCCCTTAATCTATGCTTGATCTTGTTGAACACCCACCAGAGTCAGTAGATTTTGACAACATGCAATGGCAACTGCCATCAATGGAGTTACATGAATCTCAGCAACTACCAGTCACTACCTTTGGCAAAAGCTGCAGCAACTACCATATCACACTTGAGGGTGCTTACCTAATGCTTTGTCAGAGCTGAGCTGGTGTCGGAGTTTGAATACTGCTGGGTGGCTGTGCAGCACAGCCACAGCAGGAAAAAGTTTGGTCAGCAGGCTATGGGAAGGTTTATTTTTGGATTGGCAAATTAAACCTTAACTAGCACAGCCACACAGGGGTGGGAAATTGCACTGCCACAGTCTAGCAGGTGCCGTGGAAAATGTGACCAATGCTGGGATTGAACCCAAGACCTCATTGGTAATCACTACCATTGTAACCACTACACTATTCAGCTTATTACAATTGTAGGCACTTAGTTCATTATCACAACCAATTGCTTATGTAATCCAAAAAGCAGACTACATACCCTGGTTTTCTGCTTCACCACACTTGTTCCCTAGGTTGTATGATATTCTAATTCATTCCAATGCAATGTGGGCATGATATTTGTTATATCTGTACATAATTTTGTTCCAATTCAGTGCCTAACATGGCTGTACATATAAATAGGGGTAAAAATGCGAATTATGTTCCCAATTGTGCAGTTCTCAACATATCACAATGAAAATTTAACCCCAGCCTGCCCTAGTAGATATCTACAACATATATTAGTCACAGAATGTCAGGATCAGCCAATCCAGAGATATGATTAGATCTCCTCCTCCCCAATGTATGTGCTGGGGAATTAAATCATCCCTCCTGCTGGAATTTCTGGTGCATGGGGATGATGAAGGATACATAGCACAATGTCCCTGCAAAAGGATCTGGCAGGTTTACTAGCAGGATGTGGTCAGACACTGTATTTATGGAATCTTATTGATGTGGCCACCAGTGGCCTCCTTCTGAGATGATAATTAATTTAACACCTGGGGAAGGTGACTAGGCATATTGTCTACCAATCTACCAAGTTTCAGTCAGATCCAATAAGTATTGAAGGAGCAGGAAGCAAGCTGAGGTTTTTGGAGCATGGGAAAGTGGGCAAAGATTTTAGGAGACTTGGAAAGCATGTCAAAAACTTGTAATAGCACACCACACAATGGAGTGATTGAAAAAATAAGTACATAGCTGGATTCCTACTTTGATTCTGCACTGTCCACGACCATTTTTGCATCACCAAACCAGCCCAGTGTGTTTGGGATTATTCTCCTACAGATCTCATGCAGTCTTTGCAGTTTATTGCATATGCAATGCACATCAACTAGTTTGCACTTTTGTGGAAATATAACTATCATATTATGGTAAAGGTTTGTCTGGAGTTGATTCAGGAGTGCTCCTACATACATTCTACAAACTATCTTAGCTGCAGAGCCATTCTGTGGTGTGTTATTACAAGTCTCTTAAATCTTCACTCACTTTCCCATGCTCCAAAAACCTTGGCTTGCTTCCTGCTCCTTCAATACTTATTGGATCAGGCTGAAACTTGATACATTGAGACAATATGCCTAGTCACCTTCCCCAGGTGTTAAATTAATTATCATCTTGGAAGGAGACCACTGGGAGCCACATCAATAGAATTCCATATATACAGTGTCTGACCACATCCTGCAAGTAAACCTGCCAAATCCTTTTGCACAGATATTGTTCTATGTACCCTCCATCATCCCCATGCACCAGAAATCCCAGCAGGAGGGTGGATCTAATTCCCCAGCACATACATTGGGGAGGAGGAGATCTAATCATATCTCTCTGGATTGGCTGATCCTGATGCTCTGTGCTTGATATATGTTGTAAATATATACTAGGGCAAGCTGGGATTAAATTTTCACTGTGATCTGTTGAGAACTGCACAATTGGAAACATAATTCGCATTTTTACCCCTATTTATATGTATAGCCATGTTAGGCACTAAATTGGGACAAAATTATGTACAGATATAACAAATATCATGCCAACATTACATTGGAATGAAGTAGAATATCATACAAACCAACAAACAGGTGTGGTGAAGCAAAAACCCAGGGTATGTAGTCCGCTTTTTTGATTACATCAGCATACTGGCAGGTGGAGTGGCTGTGCAAAAAAAGCAAAGACTCTCAAAAATTTTAGTATTTCATTAATATCTCAGTCAAAAATACAGATCTTGCTGATGTAAGCATAGCCCCATGATCCTCTCGACCTGGGCTACAACTTTGGTTTCAGTGTGGCTGTGCAAAAAAATACAAAGACTTGTGAAAATTTTAGTATTTTGTTAATATCTCATTCAAAAATAAAGATCTCGCTTAAGTAAGCATACTCCCGTGATCCCTGCAATGCAGGCTACAATTTTGGTTTTTGGTGTGGCTGTGCTATATTACATAATACTTAATTTTTGAACTCCAACAGAGGCTGCCTGCGAGATTTTTTTAGGGGCCATTTGCCTAATTGGGACACTGGTAGTTGCTGAGATTCATGTAATTTCATCAATGGTACAGTATTGGACCAGCACTTGTGCCACTCACCATCACTTGCACTGTAGGGAGCCTATACTCCCTGAGGCTACAGACACAGTGGTGGTTTCAATGTTTTCACACACTTTAAAGAGTATTTGAAAGTGAAAATGACATGTTTTATTATGATTTAAATTACAATGCTCTCACAAGATTATATTCCAAGAAGATTTATAATTTTTATCACCAGTCTATATGGGAAGAAACATTAGATAACTATCCAAAGACAATTGAAAATTATATATTGCATGGACGTCATAAGGTTATTGACAATAATATCTTCCCTATTAAATAAAGGTTGAATAATCTTTAGAGCATGTGAAAACATTGAAACCGCCACCATGGAATCTTCAGTGGCATGTGCTGACAGGGCAATGCAGATCCCATGGTGGCAGTTTCAATGTTTTCACACACTTTAAAGATTATTCAACCTTTAATAGGGAAGATATTATTGTCAATAACCTTATGATGTCCATGCAATATATAATTTTCAATTGTCTTTGGATAGTTATCTAATGTTTCTTCCCATATAGACTGGTGATAAAAATTATAAATCTTCTTGGAATATAATCTTGTGAGAGCATTGTAATTTAAATCATAATAAAATATGTCATTTTCACTTTCAAATACTCTTTAAAGTGTGTGAAAACATTGAAACTGCCACTGTGAGAGTGCCCTTAGCAGCCTTTCTCACTCTCAGTAGCTGCTCGCTCACACATTACGACACTCCCTTGGCTAGAAACATTGCTGCATATGCTAATGTCACACCTGCTGTCACATCACATACTCACACCAGCAACATTGCCACTGACTCACTGGTTACCATATTAGGTTTGTCCTCTGTCAACATATCCCCTTGGCAGCTATATCCACTCTACAAGTGCCAAGGCTGTCACCTGCTTAGTAATGCTGCCCACTGCATCCCAGACCCATTGAAGAAATTGCCGCCTCCCCCCTACAATGTACACTTGCTACCCAGGCACGTTGTCTGTATGCTATCCACTTTTACTTACCTTCGTTTTATGGACTTTACTTGTTTTATCTTCGTCTATGTTGCTGCTGTGCATGTGATTGTCCATGCATCGGTCTTTATCTTTTCTCTGATTACTTTTGACATATGACAGATCTGAAATATTCTGATTTTACCTTAGAAACCACTGTCCTTACACTACAAAAAGTCTGCTGTACATAGAAAAATAATCACCCATCTTTTGGAGTCACTATCTGTGTGTCTAAGAGTCTTCCTGAGTCCCCAGAGTTGTTTTCAGAGTGTTTTTGAGTCTCCAGAGTGTCCTCAGAGTCCCCCAGAATCTTTCATATCGTCTATTTGCAGTCTTCCAGTCTTTCTCCACCAAGTTTTCCCATTGTCTACAAGAGTCTACTATTGCTGCCCTTCGAGTCCCAAGTCTGTACAAGCATCTTCCCACCCAGAAAAATCCCTTCTGCCTGTCTAGGGTGGACTTTCAAGTTCTTTGTTGCCAACACTCCCCAGTCACCAAGAAAAGTCCTCCTTCACCCTTCAGGCCTCCCTATCTGTCTCCTTCTGACTCAGCACCCCTTGGGATGAGCCTAGGTTTTACCTACAGCTTTCCCCACTTTCCCCTTGTGCTCTCACAAGAAGAGTTGCCCACAGCGCCATTCATCCATTTGCTCTAAAATATCATAGTTTGAGTCCATTACAACACTGCAGGCAGTGATTTTATATACATGAGAGTGTGCTCATCAAATATGTAACAAGCCTTTTACTGTTAAATAGTCCTTGATGTTCATTTCATGCCCAGAAATGGGTGGATTTTTGACCATTCTCTCACTGGGCAAAGACAGAGGGACTACCTGATCACTCAGACAAGTGTACATCATCAGAGTGGGTGTTGAGTACCTGGACACAACATGCATCTATGACAAAAATGTGTGGGCATTGTGCTGGAAGGATGCCAGTCCTTCATGTGCTATCATGGCTCTTATCAGCACTAAGATAAGGTTATATTCCTCATTTGGTTAGGAAGTATGAAGGCACAAATATGCATTGCTGGGACAAGAGAAAAGCTACATACACTACATCCAGACCCAAAAATGCCTGGCTGTGCAAAGTCCCAAAGCAAAAAGAAACAAATAGCATCAGAGTATCAAGAGGAAGCTCTGGCTCAGGCTATCAAACTGTACAAAGAAGAACAAGAAAAACCTGCAGATGAACAGAAAAGCCTATGCCAAATTTGTCAAGATGTTGAGATGGTGTGGAAAAAGAAGAATCAACTTGTGAAAGTGAGTAGGGATATAGTACAGAGGCAGCTGCAGGGAGGAAGAAGCTGCCATCAGTTTAACATGGAAAAGAATGCCTGGCTTACTGAAGAAGAAGAGAAGATGGTGGTGGAGTTTTGTCTGGACTATGCCACATGAGGATTCCCACTCAATCACCAGTCACTGAAACTCCATGTTGATACTATCTTGCAATCTCACCTTGGAGATGATTTCCCTGAATCTGGAGTGGGGAAGATTTGGACTGATCAGTTTATTGAATGCCATTCAACCCAACTGGGTCGATTCTGGAGTTCTCACCTCAATACTGCTCATGGCCATGCTGTCAACAAGAACACCAACAAGGAATGGTATAACCTACTTGGGAATACTATTGACCAGTTCAAGATTGATGCAGACTGCCTGTGGGCTGCTGATGAGACAGGATTTCAACCTGGGGGGGTATCACAGAACAGGTTTTTGGTCCTGCCAAAACAAAGGTACAGTATCAGCAATGTGATGGAAATCATGAAAATATCACGGTCATGGTGACAATCTGTGCTGATGGAGAGGACTTGCCACTGATGGTGATCTACAAGGGTCAACAGTTTTCAACAGCATGGCATCAGGATAACACACTGCAAGCTAGGTATGTTACAAAGAAATGAACAAGTTAATATACTCACAAGTGCTAGTATTGCACACTCCCCAAAGGGCTGGACAGACAGAGTCATTGGACAACTATGGATCGAGGATTTTGATAAGAAGACCCATTCAAAGGCAAATGGTCATGCCTGGCTTCTCCTTGTGGATGGACACAACTCACACTATACAAAGGAGTTTTTGGAGTATGCAAGGGGGAACAATATCCACATACTTTGTTATCCAGCACACACTATGCACATTTACCAAGGACTCAATGTTGTTATTTTCAGGCCACTCAAACATTACTGGACACAAGAACGTGACCAGTATGAGAGCTCCAAGTGATGCAAGATTGGAAAGTCAAACTTCATTTCTGTATATGCAAGAGCACATGAAAAGGCACTCACACCAGAAACCATTTGTGCTGCATTTCACAAGACTGGAGTATGGCCTTTTGATCCAAACATTATATCAGATGGGACATTTGCACCTAGCCTTGAGACCTCTGCTGTGGGTCACTTGCCACTCTCACAGCCCAGTCCTGTCCATGCAATCTCAAAAGTATTACATCAGTATCAGGCCAAAAGAATACCAAACATGCCCACAGCACTAGGCAATACTTCACAGGATGCAGCCTATGGCAATATCAGTGCTGTTAGTCCTAATGCAGAGGCAATGGATTGGCACTTACTGGGTATGACATGGCACTCAATTGCCAAAGAAGCCATAGAGACACTGGCCTCAACGTCAGCATCATTCCTGGTCCATGAAACACCACTTACCACTGCAAATCAACTCCCAACCTTTGTTACTACACCAGTGACACCTACTTGGAAGCATAGCCACAGACTATTGGAACAGGAACCAGAAAATGATTTTGAATGTGCTTACCAAGGTGCACTACAGTTATTACTGGCTTGTGAGAACCAGGCAAAAGCTGCACTGGTTGGAATGCAGTCAACTGTTGTTTTGCAATCATTATTCTGTGGCAGATTATCAAATCAGTTGGTGGCACAAGAAGATAAACAGAAGGAACAAAAGAAGAGAAGGGGAAAGCTTGTGGGTGATGGTCTGCCAAGATTACTCACTGGTGATGAATTCTACAGTCGAGTTGTTGAGTTTGAGAGGTCTGCTGCTGATGAAGAACTCGAGTGCAAGAGTTGACAGAAACACAGAGAGGAGCGAGCTGAGGAAATGGCTGTATGGAAAGTGGCAGAGGTTGAACACCGAGAGCGTAACAAGGCTCGGAAACTGGCTTACAAGGTTGAACTCACCACCTGGGAAGTGGAAAGAGATGCAGCAAAACTTTTGAGATGGCAACCTTGTTGGAAACAACCCAAGCTTGGAAAGCTTGAGCCTCCATTGCCTAAGCCAGTATTTGAAAGTGTGGAGAGGGAGGAAGTGGATGGGAACAAGGACAATGGTGACAAGGGTGAATCTGAAGGTGCTGTGGATGATTGATCATTAGAAGATAATCATTTATGCGATCAATTTCCTTTTTTGGGGCCGGCTCAAGCGCTGGGAATACTGATAAATGGTGTAAAAAATGATTCCATTCCCAACACACAAAAACATGTCCGATGTAGATTTAAATTCATGTAGATACAGCCGGAGTATATCCCAACATGTCTCAGGTGTGTGATCTATGTATAACAGTGTTGTATTGTTGCATGATATGAAACATTCAATTTTTGCTGGTGCAAGTGCCAGTCCAATACTGTAATTACAGGGCTCATTTTGCCAAAATCAACTGACATGGCTCAAACACCATAGTGCACATTGCGTTCACCATTGCTCCATCATTGAATAGAGCCCATAATCATATTCACTCACCTTCTGGACTCTCTATTGTGACATTTTGTATGAAGGGGATGGTGTTGTTCTCACAGGTCACATCATTCATTGTTGAACTCGTGGTGTATACATTGATTGTTTGCTCATTCAATACATGTATGGATGTACAATTTATGCAAGGGCTGCTGAGAACTACCAGGGTCATTGGTCCATCTGTTACAATGACCCACTTTCATTTCCCCATTCATCCACCATTACTAGCCTGATGTCTGCAGATATGTTCTTGTTAATGGGGCCCAATGCTCTCATGCACATTGCTCTCCAAGCTGTTTCTCTTGGGTCTAATCGCATGGCATCTCCAGGTAGTACTGGGCATTTGTGACTAGTGTGCCCATGAGTGCCACACTTGTAACACACTCTAGAGCAAATCATTTCTGTCCCTGGTCTTAGTGGGAATGGTGTGTTTTCCAACACTCTGGCAGTTTTGCCATGTATTCATGCCCATTGCGCTACTTGTGCATTGTATGCTCTCCACCCTTCCATGCTGGCATTGTGTTGCTGCAACTGGTTTATGACACCACATGGTTTCCTTTTGTGAATCTGTGAGTGGTGTTGGTACAGTTGGTGTGTATCTAGTTTGCTGGATTGCATAGCAGGTGCTTGGCACAGTTGGTGAGGATGTTGTTGTCCTCATCGCCAGTTGCACAGTGAGTCATTGCATCCTCATCATGATATCCGCCAGTGACACCTTCTGCTGCTGCATAATTCTCTTCTCCCTCTCTTCCTCCTCTTTCCCATGCTCATCAATATCTTCCTTCTCTTTTTGCAGCTCTTCAACATCTAGTTCCCTCACCTCCTTCACCAAGTCCTCAAACATGTTGCACTTCTTCTTCAGCAACTTGTGTATGACCTTTGGTAGCTTCTTGTGCATGACCCATATGAGACCTACATCTTTCTCTACACCTGCTGCCTTTGCTAGCCTTAGTGTTTCTCTAGCCCATATGACATGGGTCCACACATTCATGCCATTGACCTCTTTTGTGGTTGCTACTTCATTGTCCTCCAGTTTGAGTGTCAGTAACTCTTCTTGGTACTGTTCAGGAGTCTTTTTTGCTACTGGTAGCAGTTCCCATCATTGGTTAAATGATGCTTCCAGGCTGGCCCACAACAACCACTGCTGTCCTGAGAGGTTGTTGTACCATTCTTGTGCTTCTGACTGCAGAGCTATGTAGTCCTGGAGAGCTTCCACCTTTTCTCCTTCATCTGTTACTCCTGCAACTCACATGATGCAATTAAATGTTCTCAGGAACATCTGTGGGTCCTGTGCCTCTGTCTCATTTCCTCTAAATGGCTTAAGGGTCTCCATAGTGCATATGTTGCTTTGTCCAGCATTGTGCTGCACTACTCAACTGTGTTGTCATGACATGAGAAGTGGAGCTGGTATCAAGACTGGTGCTTGTTGTACCCTGGTTGGTGTAAAGATTGTGGTTCATGGATGATTTATCAATGGAGGCCCTAGCATTGGTATGTGTGGTACTGACAACCAATGTGCCCCACCCTCTGAGAAGGGACTCTGTGATCATGATGGTGGGGCACCTCTTGTCAAAGAGTATTCAGGTGGGGATCTACTGGTGTATGCATGTCCAGTGGAAGTGCTGCTTCACTGTCTGTCATCAGCATGCTTAGCAGCGATGACACCTGGGAAGTATCATTGGATGTTGTGCTAGCGACAAAGCATCCCCATGCATCCCTCAGTTGATCTGTTCTGAACAGCAGTTTGACTACTGTAGCATAGTGGTTTGCTACTCAGCAGTTTTAGTGTGTCCTTGTGGCTTCCAACTCAATACATGGCTGTGGGGATTGTGTGTGTCTTTGGGGTATCTCAGGTTTTTGATCTGTTTGTGCTTTGTGGGTTCGAAAACACTATCATCACCACAATGAAGTGGGGAATCCCCCTCATAGTGTATCATAGTGATATGTACTGTGCTCCACTCTCTGTCTCTGCCTCTCCATCTATGCCCTGCTGACTAAGTGCCTCTCTCCCACACCTTGTACCTCCTCCCCTACTACATCATCATCACATAGATGATGATGAGATATACAGGTTGTGATGACAAGTCTTCATCAGGAAACCTACATTTTTTCTGGTGACACTTACAGTGACTGACAGGACTTGCAGCAGTCAAATCAGTCAAGAAAGTACCAACAGTCAGCCAGACACTTGTCAGAACAGCAGTCTGGCAGATATTCAGAATTGTTGGACTATAAGATACTTGGTACACCAGGTGGGCAGAACTTCCAGACTATAAGTTACTCAGTACACAAGAGTTGTCAGAACTATCAGACTATAAGTTTGTCTGTATGCCAGGTGGTCAGAATTATCAGATTGTAAGATATTTAGCACAATAGTTTGTAGGACTGTCAGATTATAAGTTACTCAGTACACCAGGTTGTCAGAACCATTAGTCCATAAGATATCTAGTACAGTGACTTATCAGTGCTATCAGTCACTACAGACTTACCCCCAGACTGTTTCAGTATACAGACTCCCACACTGAGCTTAACATGTAGTCAGCTAATAATTGAATTATATTACTATATTATTATAAAATTACTTTAATTACAATGGTACAGGGACTACATATCTATGCTAAGTGGGCACAGCCTCACAGAGAACCCACCCCCCTGCCTCTGCCACCCCCCCCCCCTCTGGTGGATCATCAGAGGGAGGGATGATGACAACAACGAGAGGAGATGGTGGTACAACAAGAGGAGATGGTGGTGGTAATGGAAAGAGTTGTGGTGCTGGAGTGAGCAGGTTTATATACTTCTGTTTGCTTACCTCAGCAACTTTCGAAGCCAGCTGTGGCACACCCCCACAAATTTCAATTGGAGTTTGAATTTGCCACAGCACATTGGTGCAGACTCAGAAGTTGAAAAATCTACTACATGGAGTAATTGTACAGCCACGATGTCATAACAAAAGTTGTAGCCTATGATCATAGGACCATGGGAATATGCTTACCTTAGCAATATCTCCTTTTTTGGGCGAGATATTTGCAAAGTTCTGCCAGAGACCTGGTGCATCAAAAAGTAAAAGTGGCTGTACAGTTATGATGTCATAACAAAAGTTGTAGTATGTGATGTCACAATCATGTCAGTATGATTATATTGTCAATATGACCATTTTTGGATGAGATATGGGCGAATGAATGATTACAAATTTCAAACTCTGATTGAAATTGCTACAGCACATCAGTGCAAACTCAGAGAGTCATTGTACAGCCATGACATCATAATGAAAGTCATAGCCTATGATCACAGGACCATGGAAATATGATTACCTCAGCAATATCTCCTTTTTTGGGCAAGATATGGGCAAACTAATGATTTCATCTATGGGTCTGTAGGTCTGGGATCTGTAGAGTCTGTACTTGCTCTGTGGAAAATCTGTACCATCTGTGGGTCCATGCCTCTGTACCAAACTTAGTGTTTCAGCTGGTGCTAGCCATCAGCAAAAATGGTCAGTGTCACTCAAGTTTTCATGTCCATCCCCCTACCCAATGTTGTTCTGCTACTCTATCTACTCTATAGAGTCTGTAGAGTCTGTAGTCTCTGTGAAATCTGCAAATGGTACCAGGTCTGTGAATAATCTGTACTGTTTGCAGTGTAGAGTTGTGCCTTTGTGCCAAATTGGTGCTTTACTGATAGTGTCTGACACATCTGAAGGTTCTAACTAGCTGCTGCCCTGAGTAACTTATAGTATGACAGTTCTGGCAAACTGGTGTACTGAGTAACTCATAGTCTGACTGCCCTGAGTGAGTCTAGTGCTGTCCAGGCCCAGCTTGGCTTTTGAGGGCTCTGTTGGAATATTAAACTGCCCTCTTAACCTAACCTAATCCCAAAAGACAGCTTTTTTTTTTGACTGTGTTATACCTATTCTCATGGCTGCTGTTCCAACAAGCTTATGTCTTGAGTAACTTATAGTCTGATTGTTCTGCCAAGTTATGCCCTGAGTCACTTATAAGTCTGACTGCTCTGATGAGCTGGTGTACTGAATAGCATATGGTCTGACAGTCCTGACAAGCTTATGTCCTTACTCACTTATAATCTGCCTGTTCTGAAAAGCTAGTGTCATAGTATGGCACATCTGAAAAGCTACTTTACTGAGTAACTTATGACCTGACTGTTCTGAGAAGCTTGTGTCCTGGGGAACTAATAGTCTGACTGTTCTGAAAAGCTAGTATCCTGAGTAATATATAATATGATTGTTCTGACAAGCTGGTATGCTGGGTAACTTATGGTCTGACAGTTCTGACAATTAACTGTTCACTGACTGACTGGCTGACTTATCTGCTGCTTTGACTGATAGAATTGGATCAACTTACACACAGATCTTCTGGCTTGACTGACAGCACTGGATGAACTGACTTGCTGAGTAACTTGCTGTCTAACTTCAGTGATAATACTGCACTGACTGACTGACTGACTGAGTGGCTTTCTAATGTCCAATGATAGAACTAAATTGACTGACTGACTGACTGACTGATGAACCAATTGCCTGTTGTTAGAAAGTTTGTCTGCTGCAAGTCTACATCAGTCCTATCAGTCAAATCAGTCAACCCAGTTGTAGCAGAAAAAATGTAGGTTTGCTGATGTTGGAAACCAACACCTGGTCTCTTGTGGTCATCAACTAACTGGAATGGATCAGGACTGTCTTCTGAGATGGATTGGTAGGTTGCTTCATCTGGCAGGTCAAGTGGATCATTTGAGCCAAAGTCAACATTGGGAATTTCTTCATCCTGCTCTGTTGCATCCAAGATGGCCTGCTGCCTCTGGATTTCTTCAAGCAGCCACTCCATGCCATGCTGCACATTGTGTTCCTCTGGGTTGGGTGGTAGGTCAGTTTCATATGTGTTCAGGGGCTCTGGGCTATGTGCTTCACAATGATCAATGCCTTTGAAGAAAGGTTCTAGGGAACATGTATGTGGAAATTCTAACTTGGGTGGTACATGTGGATCCCTGGGAGGATAAGGAGGTTTAAGAGGTGCTGGGTCACTGGGGACATGGGGGACAACTAGGCCTCGATGGATGACTTGTGAGGCCAACATCTGAAGGTGGAGGTCTGTGCAATAGTGAATTTGTTTTGTATTGTAGTCAACTTGCTTGTTCTTGTGGCTGTGGCTCTTGCATGTGCAGGTGTAGAGATTTGGCATGATGCATCAAGGGATGAGTGGAAGTGGTTGAGCATTGAGTAGAAGATGCAGGTAAAGGTCACATGTATGCAGTATATGCATCACACATTTGATAATGGGAGGTAGAAAACATGTTGCACAATGGAAAAGCACATGGTAAATGATTCTATGAGGGCTTCAAGAAAGTGTAATTGAAATTTTCATTAATTCATCTCAAGCTTGATGTGTTTCACCCCAGGTGTAGACTCAGGTGGGGAAGGTGACCTGGAAAGTACACCATGTTGTGAGAAATTGACTCCTTGAGGTGAGGTGCCAAAGCCAGCTTCCATACATCTCATAAGGACAAAGGTGGTCATAGAGTCTTGGGAAAGCAATGGAAGTTGCAAGGATACTGACAAACTGTGGAAGGTAATGAGGCCATCACCCTGGGCTGTGTCAGTTTATGGACAGAAAGAATGATCAAGTCAACTTGCATTAGCCAGCACAGTCTTGACCTGCTCATCCTCACTCTCTGGTTCAGTCACACTGTCATCAGTATCTGGTGAGAAGAACTGTGTTTACTGGAAACAAGGCAAGAGTATTATGGTCTTACTGGGTCCATCCTTGGTATCTTTCACTGGGGTAGAGAAGAGAGAAGAGGAGAGGATTTCTCACCACAGTCAGAGGTGTGCACAGGTTGTTCATCATGGCCTGGAGACTTGGAGATCTTGGAGAGTTTCAGAGTCTCTGTCAGAAATATTGGTTGGAAAGTTGTGCAATTGATAAACCAACCTATATTCTGGCTGATATCTAAGTTATTATTGGTTTGGACTTGTGTGCCTTTGTGTTACATAGATAGGAAGCATGGTCATTATCTCAAGGGTCTCAGAAAATAAGAATGAGTATATAGCACAGCTCAACAAATCATGGTACTTACCACAAGACTAGATGCTTGTGCCATGAAGGAGACATGATATGTGCCAGGGTGGGTCAAAGGCAGCTGGAGTGAGATCAAGTTTGCCATAGTACAGGTGGTATGGGTGGTAAGGGACTTCTCAGAGAAAATTTTCACAAAGTGTCCACAATCTGCCTGGAACATGCATCAGGAAAAACTGACAGTGCCATTATTCACTCTTTATCACTATATATTGCTATATTCCACTATTTATCACTAAAGATGCCATAGGGACAACTATGGGATCTATGGCACCCCAACCATCCCCCCTTAAATATAGTGATATATAGACACATATAGACACATATAGCAAAAAAAGATGATAAATAGAAAAATAAAGCCACAATGTTGTCAACCCAAGCTTGCCATACTTTGCCATTTTTGCTTTTTTTGCTTCTTTTAGTTCACACTTTTTATGAAGGAGACAACAAATTCATTTAGCACAATATCTACTATACATACACATAATTCTACTTGGTAATAAATCAAAATATGAGATGGATGGTAAGAGGGGGGGAGGGGGAATGGGCATCAGCATCTGGACTGGAGAAGGGGAGGGGGGAATTACCTTGAAGGAGGGTTGGGGTGGTGGTGGTTGGTGCTAGAGGAGCTAGATGGGAGGAGGGATGAGAGAGGGAGGGCCAGGGAGGGGGGGGCTTACCCACCAGTCATTGCAGATGTTGCTGTTCTGGGTGGGCTGTTGCTGGCTCTAGGTGGGGGAGTGTCAGTGGAAGGATCACTCATCAGGGATCTTACCTTGTTGTTGGAACAGAGGCTCATCTGGTGGAGGGACAGCAGTGCAGAGAGGTGGGAGGTGGGGCAAAGGAAATGTGGTTGAGTGTGTGTGTGAGCATGGGTGAAAATTTCAACTTCTCACAGTCACATGACCAGTGGCCACTGCAACACTTCAACAAGTCTAAGTGTGAGTCTTAGCTTACCAATCATTTCCCACACTTTTCCTAGTCACTATATACTAATCTACACAACACTACACTTAATACACTACACTTTTTTGGTAATACAAGTGTAGACTACATAACACTACCTTAATTGGTAGTCAAAAATGCGAACATTACACTACACTTTCCTAGTAAAAACAATGAAATAAGAGAAATCTTATGATCTGTAACTATTCATTGCACATGGGAAAACATTTAGAGCAACTGGCAACATATAGTTATAACATTGCTATAGTTCACCACATATGCAATAATTGCACACTATTTCAGTATATGACAAATATTGTGCTGTCAGGGCACTACACTACACTTATCTAATCATACACAACCAAACAAATCAAAAAAGCGCACACTTGTCTATATCTCTACCATTTTTGCACAGATAGATGACATCAGCATACCTCCATGGTCCTCTTGTCAGGTACTACAACTTTCATTATGACATCTTTGAAATTTATTTTTTTGACACATCAATTTATTTCTGTATTTTACCATTTTCTCACCCACTTTTGGGCATATCAATGATGTAAGCATATTCCCACGATCCCGCGACCCATCCCTACAACTTTCATTATGACATCATGATCTATAGTTAAAATAGTGCTATAGTTCACTATATATCAAATAGTGATGCACTATTCCAGTCTATAACAAATATTGCACTGTCAGTTTTTCCTGATGCATCATAATGTACAGGCAGCTAAACATGCACATATCTGGATGTTGACAAAGGATGTTATCTGTGTGTCTGGTGGTCAGTCAGCATACAGGCAGACAAGGAATCCTTATGGTACAGACAGATGGTATGTTTATGTATCTGGATGACAGATTTGATACAGACATGTGATCTGTCTCAGAACTGTACATTGAGAAATTTCCTAAGGCTTGAGAAGATTTCATGGAGTCTGGATTTGGTACAGAGAGGTGCATGAATATATCTGACCATTGGATTTGGTATGGGAATTTGGTTAGCTCCATTCAGATTATAGGCAGACCATCTTCCCAGATCTAATTATTGTACTGACAGAATCTTGTTTCCACAGTGAGTGGTGCAACCTGCAGACTTGGAGAAAAAATACAGAACACTGAAACTAGGGTTACATTTATTGTTAGATTTGTGTGGCAATACATGTCACACCCTAACCAGTCATGATGCTGTCCCTATTGAAAGCAATATGGGCATAACCTTAGTAGTGTTCAGGCTTGTGGATCCTGGGAGTATTGGTCTCCCCATAGGTAACTACAAGATATCTGTACAGTAAGTATATAGAAAAGGGCTGTAGCCAGCCTCAGTAGTACCAAAAGTGTAGTACTCAGTGCGCTCTAAGTGCTTATGTAAGCAAGAAATACTCACACCAAAATACATCATACTGGGGTGTTCTATCTCCAACACACCCCCTGAAGCTCCAATGTGTGATAAGTAGGGGTGAATAATATAGAACTTGAATGAAATTGTATACCAAATATTTGAATGAAAATGAATATAATTGCTGCAATAACAGCTTCAAGTCCATGAGCATTGTGTGGTTGTGTTTTCCATGCTGCATTGTGGCAATTTCCCATTTCAGTAATGCATGTAGTGTGCATGCACCTTGACCTTGTACTGTGATTGCAAGGGTTGCTGTTTTGAATATAGTGGGTTTATCATTGTTCTGCATCCATCCAGGAGGCACCCCCTGCCACCAGTAAGTATTCTCCACGTTCCAGAGGTGCATTGCAATATTGTGAGGTGGCAAAATGGTGGTGTAGGGCATGAGGTGCATGGTGCAGCCTCTCACTTTGGATTTACTAATGTTTTTAGGTTTTGTTTTGATCCATTGTAGGGAGAGTGTCCTCCCTAGTAGGATATTTCTTTTATTTCATTGTTTTTGCTTATGTTTTCTTTCTACTATACTTTTCTTTCACTTTTACTTAGTATTTGCATGCATTGTGGCTTATGTAAGCCTGCACAAGCACTTAGAAGTGTACATACTTAGAAGAATAATAGACCACCTGATGCTCCCACTTAAATAATCTAATTAGACAGCATGATGCTGATGTGATGTGTGTCTAAGACAAGGGGTTTGACATATTGTTCCCCTCAATGAATAATTATTGAATACTTCAGGGTACTTAGAAAGGCTCAGAGCTACCAAACCATACAACATGGTGGGGATTTGTCATCAGAGCTTCCCCATGCTTCCCATGCATGTGTCGCTGCCATGCCCAACACCTCTCATTGCCATCATTGACAGCAAGCTCACCTATCTCAACAACCATGCAACGCATAGACCCTGGACTTTCATGGCTATGCAGTATTTATATGTAGCTAGCATTCTGTAACACAATAATCAGTACTTTAATTACAGTGTTGTGTTTCACAGGTGGAGATTTGACATCAGTGCCTTCCCATGCTTCCTGTGCATGTCTTGTCACCATCATCAATGGTGAGCTCATGTATCTCAATAACTATGTAATGCACAGACCCCAGATGGTCATTGTCACACAGTATTTATATGTAGCTAGCATTCTGTAGCATAATAATTAATCTCGAGTGCTGTGTAGCATGGCCCCTGAGGTTTCCCATGCACATGTCATGTCATGCCTGACATGTCTTGTCATCATCATTGACAGCAAGCTTGCATATCTCAACAACCAGGGAATGCATGGACACCAGACTTTGATGGTCATGTAATACTGATATGTAGATAGCATTCAGTACCATAATTATTAGCATCTTGACTCAACGTGCCACACAGTGCTAGTGGACACTTGTCACCAAAACTCCTGATGTTTCCCACACATGTGTTGTGTTGTGCCCAACACTCTTGTTGCCATCGTGGACAATGAGCTCGCATATCTCAACAACTATGGGATGCACAGACACCAAATTTTGACAGTCATGTATTATGGATATGTAGCTTATGTTCTGTGACAAGGAAATGCATTATTTTCACATAGAGTCAACTGCACCTCTCATCATTGTTATTGACAATGAGCTCATGTATCTCAAAAACCATGCAATGCACAGACCTTAAACTTTCATTTCCACAGTCTATGTGTAGCTAGTGTTCTGTAGCATAATAATTAGTATTTACTTAAAGAAACAAGTGCGAGGACTGCTTAAATTATGGTGCTGCGTTGTGGTGACACTTGGCAATTTCTGGTGACTTGGTGCTGTCAGCGAGAACAAGTGCACATCTCAACAAATGCACAATGAAAAAAAGTTTGGGATTTCGCAGTAGTCAGCATCTGGCAAGTTTTCTGTAACCCAAGACATGGTTAGAACAAGGGAATGCAATAACAATCACATAAACTGAATACAACACAGCTAGTTAATATTGAGTGGACAGCAGCTAGTAAATCCAGTGCTAGGAATGCATGATTGAGTGTCAACATAAGGCAAACAAAACTTATGAGTCATTATATGTCATCTTCTCTGGTGGAGCTGTTTTCCTTGGAGGATGAGTCGATAATCGCAGTACTCTTTGCACTCTTCCCCTGTGTAGTATGGTGACATTTCTTGCCTACATCGGAGTGCTTCTTGCAAGCTTTCCCGACCACTTCCCCAGCAGTTCACCAGACCTTGAGTTGGTCTTGATATTCCAAGCATTGCTGCCTAGACATGTACACCCAATGGCACATACCCACTTTCAATGCATCACGAAGTGACTGGAGGTGCTCAGCATTTATAATTGCATGGGGAGACTGGAAGGGCATGCCATCTGGCCATCCAAGTAGATCGATGCCATGCTTCTCCTTGATGGCCACCTCGAAATTGACAAAGTTAATTCAGATTTTCTTCTTGGTGACAATGCCTGTCTGCATGTCAGATAGTTAGTTAAACAATGAAGAGAGCACGCACATAGGCCAGAATTAAGAATTCATGTGCACATCCACTGCATGCCTTCGACTGAGTTGTGCTCCTCGATATCTGTACAAGCAATGCAAATTAATTGTTAGTGGCCATTACAACATACTCTGTACCCACTTTCTCCATGCATGCATGCCCACTGTTCCAGTTTACGAATGATTTCATCAGGCTCAAGATCCATAACATCTTCCCAAAAGTCCATGACATTATCAGTCCTGTACCAGAAAGGCTGGGACAAATCATAGATGTGTCCATAAGTGGCAAAGAGGCATACATATATCCCAGTATGAAGGGCAAGTCCATCCAGCTATCAGAAGTCAGTCGAAGTTCATTAAAATAAGACATGCAACTCACAATTTTAAAAATATGCTCCAATGTCGATTGGGCATCATGTGCCACTGCTGAGTTTGTAGCATGAACACTCATATTCTTGAGAGCTTGGTACTTGGTGAGGGCATGCAGCAGCTCATCCTTCTCATCTTGAGTCATGTCTTGGTATTTGGGGTCAGCCTTCGCTAAGCCTCAAATCTGCTGGAGGGTGAGCTCCTCCCCACAAATATGACCTGTCATGTGTAAGCTGGACCTGACAAATGACAGAGTGGGGAATTACCCTCATTAACCTCTTGCACCTTGTCATGAATAATGGCATTGGCTAGTTGCGTGCTGCGTGAGCTTCAATAATATTTGTGACCCCCCAGAAGCTTCTCAACCTTCTCGTGTGTAATATTGTGAATAGCTGCTATTGCCTGTATCTTCGCTTCAACTTCATCGGCAAGTGAGTGGATTGCATCATTCAGAAGTGCATCACAATCTTGACATTGAGCTGCAGAAATTTTCTTCAATGCCACATGGGCACTGCAATGTTCTTTCTCCTCTGCAGAGAGGGGCTGACAAGGCTGCATAACTGGCCATCCAGGGTTGTGGGTGGCCCAAGTGGACTTGTTACCTGCTGCCTTAACCACAGAAACCCCACCATTGGAAACAGCAGGCACACCACTGTCGACACAGGTGCTAGGAGTTGTTGCGCCAGGCACAGAAATGATGTTTGAGGAAGGAACAGGCCTGCCAGGCATAGAGGGTGTATTTGACAAGCTGGTGTTAGGGTGGTGCCCTACTGTAGGTCATGTATAGGCACTGCTGCATGAACTGCAGGTGAAGGCAGGGCTCCTGAAGTCAGAGATGACTTGAGCTGAGGGATTGAAATGGCCAAAAGGGCAGGGTCTACCACAGGATAACTGTAGGATGGGATGGGAGACACCAAACATTGTGGAGCAGGCTGTGCAGCATCAGGAGGAAATGGCACATAAGACAGGTTCCAGTAGTCATGTGAAGTGAATGCTGGGGGTGTTGGACATGTGGAATTGCCTGCAGAGTCGAATGTGATGGGGGGGAAGGTGAAATTGTATTGGTCCATGCTATCAGTAGAGGGACAGGGTACGAAGTTCACAGCATTGTACTGTGTCCCAAAACCCTGGAAAAAAAGTGAAAATTTTGACAGCATGATATTGAGCAAGTGACATTGCCTGTCCCATCATCCAGATGATCAGGCACTATAGCTATAGCTTGATATAATACCACACGGACCTATGGAGGCATGGAGGGAACATTATATTAGTGATGCATGGATAACAACTACACTTACCATGGTCAAAGCTGACACAGTGTGGTCCACATGCCAGTGTGAAGTGGGCAACTGAGATACTGGCATAGCTGACACCATATCACAGTATCTATGGATTAGTGGGAAGCTGTCAGAATCTTTCTTTCATAACAGTACCAATATAATTACAGTGGACAGGAAATGGATAGATGGGGACTCTTAATGAAGATCACATCTAAATCCATCCAGTAAATTCCTGGATACTAAGGCCTCAAGATAAATTTTCATTGGAAAATGATACAAGTACCTGAATCCTTTATGATGACAGTCAGAGATGAATGAGACCAAGACAAGTGACAGTATGACAGTAGATATGACATAGCCTGTGTTCCGATATTGCACGATCATGTGACCCAGATTAGAGAAATTCCTGAGTCTGAAACATCAAGTAGGAAGTATCTGCCTGGGTGCCAGTATCTTCACTGTCTCACTAGGTAAGTTTTTCATATAGCCTGGAACAAGAGTAAACTGAGACCATCTCTTTGTAGCTAGAAACTTGATGCTCATACATGGGAACAACACGACCTGTAACGAAGCAAGACAAGCAACATGTAGCCACTGAGCGCTGGCTATCAAAGCCAGGGTATGTATTTTGTAGATCCCTTGATACTGAATATAACTAGGACATGTCTTCAGAGTGTGAGAACAGCAGAGGGAAAAGGCAAGACTTCGTGCTGCCAGGTAGGTTGACTGATGATCAATCTCATCCATTAGCAGTGATTAATCCAAGCTTGTAGGAACAGGACTAAGTATGTAAGTGTCTACCTGACATATGTCCATGGATTAACTTTACCATTAGGAAGAATATTATTGAAGATGAAGCTACCACCTGCAACCTGACATCGACCAGTGCATGTGGAGTATCCTTGGATGCAGAACCCGACTCATATCTACACCCTTTGGCATGCTTAGAACTGCCACCACTCAAGCACATCAGGCAGCTCATCACTGATTGGCAGTCCGAATGGGGAGCAGAGTCAACCTGGCCCAAGAGGTTCCATGAACAAATCAAGCATGCACAGGGAAGGGGCCAGCTTGCAACTGACTTGTTCTTTTCACAATGCGAGGCCCACATTGAAGAAGGGAGGCAGCTCATCTGGCTTTTGAGGAGCATTACATGCAAGGGCTTCAGGGGTGTGGGACACAAGGCTGCAGATTCATATGAGCAGGTGTTTGACTTGCTCACATCATTATTGACTGAACTACACTTTTTCGAAGTCAAATTAGATGACTATGCACCTATATCTCCATTGTCTCGAGTCTCCGAAGCTTGTTATTACTTTACTGTGTAGTACTTTTTGTATACAGTCTGCATCTAAACGTTCAAATTCCACACTGGAAGTCTGAAGTGTGAAATCCCCCTTGTGGCTCGACTCCCCCTGGTCTAGGGACATATTACCACCCCATTGAATAGGTTACTCATATACAACTCATGTCTAAACATTCTGCATTTGAAATCTGATCTGTGCCACAAGCTATTGAATGTATGTATGGGTGATAGTGAATCCAATAGTGAATCCATTTGCTATCTGCCAGTATTCACTACTGGCATCGCCAAAAGCAAACCCTATCAGTATGCTCACGACATTTTTGCCATCATTAGCTCTCCTGCTATCTAATAGACATTGTCCAATTCATTTATCTTACATCATATTCTGTGGTGACTGTGGTGTGCTGATTTAGTTTATTGAACTCATCAATGTTGCACGGGACACAAATCCTTTGTCACACTGTGTAGCAATGCACATCTTCATCATACTGCATATACCCACAACACTATGTATGACCACATGTGTTTGTAGACTAGACTCTTAGCAATCGAGTGCATGTATACAAATCCAAAAAGACATCAGCCCCTGCGTTCATTGATAATTTGAGAGTAAAGATGGACACAATTTCGGCAGTAACTACTATTGATCTATACAACACTGGATGAAGATGGAGTAGTGCCACTGTTACAATCAACAAGATGACCTTTTGGGAAGGACAAGAGACCTACCTGTTCCCAGTAGGACTGAGTTGGACTTGGCTAAACACATCTGACAAGTCATCCACTTGAGCCCAGTAGGATCATTCACCTTCACTGAGAACAGGAGAGGGTGTATGTGGAACTGTGGGCCAGAAGGGTCCACCAGGGGTAGGAATAGCACAGAGTTCTCCCTTTCTGTGAGTGGCTGTATAGTCTGCAAGAGCCTGCTGGAAGGTTTTACACTTGTAGTGAACCACACCACTGATGTCGAGAACCTGCAATGCAGCATCTTTCCTACACATTTGAAATTAAAGTCAATGGAGGATCAACACAAGAAACAAGAATATTACCAGGTGTAAAATATGCCAACCTCTTGCCCAATGATCACAAGGTAAAACCCCTCAGGCATCATGGTTGGCTGTGGTATATCCAATGGATGGGGAATGACAGTGGTGTTCGATGTAGCTGTACGAGGCACTGAAGGGTGAGGGGAGACAAGTGCTGAAGCAGGCTGTGATTTGCAAGTCGCTCACGGGGTGCTTGAGGGGGATGCTAAGGTACTGGTAGATGTGATAGTAGCTACTGGTGATTTTGTCACCAATGACGAACTGTGCTCCTCAGGACTCCGATGAGTGGTCTCAGTGGAATGAGTGCGACTTTTCACTACAGTTTTGACCTTGGTTTCCATAGTCCCTTCGTGAGTAGTCTTGACCATTGTGGTGTGCATGACTGTCGTCTCTTCAGTATCGCACTCCACAGTGTTGGTTACCTGCCAGCTACCATCATCTAACAAGATGTCAAACTCCCTATCCAAAATCCAGACTTATGTCCTACCTTCGACACTTGATGCCATATTCAAACAACACTGTGGGTCAGCGCCAAGTAAGATACTTGAAGATAAGCAAGCTAATGATGGGAGATAAGTGTGCAATATGTCTTGACAGCCTGGTAATGTCACGTGGTCCTGGTGAGGATCAAAGGTCCCGGTCAATGAAATGGTACACCAAAGAAGTCATGGCAGGAGGAGCAGCACATAGCCACTTACACAAGTGCAGGAGCTTGATGTCCTCACAAATTCACCATATCCAGACCAAAGTCCACCAGGTTGCAGGGGTTACAAGAACCCTCCATGAATTGGCAGGTCCGAAGAAAATTGCTGAAAGGTCTGCATGTGCAGCAGAACGCAAACAAGAACAGCTAAGAGGTAAGATTTTGTTGTGATAAAAAAAAAGGCTCACCTTTGATAGAGATGACTGTGACCGAGAGGCATGCACTTGAGGCATTGCGAGATCCAGCATTGAACAGCTCAGTCAGTAACCCCATAGAAGATGACTACAAAAGTGACAGGTATGGTGCGATGGTCCTAGATGGAATGGAGCTGCTTGATGTCAGTCATGCTGGTGGTGAATTTCAAGAACTCACCAGGGGTTTATTGGGTGATTTCTGGAAAAGGTCAGAGTTGACAGGGGGATGCCAGTAATAAATAGCTGACCACTTTCAGCACTTCCCAGGAGGTCAGGGCGAAACGTCTGGATTATCATATGTTCTGGGATCGTTCCACTAAACACACAGCTGCATTCAGTGTACAATGGATGCAATGGCAGAGGCTTACATGGCTTGGCCCTTAGACCAGGGAGGTGTGGGTGGAAAGGGTTTTTTTGATTCAGATGTGCAGCATACATGGGAGGAACAGCAGAGGAGGTGTGATGGTGTAGATGCCAAGCTGCTCAGTGTGCTAGCACTGGATGTCTTCTGTAAGTGGACTTAATTGGAATTGCATGTATGGGGACTCATGGCATGGCAGGCGCTGAGAAGGCTTCTATTAGTATAGGGCCTACTGATTGTTACCTAACTTCAGCTCTCATTTGTCATGGCCTAATTCCATGTTCTCCCATTACCCCGAAGGTCGCTGTTATGGTGCATGCACTTGACCTGTACCACACTGCCCATCAATGCTGTCCCCATCTTTCCATCCAAGCATATGTCAAAACACTTTGCGACATACACAGGGTTTGTTTGTCATTGCCACACTTGGAGATACCTGAATGCTTACCCCTTGAACTAGGTTCCCTTTCACAATCATCACTCATGACAATTCTCCATTGTGTTCAACATTTATTTGCAAATCTTGGCATTTGTTTCTAATCTCGTGCACCAGGCACTGCAGTGTGATCAGCCTGACTGGCACCTCAAGTACTGCTGTCCTGCTTGTACTTACAAATTGCAGGATGAACTGGCCATGTGATTCAAGATGTTGTTTGCTCAGGACAGGAATGACTCTCTCAAAAGAGTGGTTACCAGGGTACTGGATGGTGATCTCAATGATACTGGCTCTCTTACCACTTCTCTTCCCATGTCTGAGTATACCTTTCATCATGAACAGTACTTGATGCATGAATTTGTTGAGACATTTGCATCTGGTCAGCAGGCAGTCCACAGCATCTTTGATGAGGTGAGAACTTATTTGTTTTGTGTTCGCTTTCTAGATTTCTTATGACTTGATAGGACAGTGATGGGAACCTTTGTGCGGAGTGCTGGAAGAATATGAAAGACAGTACTACACAAAAAATGTGGAATGTATTTGATGAATCGGGTGCTTTCATAGCAGTTTGTCAGCATGACTTCTGCCTGCTCATGGTGGACATGGTACAAAGCAGCGAACAGTAAGTAGACTAATAAGATAACTATAACTGCAAATTCATATACTCATATGCAGGTCTAAATATGCACTCACGGTGACATCCAAACTCCTGGACACATTTGGTTCAGACCTTGGTGGTGGATATGACATTGGTTGTCAGTTCAAGACCACTCTGGCATCTAGTGCTTTGGGTGAGCATGCACGATCACTTAACTATACATCTCTCATCAATGCATTCCATGGCCATGCTCATAACAGGTTATGTCAGCTAGACAACCTCACAACCTATGTCAAAGGTCTTGGACTCGAAGATCTTGAAGGTTGTGAGCATGCATTTTCAAAGAGCAATGCCCTTGCACCATCTACTCGATATGTGTTGATTTTCCACAGAAGGCAGGCCATTGCATGCTACTTTGAACACAATGATGAAATGGAAGTGTATGCAAATCTCAGTAGGTAATTGACACCACCTGTTTTGACATATCTAACCTTGAGTAGCAAGGTTTTTATTGAACAATTATAAACAAGCTCTTGACCTTCTCTCTAATGGACATGCAACCCTTGAATGGCTGATGTGTGAGCTTGGAGTAAGTGACCCCACGACCTTCAAACTTTGGTTGGATGAAGAACACGTTTATCTCAAGTCCCTCCTATGTGAGCCTGTGGAAGAGACCTTGCAGATGGAATATTGGCAATGGCTTGTCAGTCTGGAGGGGAGCAGGTATGTATATTGCAATGAGAAGTTATTGTACTAACTACTGGTAAACCTAGGAAAAGCCTCGAGACCATTCTGTCCACATGGAGTGTTGTCACCACCCACAATGTGGCGTCTATACAGAGTGATGGCAGTACCACCAGGAAAGCAGAGACCATGTGCCACCATGCTCAGGAGAACTACAAGAAGGACTTGAAGGCTGTGCAGGAGCTTGAAGGACACCTCGGAATAACACACTGCTGGGTACTGGAGGATGAGGAGTGGCAGGCAGCTGCCTGCCTGGTTGCCAATCAAAAGTATCAGCAGGTGTTGGATAACATTGAGCATCTGGTTGTGTCACAAATCTTCAAGCTTTCAAAGATGAACCCAGTCTGGCACTGGTAGGTCCATGCTACTTGAATTTACTTCGCATTGATGATTGCAGGTTATAAACTTCATAAGCACATTGGGAAGGCCTTGCAAACATGCTCAGCAGCCATCTGTGCTGCCTTATCACAGTACAATACTGCAGCCAAAGCCCTCAGCTGCTGAACACTGGAGTTTGATGAGGTTGTTGAGTACACATTTCTGGCTGACTTCGACCTTCTCAGGGACACACGGCAGGACGCCTCGACTCACCCATGGGCATTGCCCACCACCCATCTTGCTATAAACATGTATTTCAAGCTGTGCCGAGCTGAGGAGGAAGTTGTTCACCTGAATGTGGAGATATGTCATATGGTGACATATCTTGTAGACGAAGATTGCTACATCCAAGCTTGTGAAGCTCTCTACCAGGATACTCACCCTGCACTCACACATCAAATTTCCAGGTACCATGCCATCTGCTCACAATTCACACCTATGCACCTCCACTACCTCCAAAAAATATCTTGTCTCCCTGGGTTTAGTGGTAGTATTGTTCCTGGCATTAGCATGTCATGTGGCCTGGGGGATAGTGCAAGTGTCCCCCAGCAAGTGTCTATCAAGTCCACACTGTCTTCTCCACCAGTTCATACTGATGATGGAGGAGAGGACGCTGATGAACCCAATGCTGATGAAGATCATGGGGCTACTTTGGAGGAGCAATGTGAGGCTTTACAGCATATCCTGAGTATTACTATGGACATGTAGGCATGTACATTCATTAACTGCCATTGCATCATCACCTTGCAATTGATCTAAATGAAAATGATGTGCTTCCTCACGACAGAATGTAAGCTACACATGAGTATTACATGACTGTCAAAAGTCCAGTGTCTGTGTGCTCTATAGTTGTTGAGATATGCGAGCTCGCTGTCCATGATGGCAACGAGTGGTGCTGGGCACGATGTGACATGTGCATGGGAAATGTCAGTGGTTTTGATGACAAATGTCTGCCAGCACTGTGCAGCACATTTGAGTGAAAATACTAATAGTTATGGTTTGGAACACTATCTACATATCAGTACTACATGACTGTCAAAGTCCAGTGTCCATGCATTCTGTAGTTGTTGAGATATGCGAGCTCACTGTCCATGACAGTGATGAGAGGTGTTGGGCATGATGCGACATGTGCATGGGAAGTGTGGAGAGGTTGCGATGACTAATCTCCACCCATGCTGCATGGATTGGTGGCTCCAAGTGTCTCTAAGTACCTCGAAATATTCAATACTTATTCATTGAGGGGGATGGTGTGTCATACCCCTCGTCTTAGACATGTGTCAGCATCAGCATCACACTGTCTAATTAGATTATTTAAGTGGGAGCATCAGGTGTAATAAATGCTCTACTACAGATGGAAAGCCAGAATTAAGACAAAACAGACTCAGAATAATAGTTCTCTATTCCCAGACAGTCCCTAGATGTTATCTCAGCTTTTATTTGGATTTCAGGGTGCATTTTCACTATTTTCACTGTACTCTTTGACCCTCTACCAGGCAACTCAAGCCTCCTGGGGCGAATTCACCAACTCTTCCCACTAGGAGACCTTGAACCTATACCCAGGGTCTCTTCACTCTCTTCCTTACACCATCCATGTTGGTGAGGTCCCTGAGGGTCCCAGGAGGGTGCAAAAGGTTGTTTGGCAGCACAGGTGAGCAACTTAATTGTTCTGGCTTGAATTTTCTGCACTGACTGCTGCTGTTAGCTATCAGTGCTTTTTCAACACCGTGAGAGTTGTTGAACTCACTGCTCACTGTGCCATCATACCTATAGGTTGTCCAATACTATATGATGGACATCTGCAGCCATTTTGTGCTGACTTGGGGGGCAGGTGGTGGCCACATGGTGACACTCTGCATATGGTGCATGTAGCCTTTTGCTTTGATGTTTCTGGCATGCCTGACTTTGTTATAGGATATGGCTATTATCCAGGTCCATCCTGCAAAGTATCCAAATGGTTCCATGGATGTTGAGAGGAATTGCAGTGGTCATGTGGGGGCTGCTTAGGCATGGTAGGCATTTTGCCTCCTACAAGTGATACTGATACTTTCAACAGTCACTTTAAGTATTTGATGTTGACATGGGACTGTGTAGGCCCTAGAGCCTGCATGAGGTGGTTTAGAGGCAGTTTGGATGACATGGTGTGCTGTTGTACAGCTTCATCAACAATCTTCTGGGTCTCTGGTCTCAGAATTTGTCCATAGCAGTTCTCAAGGTAGGTGAATGTTTTGTGAGGGTATCCAGATACATACATAGCATTAGAACTGAGTTGGGCAGGCTGGAAATAATGATATGGTGGACCATAGCAGTCCATTGATGCCAAGCATCATCAGCAGTTTTCCAGGCCATGACAACATCTTGTTCCTCATTGGTTTGTGGTGTCCATCTGGCACCATATTCATGTAGTAACTTTGGAGTTGTGGGTTGTGTTTCACACCCACCTGTACTTACTGAGAAATGTGGTACCTCCTACATCAATTTTTGGTGATGACAAACTCCCAGTGGTCCACAGCAGGTCTCACAACAATGGTACAGGTCAGAAGCTACAGGGAGACAGATACTCCCAGGATCCACAAGCCTGAACACTACTAAGGTTATGCCCATATTGCTTTCAATAGGGACAGCATCATGACTGGTTAGGGTGTGACATGTATTGCCACACAAATCTAACAATAAATGTAACCCTAGTTTTGGTGTTCTGTATTTTTTTTTCCAAGTCCACAGTTTGTGCCACTGTGGCTGACACTGTTTACAAATGTTTTCTTGTAGCCCCTGCTGGGAGTGTTAGGGAAATAAAGTTATGCTGGGTTTGAAACTTGGACATTGCCTCAGAATACACTGGCACTCAGAATATGCCCCTTACACTCCCAGCAGAAGGGCTGTGTAGGAGCCTGGTGGGAACCATCCTATGACAGAAACTATTTCCTCTCTGGGCCATTCTAGTTTGTAGTAGCATTTCACAAAGCCATCTCCATATTCTTTCAATATGTTGTGTTATCCCACAGGTGGGGGAGCAGTGAGCCACTACTACATGAGATTGAAGACATGAAGGTCTATAACTTGGGTGGCACAGATGGTCTGACAAAGCTCCAGAAGTTTTGTCTTCATGCTCTTAGTTGTGGTTTCACATGAGCATGGTGTGATACTTGTTGCAGCAACAAAGATAACAGCACCAAACTTCAAGAGGCCATCAGCTCATGTTTCATGGTAACATTGGTCATCTCTGACCCTCATGTACCCTCTCTGACATCCCACAGTGACAGGGTCTGGTTCATGTGAGGGTGGACTCTCCAAGAGTTGTTGACCTCACCCACCATATTGTTCTATGCACAGGAACATGGTTGCCTGTAAGACTCCCCATGTTTCATAGAATGGTTCCCACTGGCAAATTTCTAGGATAATATGACTTGTTTTGACAATCTACTATATAAACCAGTTTTCTCTTGAAATACTTTTGTCTTGAAGTGCTAACCATCACTGACATCAGGGTCACTTATAACCAGTACATGTCCAAATAAATTTAATGTCCAAGAAAATGTCTTACATGACAAAATTCAAATCCCAGCAACCTGGGTTTTACTTGAGGTGTGCAAGAGAAGTTGCAGTGTGGACCAAGTGGGAACCTTTGGGATGGGTCAATCCAACCATCACCATCTCAGCTCGAGCAAGTCAGTAGTGGAAGCAATGTCATAGTGATGGGTCAATAGATTGAGTGGGACACTTATGTTTGTGGATTGCAGCTATTTATTGTTCAGGTACTGCATTGATACATTTCATACTTTCAACCTTGGTCTTTCTTGTGCTGCAGACTTGCAATGACTCATGCACTGTGTCTTGTATGGCAAGCAACCAGTGTTGGATTTTGCACACAGATGAAAGGTTGTGGACCTGTCCAAGCAAGGTTGTTGCCACCCTGGCAGCACTTCCTGAGTTTACAGCTGTTTGCAAAAATAATATTGTCAACAGCAAAACTTGGGAAGTGCTGCCAGTGGTGGCAACAACCTTGCTTGGAGAAAATCACCAGAAAATTGAACAAGGACAGTGCACCAGGCAATTGAATATCATACAAAGTTCTATAGGCATGCCAGTGCAGTACAAGTAACATAGTGTCCAGACAGGCAATGTCAGTGGCACAAGAAACATGTTTTAAGTAAGCCAGTGTTCCAGATAAAATCAATGCTAGTGTCCAAACAGGCAGGCTGTGGGGTAGAAGAAAGACCAAGTGTCAAAGTACAAAGCATTTGAATACAGTCCTGCAGCAAAGCAATCAAACACATGTGGTCTTCTTCAAAGGAGTCTCATTGACATCCAGGTGGAGAGGAATTTTCCTCTTCTTGCTACTGCTGGAGGTGGGTGGTGGACTAAGCATGTGGATCAACTGAATCTGACCACCATATACATCATGCTTCAGTGAAGCAATGGGCCAGTGGCACAATGTGAAGTGCACCTCAGCCAGTGCACCCTGTAAAGAACATTGATAAGCTGACAGTTTAATGAGGTCACCTGAGAGGTCATAAGCAGGTACAGGAAGAATGTGATGTGTCAATTTTAATGCAAGAAGCTCAGCACAATTCTTCTCTACAGTCAAAGGCCAAAGTTCAAAAGAAAATGGATCTGAGAACAGAACACCATTAGCTACATTAAGTCAGATTTGATGACACACACCTGTAGAAGACATTGCAGAGGTGGACTCACCATCCCCATCAAGCATGCCACAGTCAAGAGACTGTCAGGAGGTGGAGACAGGTATCAGTTAATGCATATTTCCAAGGCATTGGACATACCTCAAACAATTGGTGACAAGCTTGAAACACCTTGGCCCCATCTCACCACTGGAAAAGAAACTTTTACCACTAGAATAACTGGGTGTGATGCAATTTTCAGTGAAGATGCACAGCATATGCAGAATGTGTGGAAAGTCAGAGCTCACTATCTCAACTCCAGGGTCTGAGATGGTGCAGGACAGCTTGACATCAACAATCTCCCTTGACATGGTATTGGGGCTATGTCAGCCACCATCAGGTGTGTGCCAAAAGTCATTGAGATCTATGCAGATAATGGCAGATGACACTGCAGCATCAGGAGAAGCAGAGACATCAGATCCTATGTCCCCATCAGCAACTACTGTACCATCATCCAAGGTAGCCACAGCAGGTGAGAGGTCCTGTGTATATGATAGCACATGCCCATGTCCTTCATGCACCCAGTGCAACTTGGCAGTGATGGTGCAGTCACCAAGGTACAGACATGTGGTGGCAAGATGGTTGCAAGTGCTGGTGACACAGGCAAGCAGGTTAGGGGGAGCTGACATTGTGACCATCCAGAGGAGAACAATGCAGGGAAGCAACCTTTTAAGGCCACTGGAGAAAGGGGCAGCACAAACCATTGTTTTGTCTCAGTGCTCATGGAGACACCAGATTGCAAGTCAAGCTCAGGAGACCAGACCAATACAGGAGCTCTTCTGAATAGATAACAACATCAGCAGACCAAGCAGACATGCTGATGCCCCTCAGTCAATAGCCACATGTTATAAAAACACAGCACAGAGTGGATATGGGAGAGGAGACCATTGATTGAGAGAAGGTACATTGACACAAGCAAAATCCTTTGCCCATTTACTGATTAGTCATTTCAATCAGCAACATGATGCATAACACATACACAGTTTTGGTGTTTCTGATGGGCAAACACATAGGACCTCATAGAATGAACATATGCTCAGATGGAATGGAAGGTCTTCACACACTGCTGAGCAGAACAGCATTCATGACCAATACAGAGATATGCACTATGCACATGTCTATAGGAGCATCCACATTTGACATGTATTTCAACAAGCACTACCATAACCAAGACCAGAAAAATGCTCTGTATGTGTTTGTAGGTGTTGCTAAGAGTGGCAGACCTATCAACATTTGCCCCAAGGATGAGATGATAGCAATTATGGAAGCCCAGAGGTTGTGCATACCTTTTGATTGGGAAGACCCATGACACTTCATCTGACATCATTTTAAGAATAGACATTGATTGGTGTGCAAGGTGGAACACCAACTGCAGCACAATGAGAAGGGAAACAGTTGCTATCATTAGTATAGATGTAGTGCAATCTTCATCTATGCAAGGAAGGTATCTGTCAAAAGTACCTGAGTAAGGAATGTAAATGTGAGGGAATGGTCGATGCCAAGGGGCCAGGGGCTGGTATGCACAGTAAAACATGCCTGTACAGTTGCAGGACAGAAATTTAGGGGGTCTCAGAATGTGCATAAGAAGGATCACCCACCCCCTGACATCAGATCAGAAGGCAGATAATATGGGACAAATGACACAATCAATATATACATATGTCACAATGCAACACATCACAGACAGCCCTGTCCAACCACATGCAGTCCATCCCACAACACCCACAGCTGAGTATGCAAGCATAGCAAAAGTTCTCTAGTTGTGTAGAACTTGTGCATCATATGATGGCATATTGTGACATTGGTGACATTCAGCAACTAGGGGCAACAAGCCATCAACATGCAGAACTTGCGCAAGCATACATGAAATATAGACTATTATCCATGGGTGCTCAATATTTCAGCTGGCCACATTATTGTGGACATTCTGTGTACCTGTGATGCTGTTATCTCTGGGTCCACTGCTCTGCACATGTTGTTGCCAGAACATGGTATACCTTGGAACCCCATGGATCTTGACATCTACTTGCTGCCACAGAATGTCACACTGATGCCAAACCAACTGAAGGTTGAGGGTTACAGCATGATCACAGAGTCAGTTGTTGACCAGCTTGGATATGGTTACTTGCACATGTGATGCATCCTTGTTGTCAGCAATGGGACTAAGAAGATAGATCTGGTGGTTGGTGCCAAGGACAGCAACTGCATTGAGCCCCATTTTTCAGTTCCATGGCACAGCAGTCATGAATTTTGTCAGCACTGACACTGTTTTTTGCAGTTATCCAAAACTCACCCTGCACTTACTGTCCATGGTGAATGCTGGCCCACTATATTATAGCTTGCACAAGCATGGCATCATAGAGGGCATAAGGAAATATACAACACATGGCTTTTGGTATGTGTGATGCAAAGATTACCATGCCATCAAGAAGATCTGCAAGGTCAGCATGTGAACAGTCATGGACAGTGCTATGATGTGGTTCAGCATGATTGCCATACCTCATGCATTGCACACATACCTGGAGATCTTTAGGCAGTTTGGGGTGCTTGATTTGCAGTGGATCCTTGGTGGAATGCCCTGTGGACTGGAGTGTGCATTTTGTCATCTGCAAGTAGAAGTAGTGGAAGACAAATCATAAGGGCACTGATTACAAAAGCAGTGATGATGACTAACAAACATGCAGGACCCAATTTTTGGATGTCACCTTCACTGGCCCTTGACCACAGTGAGATAAAATGCATACTGCATCAGTGAACATGGATGCATGGGTACTGAGATGCATCATGAACCAATGTGAAAGTGAGGCACAGGGGAAAAATGACAGGACCACATTCTTTGTATGATGTGGCTATTGGGTTATGAATGAGGGATTGCAAAAGGATGAAAGAAGAAAACAATACTGGGAGCAGTGCTACTGAGAAGGACCTGTACCATAGATCAGACTTTGTATGTTGTTAAAGAACCTGGACAATGCTGACAGGTGCATGCAGCCCTTTCATTAACCACATGAGTATACATAGGGGCCCCAAAGACATGTCAGTGGTATGTGTGGTGCTAGAAAGGGGGGTGCACCTTGACACCAATCTGCACATGGACACCATTGAAGCAGACATTGCCAAGCAGCCCCTCAAGAACATACTGGCACAAGTCACAGGAACAGGTCTCACTATCAGTAAACAGGATGCAAGAAGAAAGCAAAAAGTGCTGAAGTGAATACTAACCAATGGTTTGCAGGGGGTGGTACAAGTGCTAGGGCTAGCTGGTGTGCAGCACAAAGGGTGGAAGATGGCTGCCAGAGGTGAATGTCAGAGGCAGAAATGTGCTCATGAAGATGACCCTGACTGTGCATGCAAGTAGGCACACCGAGTGGACATGCAGAAACCACACACAGATGTTACCTATGATCCTACTAAGTACCTTGAACTGCCTAGTGCAGATGGGGTCAGAGAATGCTACACCATGTTTTACCCAGCAACAGGGAATGCTGCTCTTGCTATGGCTACATGCAGGTCATGTGCCTGAGAGTGTTCAGTGCAAGAGGATGGCATATGGCACATGAACCTAATGGACATACCCAATCAAGGATGGCTTCACCCTCAAAAAGCACATCCCAAACACCACCTTTACAGTGGCATGCTCCTCAAGCCAACTGCAGTCCATATGCATGAAGCCCAAGCATGTACAATGATCTGTCACCAGTGTGTGGATGACTTGTGTGGTAAAACAGACAAGTGTCCTAGGTATTTGTTAGCCAACAACTTGTGGATTGGAGAACAACCCTGGGAACTGACACAGCTCACATTCCCAGAGCAACTGCTAATTGCTCATTTGTATCCACATGTCTATGTTTTCAATTTATTTCCTAAGTGAATGGGAGGTGCATGCAACAGTGCCTCACTACAAAATGCAATGAGAGGAAATATCAGTACCTACAATCAGAACATGGATGCCATAGCAGCCATGGTCAATGGCAAACTGATGCCATGTCCTGCTGCCATTCTAGCATCATTGATTAGCATCACATTCATTGACATAGGTGGCCTAACCAAAAGTTGGCTCCAGTCAACATTCCATGTCCAATGACAGGCTGTCAGGGATGCTTTACTGTGGCTGAAGAGCAACAACCCTAAATATTATGGTCAAATTGAGATCAGTCCTTCATGTCTGGAAGAATTACAATTGGGTGACATACTGATAGAGATTAGCAGTGTCATAAGACAAACTGAAGACACAGGCATAGTAGCAGAGGAAAGTGATGGGTATATACCACAAGATGATGATGGAGGTATGTGACCCATGATCAGAAGCCAGGTAAACAGCTGACCACCACATGCTGCTAGTTACAGCAGATCCCATGAACATGTACATGGATTATCAGTTATGTGGACACTCCCTTGCAGGGCATAATATTATTGAGTACTTTACCAACTCATATGAAGTTCCTAAGACACAGTCAATGCAGAGGCATCACAGCACCCAGCACCCCAACAATAATCTGGATGATGAACAACAACATCATGGAATGGCCATGTCATGGATGGGACAGCCACACCATGAACAAGTTGATTACCAGGAAGCACACCCTTGTTTCCAAGACAGACAGAGAGTTATTCACTGCACTGGCCACCATAATCTGCTGAATTTTATCAGTTGCTACTTCCCTGCAAATGATGACCCAGAACAGTATCCATTCTATTGTGTGTCTATGCTGTTGCTATTGAAACCTTGGTACTGTATTGCCACTGATCTCAAAAGTAGCATGGAGACATGGGAGGCAGCATTCACATCATTTGTGAACAGTGCACCCCCCCACATGCATTGCATTCTGTCAGGGGTGCAATACTTTCACCATTGGGAGAGGTCCACACAGCAGGAGAACATGCCAACTATACAATATATGGAGCTCAGCACCACAGACAAATGTTTAGAGGATGTTGCCACTGCCAATGAACCACAATCATCATTTTGAGATTGTGAACCAATATTGACCAAGGATGGACTGGCTTGTTTGATGGCCTCACAGACCTATTGCTGAGCAGCTTCACACATGGGTTGCATTGGAAGCAGCCAAATTAGCAAAGATATTCACAGAGGTTGATGAACCCATTGTACGTCCTCTTGCTAATGATGAAGAGTTTGTGACAACAGGTGGACTATGCCAAGCAAATGCAAAAGACATCCAAAACTTACAGAGTTGGAAAGAACAAATGGCAAGAGATGTAGAAGCCCAAAACCAATTCCACCTGTCACAACAGGTGCCATTGATCAACCACAAACAAGGTCCTGATGTATACCCAATTGACAAAGAGGCATGGCCATCAGAGGACAGGTGTCATTCTGCAGAGGTAGTGTTGCTGCAGCTTGGCAGCTTGGCTGGCTATAGCTAAAGCTCACTTCTGGCTTCTACTAGCTGCCCTTAGTGAACTTACAGGGCAAAAGCAACCTTTTGTTTGGCTTAGCAGTTGCTGGCCAGTTGGCTCAACTAGGAAATGTGTGGGAAATGATTGGTAAGCTAAGACTTGCACTTAGACTTGTTGAAGTGTTGCAGTGGCCACTGGTCATGTGACTGTGAGAAGTTGAAATTTTCACCCATGCTCACACACACACTCAACTGGATTTCCTTTGCCCCACCTCCCACCTCTCTGCACTGCTGTCCCTCCACTGGATGAGGCTCTGTTCCAACAACAAGGTAAGATCCCTGATGAGTGATCCTTCTCCCACTGACACTCCCCCACCTAGAGCCAGCAACAGCCCACCCAGAACAGCAACATCTGCAATGACTGGTGGGTAAGCCCCCCCCCCCTCCCTGGCCCTCCCTCTCTCATCCCTCCTCCCATCTAGCTCCTCTAGCACCAACAACTATCAGGAAAAACTGACAATGCCATTATTCACTCTTTTTCACTATATATTGCTATATTCCACTATTTATCACTAAAGATGCCATAGGGACAACTATGGGATCTATGGCACCCCAACCATCCCCCCTTAAATATAGTGATATATAGACACATATAGACACATATAGCAAAAAAAGATGATAAATAGAAAAATAAAGCCACAATGTTGTCAACCCAAGCTTGCCATACTTTGCCATTTTTGCTTTTTTTGCTTCTTTTAGTTCACACTTTTTATGAAGGAGACAACAAATTCATTTAGCACAATGTCTACAATACATACACATAATTCTACTTGTTAATAAATCAAAATATGAGATGGATGGTAAGAGGGGGGGAGGGGGAATGGGCATCAGCATCTGGACTGGAGAAGGGGAGGGGGGAATTACCTTGAAGGAGGGCTGTGGTTCAACCACCACCCCAACCCTCCTTCAAGGTAATTCCCCCCTCCCCTTCTCCAGTCCAGATGCTGATGCCCATTCCCCCTCCCCTTTCCCCCATCCATCCCCCCCTCTTACCATCCATCTCATATTTTGATTTATTACCAAGTAGAATTATGTATATGTATTGTAGATATTGTGCTAAATGAATTTGTTGTCTCCTTCATAAAAAGTGTGAACTAAAAGAAGCAAAAAAAAAGCAAAAATGGCAAAGTATGGCAAGCTTGGGTTGACAACATTGTGGCTTTATTTTGCTATTTATCATCTTTTTTTGCTATATGTGTCTATATGTGTCTATATATCACTATATTTAAGGGGGGATGGTTGGGGTGCCATAGATCCCATAGTTGTCCCTATGGCATCTTTAGTGATAAATAGTGGAATATAGCAATATGTATATAGTGATAAAGAGTGAAAAATGGCACTGTCAGTTTTTCCTGATTAGTACATGGAAGTTAATGAATATCATGCACAGATACTGCAGCTGTGGAGTACTTGCCTAGCAAAGGCTCAATGGGATGGCTCTCTGACTGACTGTGTGTCACTAATTGCCAAACAGAAGTCAGAGAAGACATCAAATGAGGAGAAGAAAGCAGATGCACAGGCACTCAAGGACATGCACTCTCAAGGGAAAGATGCCCTTGCTGCTGAGAAGGCTTGTATCACTGTGGAGAAAGTTGCTGCTGAAGAAGCCAAGAAGACAGAGAAGCTCAGGGCAGCTGAGGAGAAGAAGGCAAAGAAGGCCCAGGATGCTGAGCTGAAATGGGTGAGTATCATGAGCTTGTCATCCTCTCTACCTATGGCTCATTGAATCCTGAGCTTGCCAAGTCAAAAGGGAACCCAACTGACATCCTGGCAGACAGTACCATACAGAATGGCCTGGATGGTTTCATAGTGGACATCCTGGATGAAGCTGTTGGCAAGCAAGACGAGACAGATGGCAAATGCATCCTCCATCCTAATGATCTGTCCAATTTCCTCAAACTATGTGCCACAATATGCTTGCTCATTAAGAACACCATCACTGACCAGGAAGTATCTTCCACAGATACACTTCTCCAAGAATACTGCATGGAACTTATACAGGTAAGTCACTAGATAACTCTGCCACCAGTGACTATTGCCCATCATGTTTGATAGCTGTACAGGTTGGGCTGCCTGAAACCAAATCATCACTATGCAACACATGTGTCTCAATACATTCACAACTTTGGTCCTTTGAGTGGCTTCTGGACATTCCTATTTGAGCACCTCAACAAGATTTTGAAGACATTTAAGACAAACAACCACAGGGATGGGGAATTAGAAACCACATTCTTCAATGAATTCCATCAGATGTGTCAGTCTAGCAGACTGGTATGTAGGTATCCAATTTAACTGTCCATTTTCCAACACATTTGACAAATTTACACTCTCCAACAAATGCCTGATGGATTATTGGGACACAAGGTATCTGACATCATGCTAAAGGCATCCACTGAGGAATGAGGCACCATTGTGGGTTTTGCTGTGCTGTCAAATGACCTCAATGAGGCTCATGGGGAAGGTTCATTGGCTAATACAGTGTCTCACACAACTAGTTCTTGATGCCATTCATGAGGCATGGCTTACATATGGTCTAAGTCCATGCAGACAACTCAAGGCCCTACTGCATGAAACATACAAAGCCCTGGCACACACACTTTCTCTGCAGACACTGGATACCCCTGTCCACTGTCAGAACCATCGCCCCACCACTGCCCACAGCATCGCTTTAGATCATATGGCCACATTTTTTGAGTATGTCATCATTGGCAGAAAGAGGTATCATGCCTCTCGGCCATTAGGGTCAAGAAATTCATCACTTGTTCACATAGTCCTTCCCCAACAAAATTGGCCTTCCATAGATGCCTATGGGGAAATTCTTGATGTTTTCCACTTTGACCAAGATATTCACTATCAAGGACAGTCGATGTACTTTGTTCGCATGCAATGGCTCAGATGATGGGACCATGAAAAGGAAGCTGTTTGGGAAATGTTGTAAGTACAAGCATCTGATCACTTGCATATCCACTGACTCAATATCCCTACAGCAGCAATTCTGTAGGTGTTTGCTTATGGGAGCTCAAGGAGTACATCAACATGGATATGCTGCTCCCTCCTCTTATTGATCCCACTTGGATTCAAAACCACATTGCACTCAAGACAGTTTCTGTTGGCCCAAATCATGAAAAGGTGTGGGCCACCATTGACTTAGTAAAGGCATGTTGCACTATTAATGCAGATCAATGTCTAACTGATGAGGTATCTACAGAAGTAGCTAGGTCAGATTTTGCATCAATGATTACCATGCACCCAACTATACCACTGCAGAAAGGTATCACCTGCACAGCAGAGAACATATGTATGATACAAGTATGGTAAGGTCAGTTGTCTAAGTCACCTGCAAGAAATTCTGCCAGTTCATCAAGATACACCTGGTCATTCCTGCTCAGTTCACCTTCCCTTGCTTGTAAGTAAAAACCCTCCAACCATTCCATGCTGTTGACAACCTGTTGACCTGGATGTGCCAACAGCTATGTGTCATGGATCATTGTCTTAAACAGGATGGTTGGCTTTGCCTTAGCAGAGTGCAGAGGCTGGTCCTCCATCTGAGATGGATGAACATCAAATGCTTTGGTGAAATTGTCCTTCTTCTTTGTCATTTTTTGTCACTTTGGAGCAGGTCCACTCATACTGGCTGTACTGTCTGGTTGTGCCAGTCCACTTGAAGATACTTGTGGATCTGCTACTCATTGTTGCTTGTGGATGGCATCCAGGATACAAAGGAAAGCAACATACTGTCAAGTTAACAATTCATTGACAGTCAATGTTACAGCACTAATGCCAGGCATGAAATGGGATGTACATCTAGCGATTGCCAAGTCAGTCCCACCCTCTTCCATCCATTCATTGGTATGTCCTGTTCTTTTTGTCACATGTTCATGTCCTCACTCAATGACTCTTTGTCAATTGTTTGATTATCCAAACCAAAATCAGAGTTGATCATTGCTGCTGCTCCCTGTATGCCAAACTTTTTTTTGAACTCCTCCATGGCCCCTTGATGATGATGTGCTATCTGAAGAATGTTAAGTTACCTGGAATTGAAGGCAAGTAAACTAAGATACCTGGCCCCATCTGGAATGATGATCTTTATCTGAAATTCAATCTTTTCATTTTGCTTGCCCTTGAGGGTCTGCTGTTGCACAAATGTTGGAAGCCAATGTTCACCAGTAAGATTTGGCCATCATCATGATGGTTGTGGACACATAGTCATTATTGTCAAGCTCTCCTTTTGCCTGTGAATGCTTCATCTTGATAAAACTGCCTGTGAGTGTTGTATGTTCCTTCTGCAGACATGATACTGACCTTCTCATCTTCCATAATTCCATCCATGATGCTATGGAGGAAGCGAATGTTCACTGTATGGTCAACATGTTCAGACCATGCTGGTCTCCATATGATTTGGCCATCAACCTCCTCAGAGGGCCACTGGTTGGGCAACCCATGTTGGTATTGGGCCAGGGTTTTCAAACAATCAGCCTGCCCTAACATATCAATGCCACACATTTCTAACACCTTCTTGTGGAGTATAGGCTGTGTGGTGAATGTTTTGACGTGTTCATAACAAGAATAAGTTACATCTTACCTTAAGCTTGGGATGCTGATTCAAGATATTCTTAGCTGCACTCGCTGATTTGCTCTGGGACTTGCTTGCAGTGGTGTGAACTTCCTCTCACAGACTGCCAACCATGCTCTCATTATTCTCCACACGCAGGGCAAGTTGTTCATGTGCTATTTGCAGTTCCATGAGTTTGATATTGATCTTTTTGATTTCTTCTGTGAGAACATGTGTGGGTAGTGTTTCAAAGTCCATTCCAGTCCAGTCTTTCTCCAAAAAATCTGGCAACTGGCAACTGGCAACTGAACTGGTTGCAACTGGTTGCAACCAGTCTTTCAAAAGACCAGTCCAAAACTGCTTAAAGACCAGCTGCAACTGGTTTTTGACATACATTGACTGATTATCTAACATCAAGTGTACCTTAGATTGTTTATATACAGTTTATACATGTTTCAAGATTAGTCTACATGGTGTTTGGCATCACTTTCATGTCTAACATCATCAAAAAGTCAGCTCTAAATTCATTTTGACCAGTATTTACCTATAAACATAGGGGTGTTACTTCTATTTATGGTATGCTTGTGTAATGCATTGCAACCAGTTGCAACCAGTCTTTTTACAAGTTCCAATAAGAGGGCAACTGCAACTGCAGTCCAGTTGCAACCATTGCAGTCCAGTCCAGTTGCCAGACTTTTTGAAAAGTTGCAACTGGACTTTGGAACACTATGTGTGGGATTGAGACCAGAGGACAAAGATTGAATATACTGGTTGCCTGGATCATGGAGTGGCATTTGGGCTGGTTGGCAAGGTGTGTACCCTAACAAGTAATCATGCATGCACTGATCATTTGCTGTAGGTCAACATCATATCAGGAAAAACTGACAGTGCCATTATTCACTCTTTATCACTATATATTGCTATATTCCACTATTTATCACTAAAGATGCTATAGGGACAACTATGGGATTTATGGCACCCCAACCATCCCCCCTTAAATATAGTGACATATAGACACATATAGACACATATAGTGAAAAAGGAGGATAAATAGCCAAATAGAGCCACAATGTTGTCATCCCAAGCTTGCCATACTTTGCCATTTTTGCTTTTTTTTGCTTCTTTTAGTTCACACTTTTTATGAAGGAGACAACAAATTCATTTAGCACAATATCTACAATACATACACATAATTCTACTAGGTAATAAATCAATGAATCAGATGGATGGTAAGAGGGGGGATGGATGGGGGAGGGGGGAGGGTGAATGGGCATCAGCATCTGGACTGGAGAAGGGGAGGGGGGAAATTACCTTGAAGGAGGGTTGGGGTGGTGGTGGTTGGTGCTAGAGGAGCTAGATGGGAGGGGGGTGAGAGAGGGAGGGCCAGGGAGGGGGGGCTTACCCACCAGTCATTGCAGATGTTGCTGTTCTAGGTGGGCTGTTGCTGGCTCTAGGTGGGGGAGTGTCAATGGGAGAAGGATGACACATCAGGGATCTTACCTTGTTGTTGGAACAGAGCCTCATCCAGTGGAGGGACAGCAGTGGGGAGAGGTGGGAGGTGGGGCAAAGGAGATGCAGTGGAGTGTGTGTGCATGCATGGGCGAAAATTTCATCTTCTGACAGTCACACGACCAGTGGCCACTGCAGCACTTCAAGTCTAAGTGCGAGTCTTAGCTTACCAATCATTTCCCACACATTTCCTAGTCACTATATACTAATCTATACAACACTACACTTTTTTGGTAATAAAAGTGTAGACCACATAACACTACATTAATTGGTAGTCAAAAATGCGAACATTACACTACACTTTCCTAGTAAAAACAATGAAATAAAAGAAATCTTATGATCTGTAACTATTCATTGCACATGGGAAAACATTTAGAGCAACTGGCAATATATAGTTATAATGTTGCTATAGTTCATTACATATGCAATAATTGCACACTATTTCAGTATATGACAAATATTGTGCTGTCAGGACTCTACACTACACTTTTCTAATCAAACACAACCAAACAAATCAAAAAAGCGCACACTACACTTTTGGTAATAAAAATGGTGACTACACAACACTGATTGTATTTTGTCTATATCTCTACCATTTTTGCACAGATAGATGAAGTAAGCATACCTCCATGGTCCTCTTGTCAGGCACTACAACTTTTGTTATGACAACTTTGAAAAATATTTTTTGAGACATCAATTTATTTTTGTATTTTGCAATTTTCTCATCCATTTTTGGGCATATCAATGAGGTAAGGACATTCCCATGATCCTGTGACCCAGCCCTACAACTTTCATTATGACATCATGATCTATAGTAAGATCGAGTAAGCCCCCATGTGCCAGGCTGCTAGGTCTGCTGTTACTTACCAAGGACTGGCTTAATGATTTAGTGAAGCTGAAATCATTTTCAAACTGTGGACTGAGCAGAGAAGATGTGTTTGTGTCCCTGTCATCCCACTCGAAACTGATGAGATTTGTCCCAAGATTGGGTCTAGGGTCATGCTGTGATGTCCCCTAGAGGTGCTATGATCTGTCAAAGATGAAAATACACTGCTCTCCTGTGTACTATGGGAGGAAGATATATTTTGTGGCCTGCTCACCCCAGCCAGAGCTGATGCCATCAGTTCCCTGAAAGTCATGTCCACGTCCATGTTGTGGGTGTGCTCAGGCAGCCCACAGTCAGAAGGGCCTTGGAACATACTTGGGAGCCAGCTGTGAGAGTGGAGAGCACACGTTCAATGCATGGATGGAGCACTATATGTGGGATCTGTGGTAGGGAGGGTCTGCAGGGGCAGGATTTGCACCATGGTTCTGTATTATTCCTGTACATGAATTCAAAGAAATCTATACTATGGCCACATGAACAGATGATATGCCTGTACAATGACTGGAAGAAGGGAAGACAGTATGGTGTCTGCCTGTACCCCCAGTAGTGTTGCCACAGCTCCAGCTCATGGCCAGTTTAAGTAATAGTCACATCCCACAGTTAGCTGAGCACCCTACAGCTGAGCCACTTACATGAGCTACAGCACGGTTCAGCTCTGCCAGCTGCAGCTTTATGACTCCAAGTCAACTTGCTCCCCCCCCCAAAAAAAAGGGTAAGTTCTCTGATGAATTTAGTTGTGATTAATGTGTCCCAGCCTTGAGAATATCTGAAGACACTTGTTTGGTGTATGAAACTGGTATTCACACTCCACCATTGTGTACATCATGCTCTTCTAAGTTTATGAAAAATTGTATGCATACAAGGGCATGCTCGAAACCATAGTTCCCCATGCACAGCTCCATGAAAGCTCTACCCCCAATTGTGCAAACAGAAGATGAAGGGAAGGTACCAGGAAATCTGGGGCTGTTCATAAGTCTGACCCAACACTCAGCAGAGATTGCTCTGTGGCAGAAGTACAAAAGACTAAGGACCTTTCTGTGGTTGTATCAAATCTGTACAACAACTCAGTCATGCGCGCATAGCGGCAAACGTCTGTGGCATTACCTGTACAACAACTATGGTAATGCGTGAGTTTGTGTGCTAGTATACGAGGAGAAGAAACATTTATGCCCACCTCAGTCGTGCGCGCGTAGCAGCAAACGTCTGAGGCGATTCCACTATCGTATGGGACTAAATACACTAAATGGAAACAAGAATGAGACACGGGTGTTGAACCCGGTGTCATACAACAAAACGGTCCCAGCACGGGACCTTACAACGTCAAAAGTACGAAGTAAGACATTTGGACAAAGGAATAAATATCCGCACTGTATTGTAACGTGCGGTCGGTGAACGACAAAGTATTGTGGTCTTGTAGACCCACGAACAGAAGGTAATTCTCACGATAAAGAAAAGTGGCGTCAATTAACAAACGAAGACTACGAACGACTTGCCAAAATCTAACACTCCCCCTCAAGTCGGACGTAGGCCAAGTTCGACGGCGAAATGTTTCACTTTCGGGGACGGTAGCGCCTTCGTTAGGGTATCGGCGATCATGTCAGCAGTTGGACAATATACAAGACGAATCTTGCCGTTTTCCACAACCCAGCGAATGAAATGGAAACAGATGTCGATATGTTTGGTGCGTGCATGATACTGATGGTCTCTGGTGAGTGCGATAGCAGATTGATTATCAGAGAACAACGTGGTGGGTTCGGCAAGCGGCGTAAAGACCTCTCCGATGAGCGATCGAAGCCATAAGGCTTCCTTGGCCACATGCGTGGCTGCCACATACTCACTCTCAGTCGTTGAGAGCGACACAATTTCCTGTCGTTTAGAAGACCACGACACCGCCCCTCCATCTATTAGGAAAGCATACCCTGAGACCGCCCTGCGGTCTTCTGCCATGCTTCCATCAGCGTCGGCATATCCTTTTAGCGCACTCGGTGCTCCCCCATAGGTGAGTCTTAGCGTTTTCGTCCCGATCAGATAACGATAAATTCTTCTGATGGCTTCCCAGTGGGGAACTCCAGGATTTCCAGAGAATCATGAAACGGTTGTCACGGCATACAAGATATTGGGACGGGTGGCGAGGGAAGCATACATGAGTGAGCCCACAGCTTCACGATATGGTACGTGGTGCATAGCAGTGTATTCAGCACCGGTTGACGGCGACTGTCCGGAATGTAGCTTAGTGCTAGGTTCCATTGGGTTCGACACGGGTTTGAGTTCGTCAAAACCGAAACGACGTATGATCGATTCGATGTAGGGACGTTGGCATAGGGAAATGGTACATTCATCTCTGTTTCGGGTTACCTCGATACCGAGTAGCCAGTGGAGCTCTCCAAGGTCAGTTATCTCAACATACTTTCTAATGTTTCGTTTGAACTCGTTTATTTCACCCAGAGACGTTGCGGTGATGGTGCAATCGTCGACATGGACCGCAATAATGGTAAGTCCGTTCGGGGAGCGTCGTTTGAAGTAGACGGCTTGGTCGACGGAGCACTGGGTGAAGCCCAGCTCGTCGACGAGGATTTCCACCAATTTTTGGTACCAGCGACGGCCGCTCTGCTTCAGTCCATACAAGGTTTTTCGAAGACGGCATACCTTGTTGGGATGGTCGACGGACTCGAAACCTGGGGGCTGGCGCATGTAGATTATTTCGTCATCGGTGAGTGTACCGTTTAGATAAGCGCCTTTGATGTCAATCTGATGGAGTTCAAGATTCGAGCGTGCTGCCATAGCGAGGACGGTTCGAATGGACGCAAGCGTTGCAACTGGGGCAAAAGTATCGAAGTAGTCAACACCTTCAACCTGCGAGAAACCTTGGGCAATGAGTCGTGCCTTGTATCGTACGACGTTTCCTGCTGTGTCTTTCTTGGCGCAGAACACCCATTTGGATCCGACGATGTTGGCACCGTGGGGTACGTCGACAAGTTCCCAAGTTCCTGCCGCTTGTAACGTTGCTAACTCCTCTCTTATTCCAGCCTCCCATTGTGGCCAATCTGGACGGCAGCGAGCCTCAGCCAATGAGGTTGGTTCTAAGGCCTCGGATTCAGCAGTGACCGCTTCCATTGCCATGACTAGGTCGATGGCGGATAGGGCGTCGTCTGGGTCGTCAAGGATAGTCATAAGGTATGCTGCAGCGAGGTTATCGCTATCGAGGGGGTCGGTGATTTCTGGGATTGGAACGGAGTCGGCGATGTTGGTCGGTAGTTGCACACCACGCGGTATAGTGGGTTGGCTATGGCGGCCGATGTTGCCCTGCCCTGAGAGGATATTGGCAACGCGTTGGCTGGGTTTTCGGATTCGCTTGGCTACAGGTGGTTCATCTGGCGGTGATTGGATGATAGGAGTGGGAGTAGCGGGTGCTGGCGGTGTGGTGATCGTTGCAGGAGGGGGGACAGGAGTTGTTAGTATCGCATGAGGCAAGTGACTACCTTCTTCCTCCCCCTCGCGAGATAATGACTCGGTTTGAGATGGGTCCCAGTACACGTTTCGTTCCACAGTTACCGAACGTTTTTCAGGCCAGTAGACATGGCATCCGTTCGAGCTTTCATCATCCACACCCATCCAACGACCTTCGGCAACGCATCCTCCCAGCTTGGTGCCTCCTTCGATACATACCCAGACACGTGAACCCCATACGCGTGCTCGACGTAGGTCGGGCTTCTGTCCAGTAGCAGCCTCGAGAGGGGTTCCACCCTCGAGTGCCTTGGTGGGCGTCCTATTCTTCAACCAGACGGCGTGGCGAATGGCCTCGCCCCATAGCATATGTGGTAAGCCACTCTCGTGTAACATGGCTCTGACCTTTTCCAGTAGGGTGCGATTGAGATGCTCAGCGATACCATTGTGCTGTGGTGTATCGTGGACGGTAAGTTTCTGTTTGGTACCGGCTGCTTTGAGATACATAACGAATTCTTTTCCAAGATATTCACTGCCGCAATCGGAATGCAGGACCTTGACAGCGGCATTATGCTGAGTGCGACACCAAGCCTCAAAATCTTTGTAGGCGGTAAAAGCTTCGCTTTTCTGGCGAAGGAGGTGGAGATATGTGAGACGAGTTTTATCATCTGTAAATGTGACATAGTAGCGCCTTCCTCCGAGCGTTTCAATGGGGGCCGGTGTAAAGATTGATGAGAAAGGACAGTGGGAGGAGACTAAAAGAGGCTCCTGTTGGAAGAGGGTCCTAGTTCGACCCAGGAGGCTAGAGATGCCTGGTAGAGTGTCAAAGAGTGGTGAAAACAATGAAAACGCGCCCTAAAGTCCAAAAGAATGCTGAGATTTGTCTAATGAGCGTCTGATCTTGGAGAAATATTCTCCCGAGGTTCTGTGTCTTTATTTCCGGCTTCTCGTCTCTAGTAATGCGGCTGTTATTTCTAAGTAAGTACAGTGTACTGTAAGTAGTTGTTGGCTTACATAAGCCAACAATGCGTCCAAACACTAAGTAAAAAGATAAGGAAATAAGAACAGAGCAGATCTGTAAAGTAAAAACAGTGAAATAAAATAAAATACCTAGTAGGGAGACTTCCCTCCCTACACCAGTCCCCAAATATCGGTGTGTACTTCAGCAGCAAACTCCACGGCACGCTCACCGATACGTTCCTTTGCGACAGGTTTCCTAGTGGCCTTCGCATAAACACAGGCTTCGCAGAAGGTCGGTTCGTCTTTCGACAGGTCGAACTTCAGGCCCGATACAAGCCCGTTCTCAGCCAGGCGACGAGCGACGGTTGGGGAAATGTGCCCCAATCTTCGATGGAGCTCCATGATGGTGACGGTTTCGGTTGCTGCATTCGTTTCTTCGTGTGTGCCGGTGTGGATGACACGGTAAAGTCCTGCTTGGGTTTTTGGCACGCGTCCAATGACATTGTCATCTGGGCTACGAATGGTACATGTCCTGTCAGCGAAGGTAACGGAATATCCTAGCTGGTCAAGGCGTCCAATGGACACTAGGGTGTAGCCCACCACAGGTGAATACAAGACTTCGGTGAGTCTTAGCTTTGTAACGTCACATCCATTTGGAACCTCAATAATCAGATCCCCAACTGCAGTAGCATTAAAAGATTGTTTGTTGGCGGCTGCGAACGTTCTCGGCGGGATGCTGGTTAGGGACACGAGCTGGTCCTTATAGGGCGAGATGTGCTGCGTGGAGCCAGAGTCATAGAGCTCTGCGGTTGGAGCAGTGATCGATCCATCGTGAACGAGATTCGCAAGTTCTAAGGGTGGTTCAGCGGGGTTACGAGAGGAAGTATCGTCACCAGGAGGTAGGCTTTCTCTGTCGTCTCCCACTTCACTGAACATATCCCCATCGTAAGGGATATATTTCAACCTTTCCTCGTCGTCGTCATCATCGTCGGAGACACTGAGCAGGTCGGGAATCTGGAGTTCTTCGAGATCGTTTAGGGCAATTGCAGAGAATGCTCCTTCCTCTTCGGGGTCGAAGGTAGCTGCGTTAGCTGAGTCTTTCTTTGCATCTTCGTTAGTGCTTCGACTCGCCGACTTGTCAGGTTGTGGACATTGATTTTTGAAGTGTTCTCTCGATCCGCAATTCCAGCATGGACCTCGCCGATTGGTACCCCTTGCGGAGTTTCCTCCGCGACGACTGTCCCTCCAGTTTCCTCACCCCCGGCCAGAGAAACCTCCAGGGGTAATGGCTAAAGCTTCGTTGCCATCGTGGGCCTTCTGCTTGGCACGTGGATTTCGAGTCTCTTTGCGACTGCGGTGCTCAGATTCTTCGATAATGAGCGAAATGAGGATGTCGGGGTCGATAGTTTGCGTGGGACTGTACAGGCGAGCAGTTGCGAGTTGCCCAGATGCAAAGCTGGCAAGGTATTTAGGGAGGGATTGGATAATGGTCGATCGATAATCCTTTTCTTCAATCTGTACACCGACGGCAGCTAACTCGTCTCTCTTCGTACGCAGATCGTCCAAGAATTGGCGGACATCGCCATCGACGGGGCATTGCATGCTCAGGAACTTTGTTTGAAGATCCGTCTGAGCATAGGCTCCCTTTTCTGTATACTTGCAAACGATTTCATTCCACATAGCCACGACAGTTGTGAGGCTGCAGACTCGGAGGGCAGTGGAATCGGGGATTCGTTGGGTAAGTAGATGTTTCGCCATATTCTCGCTTTTCTGCCACTTGGCAAGCTCATCGGGGTCCGGAGGTGACACAGTTTCAGTTCCATCAGCCTCGGTGACAGTGGGGCCAACGGGACACTGGGAAGTGCCATCGAAATGCGACCATAATTCCTTGGCTTCCACTGCAGTTTGGAAGCGAAGGGAAAAGATTGCCCAGTTCGCACCCTTGATGTCGAGCTTTGGGACGTTGCCCGGAAGGGTGTCGGTGGTGATGGGGATGGCGGTAGACATATGGATCAGAGCTTCAGTGCAGCGGAATTATCGAAATAAGGTGAGACGTTTCGTAGGCTATCTAGAGCGCGGGGCTCATAACCTATCAAATCTGTACAACAACTCAGTCGTGCGCGCGTAGCGGCAAACGTCTGTGGCATTACCTGTACAACAACTATGGTAATGTGTGAGTTCGTGTGCTAGTATACGAGGAGAAGAAACATTTATGCCCACCTCAGTCGTGCGCGAGTAGCGGCAAACGTCTGAGGCGATTCCACTATCGTATGGGACTAAATACACTAAACGGAAACAAGAATGAGACACGGGTGTTGAACCCGGTGTCATACAACAAAACGGTCCCAGCACGGGACCTTACAACGTCAAAAGTACGAAGTAAGACATTTGGACAAAGGAATAAATATCCGCACTGTATTGTAACGTGCGGTCGGCGAACGACAAAGTATTGTGGTCTTGTAGACCCACGAATGGAAGGTAATTCTCACGATAAAGAAAAGTGGCGTCAATTAACAAACGAAGACTACGAACGACTTGCCAAAATCTAACAGGTTGTTAATCATCAGGTCCATGCATCCAAATTCTGACAAGTGTAGTGTATGTACATATATGAAGTCTTATGATGAGCTCCATGGTTGACTCCTGGCAGGCTACAGAATGATCACTATTTCTTTTGGGCAACTTATCTCAGGCACACATTGTTACAACCCAGAGTCAGAGGCAGGCACCTGCACAGATACCCCAATATCCTCAAGTCTTTTCTTAGTCAAATCATGAATTTTCACATATTGCTTGTTGTTGGAACCAAGCCCATGGAATGCTAACTCATGAAATCAGTGTTCCATCAGTGTTTCGAAAGCACACCACTCACAGATCATAAGTCTTTGTTTCCACCTGGCCATCCAAATAGAGAATGCTGCAGTGTTGAGCCCCATTGACCTCAAAGCAGGCATAGGAGGTAGAGACTGTGATGGCACCATTTTGCTCCCTGACATTTGTTCACTGGGATGGCAGTGGAATGGCAGGACCACATATTGTGAACTCATGCATGGACAGCAAGTTGGTACTTGCCACAGTAACTCCCCCACTGAGAAAGGACTTGTCAAGCAGCTTCAGTGCATCTTCATTCTCTGCTTTCTGTTGGAGGGCATCCAAGGCACAGATGAGCAGTTGAGGCATGACCAGAATCTCTGGATAAGACCAATGACATCAAATGAACATTGCACATACCGATGAACCCTTCATATTCGCAGCTTGACTCTCTTGGACCTCAAGGTAAGGACTCAAATATTCTCCAGGGTCACTCTTATGACTTCCAGTGCATATAGTGCCTTTGTTCAAAAATGAACCTCCCTCCAAATTAGTGTCACTCATGTCTGGGGAGGCAGGAGATAACACTGTTCTTGGATTGACTTGGTGGCAGTACCTGGCTGGTGAACCACAAACTGGAAGGGCACAAACTACAGGATGTGATTGAGACCATTGGCTAGGCAGTGGAGTCCATGTGGCAACAATGGAGATGATGACAAGGGTAGACATGAGCAAATGTATCACCCTATGGAGTCCCTTGGAGCTCCATGCTCATCATACTTGAATCAAATTGTCTTACTGGTTAAACACATGAATGATTTGTGCATCATGGCCTGGGCTGCCTGGATGTCCATGTGAGTACATAATGTTTGTTGCATATCAGTATCACAAAATGGGTATGGAGGATCTACATGCCACTTGTTGAAGATGCTGAAAGGGAAAATCTAAGGGTGGAAAGATGTAAGCTGGCCAATCAAACATGCACCAGACTCTCATGTGGCCCAATGATGAACCAATGATACACAAATGAGCATGGCTCTGAGAATGTTATATGACTGATGCAAAGGCAATCTTGGGAACCAATGAGTAACTTACCTTACAGTCAAGTCTCAGCATCTCAGTAGACCTTCACACACAAGCTCCCAGTCTGCTGTACCCATTTCCCAATGTCAGCATCATGGAGGGATATGGTGCACACAGTGTGAAGTGTGAATACCCAGCCCATAAAAAAGGCTGCAACTTGGCAGCTAAATACAAACACATTTGGCATAGTGGATTTGTGTGGAGGAAGTAGCTTACAAGTCAGGATGCTGCAGTATCCATGGAGGTAAAACTTGGATGGAGGTAGAGAGATTGATGACCTGTGATTGCAGCAGACATGTTAGTATGATGGAGGGGCTTTGCAGGATTCGATGACCTCCCTCGAGAGCCTTTTACAGGTTCTTGCTGGACCAAATCCAATGTATGAGCTCAATTGCAGACAATTCAAGATGGAAAGGAATGAACTTGAAGTAGGCATACATGGAAGGGAAGAAAGAAAAGGTAACACAAGTCATCACCATAATACCAAATGATACCAGGCATGAAGATTCAAGAAGTGGATGCTGGGTGAAGTGATGTCTTCTGAGAGAACTAAACAGCCTCAGAACCAGCCATGGACAAGGGTGCTTATGCTGAGTTCCACAATGGGAACTGTTTCAGCATGCATCACCTCCAATGTTCAACATTCAACAGCTGGGCTGTAGTGACTGTACTTACTATGTCTACTACATAGTGTAGGTGGATGATAAATTCAAGTGATTCAGGCTACATAGTACATACACACTGGATGGTAAACAATTCATGGAATGAGCTAAGACCAATGTTAGTTTGGAGGCAATTAGAAGGAACATGATCAAAGCTGAAACAGCTGCACACAGTCCAGAACAATGTCACCTTCTGCTGAAGCAATGGTATTGATGGCCTGGGCCATGGCCTCATTGAGACTTCCTTCTGCCATAGTGAGGCGACCCAAGACATCCTCTGTATCTTCATCATGAACCATTTCCCTCTCTGAAGTTACCCACTCTCTTGTGAAGTGCAGACAGTCTTTCTTGAGCCAGAATTTAAGCACCTGAAGGGCTTCCATAAGGGTGGGACAGATACAGTTGTGTTTCTTGGTGTCGGTGTCAGTGCTGGATGAGAATACATGCTTGCATGGGACAGAGGATCCCTGGATTGGCAAATAGTCCATCACCATATGGAAAATCATAGGATACCTTGTATGTTCCAGCTGAGTAGTGCATTATTGAATGTGATAGGATGATTGCAGGCTTCTTACCTCCCAGAATGCCAGGATGTTGATGCTCCAATGAGAGGTTGTTGCATTGTATGAAGAAAACTCATCTTCGACTGACAGCTGTCCAGAATGCCCTTGAGCCTTGATGCTCAGGGAAATCTGCATATTTGTGAGATCATATCATAAAGCCAGTGTTGTGAAAGCCTGTGGCTCTGCAGACTTAGGATTTGGCAATGTATCTTTGATTGGGTACTTGATGCAGTATTCTCACATCTGGGATATTTGTCAAATCATCTGAAGTGTCAAATTCATTCCGAAAAGAATGATGCTAGAGTACTAGGCCAACATAAAGACTAAAATGAAGGCTATGTAGTTGGAACTTTGAAGACAATGGGTTTCAGAGTCAGACGAATGAATTTACATACCATGTCCAAGATATGCACTTTTGCCAAGGCAGCATCAGCATCCCAGTGGTTTTGCACCCACAAAAAACATAAAGATGGGTCAACAACTTTGAGGTTTGATGCAGGAAGTTTTTAGTTACCCTGTGGGCAAAAGGTGCTTGACTTACACATTGCAATTAAATACATTTTGTTGGCATGCATGTGCTCATAGTAAGTATTTGCCCAGGTTAGCCCATTCTGAGTGAATGGGCAAAGTTGTGGATGCACTGGAGATGCTGCCATTGCTCACCACTGGGTCATGAATGTTTCAAATGTGGGTAGTGCACCACCAAGTAGTGGACTTTGCTCTCCTGACATTCCATGCTGGGCCAGAAAGGGGGCCTTCAAAGTTAAAGGTGTGATGAGCTTTGAAAATGCATTGGGTCATTGGTATATTTGGTGAGGACTAACCTCCAAGATAAACTCTAAATCTTGCAATATTTCCCAGTCAAGGGGTTCCAACTTGTGCCAAGCAACATCTGCATTTTGTGGTGCAGCCAGGAAAAGCTCAATAGCCTAGAATAAGTAAATTAATTAGTTGAAAAACTTTGATGTATGGTATCTCAATGAACCTGACATAGTGTACAGAAATGATTAATCATGAAGTATGTCAAGTCCCAGTGAGTCCTCACATCTCAAATAAGCTGGACAATTGGAAGATCAATGGACTTGCCATTGCCATCAGTGAAGGACTGGTTGGCATTCCCACTTTGAATCATTTGACAGAAATTGGATCGATGCTGGCCTGAAGAACAAAGTGCTCACACCCATTCTCTGGCTAACTCAACAGGGTCCCATCACACAGCCTCAACATATTCAGATTTATTGATGTGCTCCTTCATGGATGCATTGTACCATTGGGTTATGACATTTGTGAATTCTGCATCCATGTAGTCATCAATGGTGTGTTGGATGCAAATATGCATAATGTGCAGAAAGCAGCAAATGTGACACTCATATGGATCAAAAGAAAACTCACACTCATTCATCAGGAGCTCTGCAAACCCTTCCATGGCAGTATCATTATTTGATGCATTATCAAGGATGAAATGACTGATCTGCCAGATATGAATGGCAGTCTGCCGAACAGGCAGAATACTTACATTTTCCATGGCAATCTCCACATGATCAATGAGCTGAAGTAGAGTCTTTGCTATTAGTTTGCCTGTGTGGTGGGAAGGAAGGTGATGAAAAGCTATTAATGTGGCCTTCAGGGTGAGCCCAGCCATCTCCTCATCCTGTCTGATCCAATGCACCATGGCCATGAGGTATGAGTCAAGATTGTCAGTAGACCATATATCTGCTATGAATGAGATTCATCTGACAGCTTTCTGCAGAGGATTCAATCACAAAATGAACATCACACCCACCAATGACTTACTTTGAGGTCAGCTTTGAGCACTACAAAATGATCCTGCCATGCTTCAAGGACAAGCTCTCATGTCTTTGTACAGTGAGGGATGTCAGAGTCTTTGAGGTCCTTGTGCAATAGCAAGAGAAGCCTCCAAAATTTGGGACATTCAATTACATGGATTGCCTGTTTCAGCAGGTGCATCAAGTGACAATTAGCACAATGAAATGTAAGGCCACATAACATGTAGTACATACTTGGTCATTGATGACAATAAACCTCACCAGATAGTCATATAGAGCTTTGAGGGAGAATTCTGGTATATCACTGCTAATATCCACCTGGGGTGTGGCCCAAGGCCCAGTGGAATACAGTCATTGACTTCAGGGGGTGGCAGGGGCAGAAGATTGTTGATCATTATGTTGGGGTGGGCGAGCACAGCACAAAGGGTATTGTATGAATATCCTAAGGAGAAGGTGGCCTTGAGCAATGGCAACTGCACCCACCATCCTTCCTCTTCAAGCTTGATGACATACAGGAGTGTATGCTTTGACTCCAAGTGAGCATGAAGCATAGTATTCAAATTTTTCAGGCTGAAATGGGGTCACAGTCTTCCCTAGAAGATTCTGCAGCAAGTGCCCTAGATTCACCTTGTATTAGTAATATCAATTTACCAATGAACAAGGAACTTACACACAGGGCAGGCAAGTAGTAAGGTCCATCTCCTTTTTGAAAAAGTGGCAGATATTGTAAGTGACATTCTTGGCCTTCTGAGCAAGGTAACCTTGATTTGATTGGCTGGTGCCTAGTGGGTTGGTGGTAGACATATTGACAGCAGTAGTCACAGTAGTATCAACAAGTCTTCCTTGGTCTTGTGCTGATTGTGATTCACTGGATCCTCTGTTGGAGTCAGCATGAATATCAATGCTCTCTTCATCACTACCCTGTTCAGTCTCAGCATGGCCATCATGATAGTGGCAAGGCAAGTGGCAATTGTGAATGGGACGAGTGACACCAGGAATGGGTGAAGGCACTGTAGCAGTGGCTTCAGGAGTTACTGGCACAGGTTGTGCACTGGGAGCTGGAGCTTGTTGGATGACAGCTTGCTGACAACAAGATTGCACCATTGAGTACTAGGTGTGGATGAGTATGGTTTCAAGAACATGGGGGATGGGGTTTTATAATGCAGACTTAACTGAAGTCACCTGCATACAGTGGCCCTTTGCCTCATGTGTTTGTGATCTGAAAAAACCATTCATTGCAGTAAGTTGAAACAGTGACTTGTGGAGCATACACAACATGATGGCCATGATTGAAAGAAATGTAAATGTACAGCTCATAACAAGAGCATAAGCCCAATAGAACTCAACACAACCTTACATGTACTCTGCCCTGTGGAGCATGTGGCCTGTGTGTAACATGGATGGGAGTCATGGGACTCTCACATGAGTCTTGCAGTTTTCTGAGAATGTGTAACTGGACAAGTAGGGGTAGGGGAGTCACAGGGAATGAGACAAGTCAAAGAGCTAGTGGATGTGTTGGAGTCATCCCTCTCCTCATCCTCATATTCTTCATCTTCAGAATGAGTGTTTGGTTCCATGAAGAGACTTGTACCATGCATGATAATGGCTGTATGCTGTAATGTTGACCACAGGCTGCAGTGCTTGTTGGATGACATGCCAATTGATGGCAAGTGTCATTTCCACATTCTCCAATGCACATGTATCAGCATTGGCTCACAGGTTCCTTGTAAGATCTACAATGGATTGTTTCACTTTTGATAGACCCTCCTTGATTTTTGACTCCACTCCATTCATTCAGATCACTGGGTACACAGTCTCCCCAGGCACATGTGCTGCTGTCTGCCTGGACTGGGGCCACTGGGGCTGGCTGGACTCTGGGCAGCATCTGGAAAGCATGTCTTTACATAAGTTGCCATGATGTGGGCAGATCATCTGGCAAAGTACATTCTATGTATGTTTCACTCATCTGCCCATGCTATATCCAGTACCAGACAGAATCTCATTTCTGCAGTGACTGTGGCTGATGCTGTTTACAAATGTTTTCCTGCAGCCCCCACTGGGAGTGTTAGGGAAATAAAGTTATGCTGGGTTTGAAACTTGGACATTGCCTTGGAATACACTGGCACTCAGAATATGCCCCTTACACTCCCAGCAGAAGGGCTGTGTAGGAGCCCAGGTAATGTATTGAGGCCACACTCACTGCTTGCAGGATTACATAATCAATCCCTTTCCTCCTGCCTTACTACCATCAGTAGTGGTGCTTGCATGCCAGGTCCCTGACTCTTGATGATAATCATAATTACTTCAGATGTTCCAGCTTACACCCTCTTCTATGATTGAAGTCATTTTGTATTCACATCACTGGGGTGTTGTAAAGATGGATGGAAAAGGAGTGTGGGAGGAGATACCTAGAGGTCTCCTGTTGGAAAGAGGGTCCTAGTTTGACCCAGGAGGCTAGAGTTGCCTGGTAGAGTCAAAGAGTGCTGAGAAAGACTGAAAAACACACCCTAAAATCCAAGAGAGACTTGAGAAAACAGTTATAGCACATCAGGGGATGGAGAAACAATATCCCGAGTCTGTTTCATCTATATTTCTGGCATTTCATCTATAGTGGAATGTCTATTATTTTTTTTCTAAGTATGTACACTGCTCTCAAAGTACTCATGCAGGCTTACATAAGCCACAATGTGTCCAAACACAAAGTAAAACACAAGGAAAAAGAAAAAAACAAACCAGTAAGTAAAAACAATGAAATAAAACAAAATACCTAGTGGGGAGGATACTCTCCCTACAGTGTCTTTAGGCCCAGCCCACTATACATGTTTCTACCACATTTCAGTGACCAAGTAAAGTAGTCAGGGCTCTTTGTAAGACATGCATGGTATGGGCCATGGAAGATCTTTAGAGAAGAATGATAGAATGATACACAGTGGACATGATGATATTTCAAAGCTTTGGATAACCATGCAACAAGATTGTTGGGAGTCTCAAGGATAGATACATGTCCATGAGGATAATAAAGAGGATCGTAATATAGAGGATAATCAGCAGGCTTGTGTGGGCCATCAGGAGGGCATGATACCTCATCAAGTAGATGTGGCACAACACATGGTTGCTTGTGAATGAACCTAGCAGATACACATCAAGATCACTAACTGAAGCAAATAAAGTATCATGACTCACATTGTACTGAGGACGAGTGAGGAGGGATCTGGTAGGAGGAAAATGCCACACACCTATTTCAAGGAGAAGCCTGTAACACAAGGAGATACAGTGGCTCAAAAAAGTGTCCCAATGTTGGGCCATTTTGGAAAGATCTTTTATTTGTGAGTGAACTACTGGGAACCAGTTCACGAGCCTGCAGAGTGCCTGAAAGTACTTGGTCTTGGCATTCCAAAACTGGTTTGGTCATGTGATTTGGTTTCCATGGAGGCAAGATATGGTCATTTTAAAATGACTGCTCATTGGGACACTTTTTTGACCATGAATTTTGTAAACAATTATTTAGTAATAGCACAGGAATTTGACAGCTTTTGATAGATGCTGTGTTGCAGCCCTGTGTAGTTATGTAAATTACATCATTCTGATTGGTATAAGTAGTGTGCACATTAATCTGCCTTCCCTACCACACCATGAAGCCTATTCCTGACTCTATTAGAGCAAATATCCTGCTTCTCTCTGAATCTGGCCTTTCTGGTCACAAAATAGCCATACAAGACTAGGACGTCCTTCCAAGCTCTCCTCCACTGACAGAAGAAGGATTGTATCCAGTATTACCTCTGGCAAAGCTGAAAATGCTGTTCAAGCTACTCATCTTATCAACTCTGCTCTCTCCCATCCTATCTCCTCCCAAACAGTTTGTAATGTCCTTAAGGCAGCATCTATGAAGGCTGTAGTCAAGAAGAAGATGCCACTCTTGTCTCTCAAGCATAGAAGGAGAAGACTAGCCTTTGCACTTAAGCATCAAAACTGGACTGTGGAGGATTGGACAAGAGTTATTTGGTCAGATGAGACCAAGATTAACAGGATTGGGTCAGATGGAAGGAAGTATATGTGGAAAATGGCAGGTGAGGCTTTGCAGGATAAGGAAGTACAAGGGACAGTGAAGTTTGGAGGGGGTTCCTTGATGGTATGGGGCTGTATGAGTTGGAATGGAGTAGGGATACTTGCAGAGGTTGAGGGGAAGATGGATGCTGAGCAGTATGTCTCCATTCTGGAGGGAAATCTGCTTCCCAGCATGGAGTATTCTGGTATTCCTAGGGAGAACATTATCTTTCAACAAGATAATGACCCCAAGGACTCCTCCAAAAGGGCTCAGAACTGGCTTGATTCTCAAGGTATCAAGGTACTAGACTGGCCAGCACAGTCTCCAGACCTTAATCCCATTGAACATCTCTGGGGAATCCTGAAAAAGAGGCTCAATAGCTATGAAGCACCACCAAGGGGGGTGTGGGAGCTTTGGAAGAGGATTGAAGTGGAATGGGACAAGATAGAGGTGGGGGTGTGTCAGGGACTGATAGAAAGCATGCCTAGGAGACTAGAAGCAGTGATAAAGGCAAAGGGAGGACACACTAAATACTAAAACTATAAATTAGAAACACTGCTCAAAAAAGTGTCCCGAATGAGCAGTCATTTTAAAATGACCATATCTTGCCTCCATGGAAACCAAATCACATGATCAAACCAGTTTTGGAATGCCAAGACCAAGTACTTTCAGGCACTCTGCAGGCTCATGAACTGGTTCCCAGTAGTTCACTCACAAATAAAAGATCTTTCCAAAATGGCCCAACATTGGGACACTTTTTTGAGCCACTGTACGTGCTGGATGCTGGATGAAAAAATTGAACCACAATGAATAGAGCGGACATGTACAAATAATGCTACCCATATTTAGTAAAAAAGTCGTACGCATCCATTTGCTTGGAGTGCACCATGCCTGTCCATGCAAAAACCCTCCCTCACTACCGTGGGAGTCGGGGAAGTCCCCGTGTATCGCGTTGCCCCTTGCTGTCCATCCAGTGAGTAAACTGAAGCTTATCAATACCTTTACAAGTTCTCGAATACTGTCTCACATTGGTGATAATTATTGATGACCCACGATCCCAGGAGGTGCCAAGTGTCTCATCACCCCAATCATCGTTGCATTCCAGGGAATTCTACGCTTGCAAATCATAGATCCAGCGAGTTTGTAAACTCATTCATGTGAATCAGTATGTCTACCATCCAGTGGTGGCACTCATATCTCCTTCGTTGTCGGTCCCGACATGTCGGGACGGAGGAGCTCTACCGTCTAACAAGACTGTCACGATGAGGCTACCCTGATCACCCTCGAGAGACACAACACTGACAAATTACTTTTTGATCTTTGTCGTAGGCATACTAACGATGAGCCAGAGCCTTCCAAGTCCACCGGAACAACCACCCCGCGCGATGGAGCCTGAGGAACCGTCATCGACACCTCCTACCGCATCCACGTCCGCGACCGCAGCAGCAGCACCCGTAGTACCCCCATCGACGGCTGCAGCGCCACAGCCGTCACCTTCAACAGGAGCGGCACCCCTAATGTCTGTCAGCGTCGATGACGATATCTCCCTCATGAACGTCATCACAGCTATCACGACGGCAACGTCTGCTCCTCACCTCAGCCAATATCTCAAAAACTTCGCTCCCAAGGAAGTCAGAGAAGTCGTTCTTGCCAGTATGCTCCCAGAAGGCCAAGATCCCCTGACCATACTCGATATCCAAGCCAATACACTAGGCATCCTCTACATCTTGTTCGTGAATCCTCCTTTGTTTATGTGTCGGACAAGCATAGTAACGCGAGTCTCTCTCTTTTCACAGATCTGCACGGCTCCATGTTCCCAGTGCACCACGCCCACCTCCGAATTACATACAGGACTTTTGCAGCAATTTCGAGCCTGCGCAAGCACGATTCGCGACTGATCGAGGTACGTTACATATCCTCCGTCATCTTGTCTGTATGCTGAGCCTGCCATCCAGTCACATTATTAGCGTTGGGTATCGCCCAAGCGGCTGAACAAGAAGGCAACGTAGGGCTCTATTGATATTCCCCTAACCGCAAGAAGCTGATGATTGGATTACCATCCCCAGCTCCGACTTGCCGTCTTGCCCGTGCAGGATCTTCTCCTTCGGTATGCACCATCGCCGTCTCATCTCACAACCATCCATCCTATCTTCGCAAGGGTACGTGTTATGGCAAAGCGGGAATCTTCCTGCTGACGAATCCAATCACGTTTGTAGATATGCGTTGCCTCGCGTGCGTTCACTGCTGCCCTTCCTGTTCTCGCACACCCCATCACGACGATCGACCTCGCTATCTCCGATTTGACCTACAATGATAATTTGGTGTACCATTATGCGGGTGGGATGATATACGCCGCTTGAGACGGTGGGCCGAAGCGGAGGAATACTTTGAGATCTGCGCATGCAGCCCAGGTGCTGTACCCGCTGCTATACAACTAGAAGCGCTGAAGAAACTCGTGCTGGTACAGCTGAATTCCGCGAAGGAAAAGTGATTGCATTCTCTTACGTGTGTAGCAGGAACTGATGGCAACTTCGTGTTTCGCAGACCTCGCCGCTGCCAAAGTATACTCATCCGAATCTGTCACGGCTCTTCAAGAACACACCATACTTTACGTTCGTGAATGCGTACCCTCACCAACGTACTCAGTTGCGAAGTATTGTGGAGGCCGAGGGCGCCTTGTTCTCTTCAGTGAGCGCACCACGCTCGTTTCCGCTCGTCGGATGTTGACGCAGTGGTCCATAGGAAAAAACACTCGGACTCATCAACGAGGCTCTCGAGCGCGCACCACGTTGGTCCATCCGGAAGCTCACCGCGACATACTTGACGCTCCATCTTTCCGATATCGGCCAAGCTGTTGGGATCGAAAGTGAAGGCCAAGTCCGGGCGCTCATTCTTGACATGGTCAGTCCCGTTCATATTCACATCTACAATTATTGGTCACTGAATCGACAACGTACACCGTTGTAACCTCGACGATGAATGGGTGATGCGAGGACAGATCCAATCTTCGGAGATATGCGCACGCCTTTCTGCAGATGGCACCGTCTCATTCTCAGACCCGCCCGTCCAGTTCAAGAAAGCGGATGTGGATAAAGTGTTGGAGAATGCTCAAAATCAGTGTGCCTTGTTGGCGAGGCTGGAGAGAGAGATGGCGAGGAGTAAAGAGTATCTGGCAAAGGTGTGTTATCTCACTTTTCAGGACGCCTTGTTTTTCCTGGAGACATGCTGCATACATGTCCGTGTGCGCGTATCCAATCTAAATGTGACCCTTCTTTTCAAAAAAATCCTACCCGTTTTTATATACAACTCGCGCTGACCTTTCTGCACAGGCTGTCAAGGGCAAGGACGATAGTATTACTTGGTCGGGTGCGCCTGCAGCAGCGATGGAAGAAGACATCTCGGTGGAACGCATGGGACCAAATTTTAGCTGGGCCGAGGACGTGGGGTTCCTGTAGGATTACTTTGGCGTGTGTCAAGCCGTGTAAATTGGAGTCGCAGTTCAGACTAGCTCAGAGCTCAAGTGTGAGCGCGCGATGTTTTAAAAGTTTTTTCGTGGTGGATACGCAGCAAGCGGTTGGTACTTGAACTCATGGTGTGTACTAAGTCGGCGCAGAGACAATTAGCCTAATTTTTCCATGCGGGCACCGTGCGATGCACGTTCGTGGCTACGCTTGCCAAAAGCATCGATGATCCATGTCCACGATTCTTAGCCATAACAATTGCAGAGAAGAAAAAAGTATATCCGTAATGCGACATTAAGGAAACGGACTACAATTAAACCAGGAAGCCGTGAGTTTCGATGGTGACCATTGTCTCTCTTGTCAGCCAACAACAACTCGTTCCAAGTCACTGGGTATCCCCAACGTGGGTATTTACGAGAACTTGTGCTTGGAAACGATTTCCCAGAATGACCTTCCGTGGAGTGAAGCGATCTCGAGTTCGAGGGCTGAAGGTTGGCGAGAACCATCTGCGCCAGCGAAGGTACCTGATCCCCAAGGCGATCCTGGATATCATGCGTCAAGATGACCGCTGCCACGCTGGGAGTGTGTGTACGCACCGCCATGTACTTCGGATGTGTTTGACATCTGTGCAAAGGCACTCTTATACCCCAAGGGAACATATATCATCCCGTGGTGAACGAACGTCGATAGGGTATCGGTCACCGTGATTTCTTGTCCGCCGCCTTGTGTACCCGTGGAAACGAACACGCCGCACATTTTCCCTGCAAGTGCACCCTGGCTCCACAACGAACCCGTCGCATCCCAGAACGCCTTCCATTGGACGGGAAAGTTGCCGTAACGAGTTGGCACACCGAAGAGGAAGGCATCGAAGTTGACGAGGTCATCTGGAAGGAAGATGGGGTAATCTGGTCGAGGAGGGGCTTTGGCGAGTTTGAGGACGTCTTGAGAGAGTGTTTCTTGGATTCTGGGAATGCAGTGTCAATACAGAAGAGACACGTAAAGAGAGAGAGTAACGTACTGGTAGATGGTCGCGCTACCACCTGCGTTGTTAATACCCACCTTGACGGCTTCAGCGACTGAAAGAGGAATTTGTTCGTACACTCCTCGATAGAACCGAAGTGACGCACCTTTGGCGATGTGCCCGTACAGAGAGTAGATGACGATAGCTACTCTTGGACCAGACGTACTCGGGACAGTATCAGAGACGACGGGACGTGCAGAGGGTGCAGGAGTAGCGGTGGGAGGGGAAGGCTTGGACTCTTTTGCCTCCCCAGCATTTGCGCCAGATCGCGTGGGTTCTGAATCAGCAAAGTTGTTTTTCTGACGCCTTGTAAAACACATGGCGATGACTAGTGTATCGATTTACTAGGACTGAGGGAACGTGAGGGTAGAAAAAACAGAACCGGAAGCAAACGCGTACACTTTTAACCAGGAAGCTGCCAAGAGTGTGAGATCTGAAGCTACGAATGGGCTTCAGGGGCTTATTTATATACGATAGAGATCTCTGCATCGTGGACATATCGAAGGCCTTGGATCCGAACATGAAGACAAATTCCAAGTCGTCATGTTCTTGGAAATCACGGTCTCATATCGGGCTGGCGATGTGGGTGAGCGTGGTCGTGCACAGTCCATTTTGGGGAGAATGGAACAGGCTGGCGTTAATGACGCTGATTCACCATTTCCATAAATGGAATGTATTTCCGGGCATTGCTAATGGGATGACGACATGGCAATTCAAACGTCGCAGCCTGAAAAGCTCGCACAGAGGCGACGGGTCTGCTTATCAACGCCAGGTACTGCAATGACTAATCGCATCCATTGGTTCTGCCAGCATGGCGCAAGTTCGCCTAATCTACTAATCCATAACTTTGTTCTGATCGATGCTTATATATGGTGAACTGGTTCACAGGAGACAAATATCTGACGACTCTTGCCACGCATATTAGGAGAAACGTCGTCCACGCCCCAAACCTACAAATACTGACCACCTCAACTCTGAATCACCATCCCCTCAAACTCGTCTCCCTTTACTACTTCTAGTTATCATGTCTCCTCGTGTCGCCATCGTCATCTATACTCTCTACGGCCATATTGGAAAATGTGCGTTCCTCGATCTTCTGATTGACCAGGCCTTGAGTTGACTATCTCTCAAGTGGCTGAAGCCGTCAAGAGCGGTGTCCAGTCTGCTGGAGGACAAGCTCAGATCTTCCAGTTCGTACCCCCATGATCGTCAAGCCCTCCTCTAATTCATATTTTTAGAATCCAAGAAACTCTCTCTAAAGAGATCTTGACCAAGATGCATGCTCCGCCAAAACCAGACTACCCCATCATTGCACCAGCAGACCTCCCCAATTACGACGCCTTCCTCTTTGGTATCCCCACACGTTACGGAAACTTCCCCGCTCAATGGAAGGTAAGCAATACTATTGGACACTCCGTACTTGCTTAATTCACGGATCGCAGGCCTTCTGGGACGCAACCGGCAGTCTTTGGGCATCTGGTGCCTTGTCAGGCAAATTCGCTGGCGTCTTCGTTTCTACCGGCACACCAGGCGGTGGTCAAGAAAGTACCGTCATAGCTTCTCTTTCCACCCTCTCCCACCATGGCATCATCTTCGTACCTCTTGGATACAAGCACGCGTTTCCACAGCTAGCTAACTTGAGCGAGGTCCGCGGTGGTACGTACTGTCATACAGGTTTTGAACTTCGTAACGTCTGATCACACTGTCCGATAGGTTCGCCATGGGGAGCAGGCACGTTTGCAGGTGCTGACGGCTCTCGTCAACCCAGCGCTTTGGAGCTCGAACTCGCTACCATTCAGGGAAAGTCGTTCTACGAGACCGTTTCGAAGCATACATTCTAGTCTGGACGCTCGACTGGCTTGCAGATGTGTTCGATGGTGCCCGGATGTAAGATACACAACATGTATTGAAGTTGATACGTGCGACATACCTTGGCATTGCAATGTACTTCATATTTTCGCTATACATAGATAACAATCTGCCCACACTTTCGCCTGATGAACGGAATCAAATATTTGAGACGCAACAAACACTCATACACAATCCACACTTCGTTCAACGTCACCTTCATGGATGATTTGTCCTAATAAACCAGTCCAACCGCAAGCAATCCAAACTATTAGGTGAGAAGAACAAGAAACGACAAAGATATTAGGGTGCATTGTCTCCCACCGCCTCGGGTTTCTCAAAAGTTGACAAGTCCTGCGTGGCCATGTGAGTCTCGTTACACTTTCACCTGGCGATTGATACAATCCGTTACATGTAGTCATTAGCCCTTTGCAGATCGCTGCACATTAGTCCTCAAAGTCCTCCAATCCGGACGCGGAAGTAAGCATATATGTGCTTTACAAAATTTGCAACCCCACTGATTGTCAACACTGCTAGCATCCTGAGGTCAGACACATATGTACCCGACCCCGAGTTTCACTGGAACTGGCTGTTACGCCTGGGCCTCCCCCAATACGTCTGTTCCGTTACGACCCTGGAAGATGCATCCATCGTCCGCTATGTCAAGATAGGCATCTCCCAAGATATAGGTAGCAAGGCGGGCACGTACCCTACTTCGACGTCTGAAACTCTCGTTGAGAAGGACATGCTTGAGACCGTTCCCGAACGCCTACCTACGGGGCCGGCGCCTACGGCTTTCCATACTAGTGAGATGACGACATAACCACACCCTCTATCACTCTGTCATCGCCGCATGCTGTGATGCCAAGAGTCGCATGTGCAGTACGCCGTCGAGAGGAGACGCGTATGCTTATCAATGCTAGGTACTGCAATTACTAATCGCATCATTTGGGTCGTCTGGTTCTGGCAAGTCCACCTAACCTACAAATCCATAACTTTGTTCTGACTGATGCTCAAACTCGTCTCCCTCCACTACCTCTAGGTATCATGTGCCCTCGTGTCGCCATCGTCATTTATACCCTCTACGGCCATATTGGAAGGTGTATGTACTTTGATCTTCTGATTAGCCTGGCCTTGTGCTGATTATCTCTCAAGTGGCTGAAGCCGTCAAGAGCGGTGTCCAGTCTGCTGGTGGCCAAGCTCAGATCTTCCAGTTCGTACCTCATTATCTTCAAGTCCTCCTTATAAACTCTAAGTCATGCTATTAGAATCGAAGAAACCCTCTCTAAAGAGATCTTGGCCAAGATGCATGCCCCGCCGAAACCGGATTATCCCATCATTGCACCAGCAGAGCTCGCCAATTACGATGCCTTCCTCTTCGGTATCCCCACACGTTACGGAAACTTCCCTGCTCAATGGAAGGTAAGCAGTACCATTGGGCGCTCCATTTTTTCATTTGTTTAAATTCACCGAATGCAGGCCTTCTGGGACGCAACTGGTAGTCTTTGGGCAGCTGGTGCCTTGTCAGGCAAATTCGCTGGCGTCTTCGTCTCGACCGGCACACCAGGTGGTGGTCAAGAAAGCACCGTCATAGCTTCTCTTTCCACCCTCGCCCACCATGGCATCATTTTCGTACCGCTTGGATACAAGCACGCGTTTTCCCAGCTAGCTAACTTGAGCGAAGTCCGCGGTGGTACGTATTTTGATAGTGGTTTTTTACTCGAATCTAATTACATTGCGATAGGTTCGCCATGGGGAGCAGGTGCGTTTGCTGAAGGCTCTCGTCAACCCAGCGCTTTAGAGCTCGAACTCGCTACTATTCATGGAAAGTCGTTCTACGAGACCGTTTCGAAGCATACATTCTAGCCGGATGCTCAACTGCCCTAGTTGTGTTTGAGGCACTCATACATACAACGGTTTCTGGATGTAAGATATATAAAACGTACTGATGTTGATACGCGTATGACTTATACCTTGGCATTGCAAAGTACTTCATGTTTTCGCCATAGTTATCAATTTGCACATACCTACGCCATCGTCGCCTGACGACGGAAACCAGTTAGTTAGGACGCTGTTCAAAACCACCTGTATGATCCGTCCGACCACAAGCAATCAAAACCATTAGGTGAGAAAGCGAGTGCGGTTACAGAGAAGCAAGAAACGATGGACAACAGTTTTAGGATGGATTTTGTCTCACCCCCTCAGGTTTCTCAAGATCTCAAGCATGCGTGTAAACAATGTGGCTGCCGTTGGGACGGCTCTGTCCAAAAGTTGACAAGTCCTGGGTAGATTAGAGACGAAGCCATGTGAGTCTTGTTACATGTAGTCAGTAGCCCTTCACTGATCGCTGCACATCCAGTCCTCAAATTTCGAACAACCAAATATTGCACAACCGGTCTGCACGCAGATGTGCTTAACGAAATTTGCCTCCCTAGATCGTTTGAACTGCTAGTCAGCATAACCGTGGGTCACACACATACGTTGAATCGCGAATTAGGCATTTACATTTTTGGAGGCATTTCTCAAGTTTGTTCGTACAGTTCTTCTGTGTATTATCGGAGTCAGCTTGGAGCGTAACAATCTTTCGGGAAGTTGGTTTACCGACTCTTAGTTTTGGTGGCCGACACCCCTGACGTGTCCCAAGTGGTGCTCACGGATATGGCGGAAGTAGTTGTGTCTCGTGAACTCCAATACACAATCTTGCCATTTACAAGGAACAACGGTTTCACGCGCCAAGTCTTTGATGCCGTGCTTTTTGAAGTGTTCTGTCACCTCATTACAGTTGATGGGCTCGATGCACTGGTTGCCATCCGGAGAGGTGTAAAGGCAGAGGGTATACGGACAATTGGCGTACTGGCTCGATGTCTTTCGATGAAGTAAATGTGCTGTCAATACACATAGCTTAGAAAACACACGCACAGCCTGGTCTTGAAGGAGCCTGCGTGGCCATGTCAGATAGTGAAAGTACTCGACAAATCAGAGACGGCACACCTGTTTGCAGTGGTGCCCGTCTGGTGATGGGACGGCCCAACACTCCTCGAGGACATGTCTGCGTGTCTGAAGGAACTCGCAACGTTGTACTCCGATGCACAGGAATTGGCCGACATGTTTTTGATATGTGAATTATTATTCTCAGTTATTGAATGACTTTCCGTATACGGGTATACATAGTCGAATACTAGAATATAATATCTCGGAGTTCCAAAACGGCATGAACCTTACATGAAATAATCCAAGTGGTTATCCAGCTGAATACAGCCATATAGATGTCGCACATTATCAAACGACCGAGTTCCTCAGCAGTTTCAGTCCATGTGTCGTTCTTCAGAATTTCCTATTGCCTACGTTGTGTTTCCCGTAATTTTCTTCCTTACTCGTAACTACATTTATACTGTAAAGCAAACTTCTGGTTAAAGTCATGTTACAGGGGTGCAGTACCTCCCGCATATCTGTGCAAGAACTGGTACAAAAGTTGCCTCTGTTGATCAAAATGCTGTGTTAGTACTGAGATTTTTATATACTCTGCGTTGAGGTTATCACGCACCAGAAATCCGCTGTACGAGCCCTTCCATGTCGCTGTCAGTGAGAAGTACACAATAGCAGCTGCATCCTGTGTCGCCTAGGGCTTTTCCAATTTCCACGGCCGTCCGAAGCAGCTCTTCATCGAGCTGTACACTTGCTCAGCTGACGGGAACATTCCGGCCGTTGCCGCAGATAGCGGCATGAAGCCTGGATACTGTAGGTTCCCAAGCTTTGACGGTAAGCAGTCAGCATTTCCCACCACTGGACGTCACTTGATCGCAACCAGTAATGAATCAACCTGCAGCAGGTTACCCACAGACGTTAATCTGATTAGGATTCACCTGTCCTACTATTTTTGTGCAGAGGCGCTAGCAACGCTTTCGTAGCAATGATTCCCAATCGTAGATGGGTTGGACGTATAATAGCCTATTAAAGTAGACGAGCAGCAGGGGAATACCAAATAAGACAAATAGATTTGAGCGCATCAAGGCCTGCAGCAAGCTTGACACAAACATAGAGTTGCGGGCGACCTACCTGGTTTGGGTGCTGTCTGATCGAGATTACTTGGGCAAACATGCAAGTTCGACACTTTGCTTATATAGTATTCCGCTCAAAGCACTGCGGCTGCTGCTGTGAAGTGGTGAGCGTACATTACAAAAGTGGGCTCGGTCCAGTAGCCTACACGGTGTTGGCGTAGGACACGTTCGCGGAAGAATGCCACGAAACACCATGCCTTAGCTGGTGTACATTGTCTTGAACAGACCCCATGTGGACGGATGAAAAGGCTGGTACGTACCGATAGGTGGGATAGATAGATATTCAACCAACACAGAAGCTCCAGACATTCCCCCAGCAGATCTCAGAACACGTCGATTGAAATTGAGGAAGGGGGCGGATTCGAATGTCAAACTCAAGCCTATGAAGCAGGTGTCCACTACACATCAACGACAGTGACTGCTCGCCAGGTAACGGTTTTGATACTTTGGTTTCCGATGTAAAACCGCGTCGAGTACGCACGGCGATCGCCTATCGGGAATTCGCATCCCGGAAATTACCGCAGCGCTGTTACCAACAAAGCTGAGCGCTGAAGGGTATAGAACTGGCACCCAACTGGGACCGGTCGCCGAGAACTAACGGTTCGGTGCAGAAACACGTGTCGGGTACACCTCAATTGAAACAATGTCAGTGCAAACGTTAATGTCAGCAGAAGCAGAACTAGCACGATGCCTAAAGTGATGGGCAATCCAGACTAATCCACGCCTCAATGCGAGAAGAGCTATGTGGGATCGGAGACGTGGGGACACCGGTACTGGTGGCTGCAGCAATAGCCAAGGCAACCCTGTTCGCTGAGTGTGGCTTTGAGGTAGAGTTGCGTTGAAAGGGAAGGAAGAGCTCTGGTCCCCGCAAAAACGGCAGTTTTTAACGCAGAAGTGTAATCCTGGTAATATGCACGATTGAAAAGCTCTCCAACCTTTCACCGGTAGAGGAGCACGAAGACAGTGAAATACACGCAACATCCAAATGCATTACGTACTGCAAGCCAACAGAGGCGAGGATGTAGATGAACTATCTGTCAGTGTGTGAAGAAGCTGCTTGGGAAAGTTAGTCAGAAGTCGTTCACAGCGTACTCGGGGACTTCGCGAAATACGTACCGAGGAGGGAGCCGAGCTGACAGCATGATAAGACTCACCTGATATTTGCAATATCAGAAGATACAGCTATCCGGGACCAAAAGATGGGTACAACGTTCTCGCGATAGTCTCATCGGCCATATCGGGTACACCTGAGTGGATGCGCAAGGAGTAACAGCGCCCGACCTATGGTACCGAAACTTCCAGAGTGCTCCTGTGTATCCTCCCGCGTGCTAGTAGAGTTTAACGGTAAAAGGGGTGTGATGGGGTCGGGCGGTGCATAATTTCACAGCCCGGATGATGGACAAAACCAACACACCAGTGTACTTTAGAGTCACGTGCATGGAAGGCACAGATTCTCGTCGACTCCCAGGGCAGAATTGGCAGAATCCTGCAAGCAGAGCTCGCAAAAGGTTTAAGCGAGTCAAACACGCGTCGAGAAGAAGCAAAGGCATTGCCTTATCGTCTTGCAAACAGTCAGGTGGTACGGAGAACGCTGTTAGGTGTATACCGGCTGAGCCGAAACATGTGCCGGATTTTTGAGTAAACAGGAGGGAGGCATGGAACGTGTAAGCACCACTGGATGCCCTGGACGGAGATGGGGAGGGACACGTTGCAGCATGCGGGTCAGGCGTGGTTGAAAATCATCAGTCTTCATCCGCATCGATCTATCAGAGCAGTTGCGATGGAACAGATAGTAAATGGCAGATGTAGGCTATGTCGTTGCGACTGACAGACTGCTCTCCTGACCGCATCCGCCATCGTCGGTCACCAACTCGGTAGAGGCACCCCAAAGAAAAAAAAAAAGTGGCCTGAGCTCTTTATCTGGTTTTGCATTAGTGCCTGTGGCTGTGCTCATATATCCTCGTGTGAACGTTGGGGGTCTCAAACGGATAGACAGTGTTTTATATATCTCGGTTTGAGCTCGTCCGCCATCCCATCTTGCATTCCTTCCATCATGTCCTCCAAGGGTCAGTGGTTTAGTTTCATTATCGCACGTAGAGTCGGTCTGATGTTGCACAGCTATCCGCGAATTTGACGCTAAGCTTCTCCTTGCGTATTGGCTTGAGCGCGCACCCTGCCGCTCATCCCAACTTCGCTCTCCCTGCCAATTCGGCACTCACCTACCCATCTCCAAAAGTAGCCCAGATCTCTTGGGATCCCTGCTACCAACGCAATCACCCCCGATAATTCCCTCCCAGCTTGGGTGCATACGACGCCCCTTGTCGCAAAGCCAGATCAACTTATCAAACGTCGGGGAAAGGCCGGGTTGCTTGCTCTCAATAAATCTTACCCCGAAGCAAAGAAATGGATCCAAGATCGCGCTGGAAAACCACAGAGAGTGAGTCATTTCATCACCTATTACGGTTACGTGACATCTGGCTAACCGACACGTGTCCGCCCAGGTCGAAGCAGTCGTTGGCACCCTCAATAACTTCATCGTGGAACCATTTCTTCCACACCCTCAACACACTGAGGCTTACATCTGCATAACGTCTGCTCGATCAGACGATACCATCCTCTTCTCTCCCACTGGTGGTGTTGATGTGGGTGATGTGGATGCTCACGCGCTTAGGCTTAACATTCCCGCTCTTCCTTCGGCTTCAAACCCATTCCCAACGCGTGGAGAGGTGCAGAAGACCCTTCTCGCGTCGTATGAGGCTGGAAAACGCAAGGAAGCGCTCACGGACTTCATCCTTCGTCTGTACTCCGTATATGTAGACCTCCACTTCGCTTACTTGGAAATCAACCCTCTCGTCGTCCTCGACGACGGATCCATCCACTACCTCGACATGGCTGCTAAACTCGATCAGACAGCCGAGTTCATCTGTGGTCCTAAGTGGTCCATCGCCAGAGATACTAGTGTGTACAACCCATCTGCTTCTGTTGCTGCCTGACAATAAGATCAGCGCGGACCGTGGACCGCCAATGGTCTGGCCCGCTCCGTTCGGTCGTGACCTCACGAAGGAAGAGGGTATGTTCATTTGGCCTTCAGTCTCAGAACTTTCATTCATGGCTCACCCATTTTACACAGCCTATATTCAAAAGCTTGACGCGTCCACGGGTGCTTCTCTCAAACTCACCGTTCTCAACTCCAACGGCCGTATCTGGACTATGGTTGCTGGTGGTGGTGCGTCCGTCGTGTACGCAGACGCCATCGCAGGCCGCCGGTTATGCTCACGAACTCGCCAACTATGGCGAGTATAGTGGTGCACCTAGCGAAGGCCAGACGTACGAATACGCAAAGACGATCTGTGGGTGTTTTCAGGAGCCCGTCGTGGGAAACGACTACTGATGCGCGGAATAGTGGACTTGATTACTCGTCCAGCTCCTCGTCCAGATGGCAAGATTCTAATTATCGGCGGTGGTATTGCCAACTTCACGAATGTTGCTGCAACCTTCAAGGGTATCATTCGTGCTCTGGAGGGTGCCAAGGCTGGATTAATCGCCCATGGGGTGTGTGACGAGTGCTTAGCACGAGGTCTTCAAGGATACTGATACTGTTTTAGGTTAAGATCTACGTACGTCGCGGTGGTCCCAACTACCAGGAGGGCTTGAAAGCAATGCGTCTGCTTGGTGAGTTTGTTTACTCTCTTGTGTATCGTTCTGATGGTCCGTCATGTAGGTGAATCTCTCGGCGTTCCGATCCACGTTTTCGGTCCCGAGACCCACATTACTGCAGTAGTCCCTCTCGCGCTGGGTATCAAATCAGGCTGACCTCACACCTCAATCTGTTCCCCCTACACCTGTCACTCCCGCCACTTTCCCTGCCTACCCCTTCTGTTCCGTCCTCGACCCCTGCACCGACGCCTAGCCAAGTCGGCATGATCCACGATGATGGGGAGCGCATTCAGCCAGACGATGTTGTCGTCCGCTTCGACAGTGCCGCGACCGAAAATGGCCATGCTGCCAGCCGGCCTTCATATCGTCCCTTCGACGCCGAGACTCGTTCATTTGTCTATGGTCTCCAACCTCGTGCTATTCAGGGCATGCTTGACTTCGATTACTCTTGCAAACGTTCGAGGCCCAGTGTGGCTGCCATGATCTACCCCTTCGGTGGCCATCACATTCAAAAGTTCTACTGGGGTACGCGTGAGACTCTTTTGCCTGTCTACACGTCACTGGCCGAGGCCTGTTCGCAAGCATCCCGATGTGGACGTCGTCGTTAACTTTGCCAGTAGCCGTAGCGTCTACTCCAGTACTCTTGACTGCCTCGAGTACCCCTGGCATCCGCGCAATTGCTTTGATCGCAGAAGGTGTGCCAGAACGTCAGGCTCGTGAATTGTTGTGGCGCGCCAAGGAGAAGGGCGTTCTCATCATCGGCCCTGCCACTGTCGGTGGTATCAAGCCTGGTTGCTTCAGGATTGGAAACTCCTGGAGGGTGAGCACCCCTGTTTGTATGCCCTTGACGCAATGTGACCATGACTACAGGATGATGGACAACATTATCTCCTCGAAGTTGTACCGTCCTGGTTCCTGTCGGCTACGTCTCCAAATCTGGGGGCATGTCCAACGAGCTGAACAACATTCTGTCGCTGTTCACAAATGGAACGTACGAGGGTATTGCTATCGGCGGTGACCGTTATCCCGGAACCACCTTCATCGATCACTTGCGCCGCTACGAAGCCTGATCCCGCTTGCAAGATGCTTGTCCTTTTGGGTGAAGTTGGCGGTGTCGAGGAGTACGCTGTCATCGATGCTGTTAAACGCGGCGAGATCAAGAAGCCGATCATTGCGTGGGCTATTGGTACCTGTGCCAAGATGTTCACAACCGAAGTCCAATTCGGACATGCAGGCTCGATGGCCAACTCTGATTCCGAAACCGCTGACGCGAAGAACCGTGCGATGCGTGCGGCCGGATTTATCGTTCCTGACACTTTCGAGCAGCTCCCTGATGTCCTGCGTGCTACGTACGCCAGGCTCGTGCAGGAGGGTACGATTGTACCTGCACGAGAGGTCGACCCCCCTGTCATTCCAATGGACTACAAGTGGGCACAGGAGCTCGGTCTGATTCGCAAACCAGCAGCCTTCATTTCAACTATCTCTGATGAGCGTGGACAGGAGCTCATGTATGCTGGCATGCGCATTTCCGATGTGTTCAAGGAGGAAATCGGTGTTGGTGGTGTCGTCAGCTTGCTCTGGTTCAAGCGCCGCCTCCCTCCCTATGCAACCAAATTCATTGAAATGGTTTTGATGTTGACGGCTGACCACGGTCCCGCTGTCAGTGGTGCAATGAACACGATCGTCACCACGCGTGCAGGCAAGGATTTGATCAGCAGTCTGACGAGTGGTCTCTTGACGATCGGAAGTCGGTTCGGTGGTGCGTTGGATGAGGCGGCTGCGATGTTCAGCTCGGCCAAGGACCGTGGCTTAACACCCAGGGAGTTCGTCGATGAGTCTCGCAAGGCCAACAGACTCAGTGAGTGCTCTTCTTGTAGACGATTGTGTGTGTGGTGCTGATCGTGGATGTAGTCTCCGGTATTGGACACAAGATCAAGTCGGTCAACAACCCTGACTTGCGTGTCGAACTCGTCAAGAGATACGTCACAGAAAATTTCCCATCGCACTCCTTGTTGGACTACGCGCTTGCTGTCGAGAGAGTGACAACGGCCAAGAAGGACACGGTGAGTTTCTTCATTTTATTAGCTTAATGAGGTGGGGGGAAGGGCGGCTTTGGTGGCTGGGCTATGTTGTTCTCGTATTTGCGGTGGTGTGGTGTTAGTGCGGATGACTGATGCGGCTTTCACAGCTCATTCTGAATGTTGACGGGTGTATCGCTGTCTGCTTCGTTGATCTCTTGCGCGACTCCGGTGCGTTCACGCCTGAAGAAGCCGACGAGTACATCAAGGTTTGTATCTTGCAATTCAAATTCCATGTCTTGCCAACTCACACTGTTTCACACAGATCGGCACGCTCAACGGTCTTTTCGTCCTCGGACGTTCCATCGGTTTTATTGGCCATCACCTCGACCAGAAACGTCTCCGTGCACCTCTATACCGTCACCCTGCCGACGATATCTTCATCAACATGGCAGACGTGCCACAGCCGAGGGTGTTGGGCAAGATGCAGTAAAGAATTTCTGTTCATTATTCGGGAGTAGGTATGGATCATCGTGGATGAGAAAAAATGAGTATGAGTACTGGTTAGACGTGGTACATGTTAGAGCAATGGCTGTCATGACTTCGCAATGTTTTAGAGACAATTGAGACGCTATACGATGCCATCATTTCGGTGATGTTTCCTGTAATACCTTGGTAGTTTTCTGTTATAAATCACCGATTTCCACATTTTACTCCTCAAGAACTCCTTAGGATACTATCTCGTTTTCACACCCACATACAGTTGCACTAAGTGAAGAAAGTTACATGAAACGATGGAACTTGCCAAGTACACATTCACCAACGAGTATGCCGAACAAGTGAACTGTCACTAAGGAAACCAATCTTATATAAACGTATGCTTCTTGTGTCACATATTCACACCAAGGGGAGATAAAACGCTTGTTTATTATTAGAGGCGATGCCTCTTAACCAATGTAGGTTACAGGTATATCCGAACTCCGCTCATCCAAACACGGAGCCATAAGTGAGATGTATTGCAAGCTACTCAAGCATTGACGTTGGTGGCCATACAACCCATGTTGACGAGGCCAATCTGGAACGGGGAAAGTAAGATCAATGGGCAACCTGGGGACAAAACAACCTACCATGTTGTCGTTGGTGCAGCAAACGGGCTGGGTGTTGCATTGAGCACCAGTGCCAGCAGCCAATGCACTGATAGGGCTGCAGTTAACACCAACGAGGGCACCAACGTTGAGGATGGCATCAACAATGCCAAAGGAGTTGAGCAACTGCTGCGCAGTAGACCCCTACACAGGGTTCAGCAACCTTCACTAGACGGAGCATTGAAACATTACATACCTGCTGGACTTGGTCACAGCACTGAAGGGTACCAGTGTTACATTGTTGGCCACCAGTAGACCCAGCGACAGCGAGAGCAGCAAGAGCAGCAACGGCGAAAATGCGAGAGAACATGGCAATTGTTTGGTGAGGGAGTACGTTGGGATTGCAAAAGAATGTAAGTTGTATTTCGCAGAAAAACCACGATACGATTGAGGACTTCAGTCTCGGAACTGTGATCCTTATATATGTTTGCTGAACCATTTCTTTTCGCGTAAGTAGCCTTGGTCCAGGCTTGGAGTGACATGGGATGATTTTTTTTCAGCTTTTCCTTGAATTCCGACTCACAAGCACGGGTAGCAACATATTACTAACTGGCGCCGGAGAACCGAAGTATGTATCATGATGGGTTAACCGAGTATCTCGTAATTTTCATTACCCGATTTGGTAACTCGGCATCAACTCATAATCAGCGCCGCGCGGAGCCCACCGCTAACCGTCGCGTGTTCCGGCATCAAATTTATCACAGAAGTACGTAAGTATGCGCTCACATCAAGTGGGTCCCTGCAGCTAATTAGCAGGTATGTAAGTACGCCTCGATCAGCAGCCCGCCGCGCGTTCGATCGCCGTACAAGTGGCGTGTGAGCCTTGAGGGGCACGACATGTTCTCCCCCTGGATCCAGATTGGTGCATCAGTGGCAGGTTTCGCTGAATTCTTCCAAGAGACAGTGCATTCTCTGGACAACGTCTCTGGGTCATGCGGGACGGCGTAGGTAAGATAGTTCGTGTGTTTTTCGCTTTGGTTAGCTTGCTGAATCACTGCGACGGTCCTAGCCAGTAGTACTTCATTCACTCCGCGCGGGTCGATGTTGCTGCTGCTCGTTATTCTGCCCACCTCGACTTCCCTTGGATAGGTTCCCCCCTACGCTAAGCCCTGTAACGACTTTCTTTATCTCTGGCCGTGTTCCATGTTTAACACTCTACTCCACTCCAATACCTGGCCTGCACGCCGTGTGGTAATAACATAGCGTTCATGTGCAGGTAGTTCACGCAATGACCTCAATCATGCTTATTCAAAGCCACTGGCTGCGAACGTCGAACCTTCAGGATGCACATTCACAACACAGAGCAAGCAGGCGAACGAACTGTGGGATCATCTTGGTGCCCCGATGGTCAGTCTATGTGCATCTTCCATCGTAAATTTCAAACCCGAACCACCGGGCAAAACTACGAACCCTTCTAGCCGTACTTCTGTAGCATCTTGAGCCCGGAGCATCTTGCCTTAGCCATAGCGCATGTCGTAATGTGTGTTGTCCATTCTCGCACTGCCGGCGTTGTTGTTTTCAACAGGGCCGCACGTAAGTTCTTTGATATCATGTGGGCGAAACCATCACTGACCATGCGTAAGTGAGGAACAAGGAATTCCCCGTTACTGTTTAATAATATTTTATGTCCGAACGCCAAAGCATTTCGGATGACGACTAGATCGCATGTCGTAGGAACTGGAAGAGTTTCAGGGCAGACTGTAACGAAGCGTAGCAACGTTGAGACTGTTCGTCGGACCAGATCGATCGCAAGGCATTATACAGCTTGAGTGAATCTTATAGGACAAGAAGACCATCTGCTCGTTCGAAGCTTAGCTTTGGAATCAAAGGTTAGTGCAGCAAAAATTTGGGAGGCTTCGATTCTTGTGGTCTCTGACTGAGAAATGGAAATTTTCTACGGAACGTGTAAAGACGTACGTACCGCCGCCATCAGTCAACCCCAAATTGACAGACTTCTGATCCGGAATTGAGGTCAGAGATGAAATGTCGATTGTAAAGAATAAGCGGCCTAGAACCAATTGGAGTCTATTAGACTCCGAGACCCGAATCTGATCACGGTCTGTCCATTATTATGTTGGAGATTTACATACATACAATTGCGTCCCCTGTTGGGAAAGTCTTGGCGACGAGTGGATTGAAGTCTTATCGGACCAAGACGCCTGCCTCCCAGGTGCGTAATACTGAATAAGTACCTACATCACGCTGTTTCTTTTACAATTATTGAAGTATTCCCTGTTTCTATTCACCTTTTTAGCAGCAGCACCGACGAGATCGGGGCAGTGAGGGCGTGGGCCGTGGATTGCTGCCGTCGGATTCAGGCACGAGGACGGAAGCTTTCTCGACAGGAATACTCTTACACCTTTTTTGCAATCTGCTTTCTGTCGACTGGCAAAACTTGTAGCGTAACACAGGATTGGCAACAAGTGGAATTGCTACCCGCAGGATATGGAGGTAAACACTTCGTTGTATGGTAAGCAAGTGAGAAAATTTTATCAAACGAGTTGGTCACCGTCCATGGATAGTTACGCGATGGTCTTCATAACAATCCTTGCTTCAAGCGTAGCTGCTTCATTGAGACCAAATCTTCTGCTGCAGGCCGCGGGCCATTCTGTTATTGCGTTGCGCAGGTACATGTCGGGCGGGGCCTAAAGTCCACGGCCAAATGACGGACTTACACGTCTCCAAACCCCGACAACTGGGTGAACACATATTCCGGCATTGAGAACCTTCGGAATCGGCGCACCACTCGTAGACCACGAGGACACATCGACGGTTCCACTAAAAACAACGTCTTCCCTGTCAGCGCCCGCCATGAAATTTTCCATTGGGTGAAAATCTCGGCGCGTTCCGAGGATCGGCGGTAAAACGGAAGTATGTTTGACAGTTCCCTGCTAAAACAGGGATACCGCACCAGTAGCCATTCTCGTTCAGGCAAAGCATCAAATCACTTCTCGGGGCGGCCCACCATGAAGAGAAAGAATTCTCTTGAATGAGTTGGTGAGAAATAGTACGTATGTCGCACGCACCAAGCTTCAAGAGCCATGCCAATATGAGGACACGTAAGGTTTGCGCCAGAAATGCAGCGTCCATACCAGCCTTGAAGATCACGCGGCCACTCAACGTGCCCTGTGACATTTTCCTCGGAATTGTCATTTCTATGAAGAAGTTAGCAGGGTTCAACAGGTCGACTCATCGGAACTTATGCGGTGGCAAATGATCGTAGTGAAGGGCAGAAGAGTGCCTGATCCGGGCCAACCCCGGCCACTATGTGTCCGTGATGGCGGGAGATAAATTGCTGCATCGAGGTTAGACCGGAGGGCTCACCGTTCAGTGATTAGTCCAGCTGCGAACACAAGTACATACTTTACCTCGAGGTGCTTAGTACGCGTCTACGGCATACGATGTAGCAGGAACACAACAAAGTTCAGAAAAGCCGCTGGTGGCTGACCAACAGAGCAAAACAATCATATACTTAATCACCAGTCATCTCACCGGCATGACCGAACATAACGAGAGTTCAACTTCGTTCTGATAGATTGGTCGCGTAAGTGTTACGGTTGTTAGCGTCCCTGTCGGTTCTTTTCAGCCTAACATGAGAGAAGGAAAAGTTTTCTCATATTACTACTGGGATTGAGAACAGTGCATCCTACTGACAGCACCCTCCCCCAAAGATTTGTAGGCTAAAATCGTGGCAGCAGAAAACTTGAGCGTGTTTCTCGCACACAGTATGGGGAGAGACTGACGGGGACTTTGTTCAGAATACTTACATAAAATCAACAGCGCCAGGGTTAATTTCCGGGAAGACTACTATAATAGTGCATAATGAACTTTCTCGATCACGTGATAATTCACGCCAATGGGGCCGCGTCACGAGGTCCAGAACAGCTGCCACAAGTAGCTGTTCGGTTAAGCAATGATGGGATAGCCTCGCTTCTCCACCGCTGTCATTCGTACGTCGTTCCAAAGAACTTCGGCCAAGACTGCTTACGCGAACGAGGTCAAGAAACCGTATATAAGGATGGCAGCAAGGTTTCAAATTTTTCATCGACTCGTCGTTTGTCTGCTAACTACAACACACACTCTTTTACCAACTCAACCCAGTCACTCTCTTAACAACCATGTTCTCCCGTGTCCTCGCCGTTGCCTCCCTCGCTGCTCTTGCTCTTGCTGGACCCCTTGCTGTTCGCGGTGGCAGCAGCCAATGCAACACTGGTGCCATTACTTGCTGCGACGAAACCCAGCAGGTATGTAATATTCTTCTGTGACATTTGGTCAATATTGCTAACTCCAAGTTAGGCGTCTACCGCGCAGCAGCTACTCTCTGCATTCGGCCTCGTTGATGCCCTCGCCGGTGTTAGTGGTCTCGTTGGTGTTGGCTGTACCCCGATCAGCGCTTTGGCTGCTGGCACCGGTGCTCAGTGCAACGCCCAGACTGTCTGCTGTGACAACGATAGCTGGGTAGGTTCTTCACCCACAAGCGGTAGCTTGATCTAATTAATTCCTTTCCAGATGGGTCTCGTCAACATTGCCTGCATGCCCATGAACGTCAATGCTTAATTGTTTTTGTTAAATCGTGCATTGTCTGGTTGGCATGTTCTCCAATAAAGTACGCTTGCTTTGGCTTTCTCTTAGGGTTGGAGTAGTATCTCAAGTAATTCTTGCAATAATGGGTGACTACTCAGCATGAGCTTTTCTATTGTTTGTTTGGTTTTGTGAGATGAATCTGTTGATTCTGCCTGCGGATTTGCGCGTTACGATGAGCTGGTCTTGGAATTTTGTTGCTATTCTCATGACTGCAGCAAGTCGAAGTCAGCATGGGACTTTCAGGGGTTGCAGGTGTTGTGTATCACTGGAATGTGAGATCATAGGATCTCTCCTTGAAGTTTCAGCAATCATGCAAATGCATCATCATACATTAGGGAAGTAGAGAGTATCAACAACCTTGTTCGAACAGACCACTGCAGAATTCTGGAGTCCCAGAGAATTTCCAAGGAGCTTGATACTGATGCCGTTTCGAGGGCGGTTACTATATCGTGTCCGCATCATGGGACGAAAAATCGCCCTAATTTCTAAATAGTGGGGCCCGATCTTAAAATGTTAAGGTTTACGGTAACTCGAAACTGGGAGCCATTACTGCTGAAAGAAATCTTGCAGCAGATACAATACTTCATATATACTCAGACCTTCTCATGCTGAATGACATACTCAGCCTCAAACTTGATACTCTTGAACATATCCTCAGTCGTGTATTTCGGCTTCCAACCAAGCAAACGCCCTCTTCGCCCGCGACACCTGGCATTTGTTCCAAGGTACTCAAGCTGTTGAGCGTTTTCGCAGCATTCAGCACATACTCATAAGAGGCGCAAAAGACTCACATCCTGCCTTCCAAAACGCTTATAGTCCTCCTCCGTGAATGACTCTGGCTCGGGCGACCTTCCCTTCCCAAGCTCATGAAGCGCCCGTGCTATTGCCTTGGCAACATCATACATCTTGTGTTCGCCGTTTTCGCCGAAATAGAAGCCTTCGCGACCATGAGCAGCCTCTCCCGAGAGCGCACTCTCGTACACCACTATGAATAAGTCGGAAACTAGGTAATGTTGAAAGTACATGGTGCGAACGGAAATATCAGTTACTGGAGAAGAAACACACTAGAGCACTGACCATCATCGATGTGAACGTCAGGCCAGATGTTTTCTCCCTTTCCTACGACGCTCCCTTGACCCTTGAGAAGCCCCGCACGAATAAGCATCGGGATTTGAATGGAGCGAGGATTTTGCACGCCGAGGGCCACAAGCTTCGTCTTCGCATGGGAGTAGATCGTAGAAGGTAGGATGATGTAGCTCTTGATGTGGTCTATAAATGTGCCATAAGAAGATTCGGTGCTGTTAAAAACAAAACCTAGACGCACGGTCTCTATCTGCTGCTACAATGGCCAAGTCCACGTTTCGATGCAGCTGTGTGGGGGGAAGGCTGTCGATCTGATCTGGGTTCATATCATCATAGATGACATCTGTGGAATGCAAGCCTTTCGCGTCGTCTACCAGGACACCTGACGAGTCGTTCGGCACCCCGTTACTAACCTTGTACTATGGACAGCCTCACTCACCGGTACCAGACTACCAAACGCATCGATCAACGACTATATCAGATGACAGGAGAACTGCGGCTTACAGTATGGATGAGAAGGGGTTGCACACCGGTTCTCTTACGTTTCTTCTTCATCCCCTGCAGGATTGCTTGTGCTGCAGGCAAATTGTCTGCGTCCGCCTGACGCGTCGCAGTACACTCACTCACTGTTCGTGGTCACAGATTAGAAAGAGTACGCACGCAAGCGAATACAACATCTGCATGTGCTGCCTGGTCCTCAAGGAGGTCAAGATCATCATACGTCCCGAGAACAGTCTTCACATCCAGGGAGTGCAACGCGGGGATTTTGTCCATTTTGGAAGGGCGAATGAGGACCCAGATCTCAGTGTGCTCGTAGGTGGGGTGTTCTATGAGGCGCGAAAGTACGCTGCCGCCAAGGTAACCTGTCCATAGAGTTTGGGGAGATAGACCATGAGCATGGTGACGATTTGATGGCAGAAAAATGCGCAAATGACGTTCATATGTTTAACTTACCCGTAGCACCAGTTAAGAAGATGCGCGTGTCGACTGGAGCCATAGTTATTCGGAGCAGTGGGCGTTCGTGGTGAGAACCAGCGCGACACTCTGGGGCAGCAAAAAGGAGGACCATTGTCGTCATACAGGCCTCATGCTGCTGACTGAGCAGGGCGAGAAATTGATTCCATATCATGCAGGATATGCATGCAATACAAATTTGGCGCCACAACGCCTAACCGATAATTCCGCGCAGCGGCGAGGTGTCCTTTCTCGGGGCTGAAGGTGAAACCCACGTTACTAGAAATCAAATGATGCAATTGTTAGCGAACACGGCGAGTACATACCACCGTCTATGCGCTATTTTGACGTGTCTTCCTCAACACCAAATATGACCTACAAGGAAACACAAGTGAGCACTGAGCGCTGACGTTAGTTGATAGAAGAGCAGTCAATAACGTTGACATCGCTAGTCCGGAATCCATATCCAAGCCTCAGTCAGTTGGTTCGACTTGAACCGACTCAAAAGCATACAAAGCTATCTTTGCCTGAGTCCGTTGCGAGAGCTGGCGGTTAGAACAGTGTTCACACATCCGCAAGACTATGCAACAAACCATCAGCAATGCTGAACTGATCCAACGGGCAGTCTGGGGGCTTGCGGTAGTGCTGGATAGCTCTCGTTTTGCACCGGTCACGAGCGTCGAAGGGTGCGTTGATAGAGACCGGTGAAGCAATAGTCACAGCGAGATTAGAGTACAGTGAAAATGCGAGAGAACGGGTGCGGAATGGTCCCAAGTACCAGATAGGGAACGAGAACAAGAATATTGCTACTCTTCACGTTTCCCTTAGTTATTCCCCACCCCGTATCGTATAGGCATTGTGGCATTTCGCGCCGTGTCACAGTACGCGACACTGCACTGCATGGCAAGGTCAGAAAGTAGCCTAGACTTCGGAGAGAGGGACACCTAAGCACCTTGACAATTGTGCCGTCCAACCCGGCTTGGCATGCCCACTACAATCCGTGTCGGAACACTTTTCTATGCCGGGACCTCAAACTGTCCGCGTCTGTAGAGACGTCACAATGGGCCGACCTTCGACTCGAAGAAATACTAATTCAGGGCTCAAGTAGTTGAGTGGGCGCCTTGATGAGTCAAGTGGTCGTTTCGTTGACGACTAAGGACCCATTCTTCTCCCATAGAGTAACCCGCCCGGACGATTTATGAACAGGCAAGCTAAACTGCAGGATTCGCATAGCACCAGCGTAGAACGTGCGCAGATCACCCTGGTAAGTTATGTACATATAGCAATCGGGTGTACCGGAAGCACGAACTGCAAATGGGTGACTCCAAAAGACAAGGAGAGCTACGCGCGGTTTTCGCATGTTACGGTGCTTCAGCTGACTTGCGCAGCTAGTCAGTGCCTCAAATTACTTGGGCTGAAAAATCTTCATGCCGGAGCACGTATTCAACTTCGGGTTTGAGGCTTTGGCCCAAATCTTCCACAGCATACCCGGCCTTCCGACTTAGCGCCCGACCCAGCTCAGACTTCGAAAGTTGAGCTTACGCTCTGGTTCTCAGGACGTTGACAGTCACCATGAGCGACGGTCACCGGTTCGGTCGGCTTGCCCTTTCCAAGGTCATATTGGATTTGCGCGACTGCCTTCGAAACCTCGTATAATTTGTGCTCGCCGTTCTCGCCAAAGGGGAAACCCCTCACGGCCATGACCTACTCTCGAGAGCACGTTTTCGTCACGTAAACTACCATGAAGAGACCGGTAACTATATGGCCTCGTGTTTCGCGAGGGTGGCGAAGAGACCTTCGGTATCGTGCTACGAGAAGCGGCGGTCAGAAAAAGTGATTATCGTCGACGTGTACCATATGTTGTCCCCTTTTCTTCTACAATCTCCTTGGCCCCTGAGAATGCCTGTACGGATGGACCGTGGGATTTGGGCCTATCTGGGATTCTGCACGCCGAGACTGACGAGTTTGTTCGTCAAGCGACGACGATACAGCTGCTAACATGTCCTATCACTGGGTCACTTATCCACTGTTTGTGCATACTGGACGTTTACACGTACCTTCTTTGTCCGCCTCCAGGATGACTAAGTCAGCGTCCTGATGCAACTGTGTTCTCGATCTGGTGTCATCGTTGACGGCATCAGTGGAGTGCAACCCCCTCGCGTTGTCCATCAAGACACTAGACAACAATCCCTCAATATTGCAAGGTGGCCAGCGGCAAAATGCAGGTATTGACGAGACCGGACTGCCAAATCTGGTGAGTGACGGAGGCCGGAGCTTCCGGTGCGCATAAGAAGAGATTGCTGAACCGTCGTTTCGTACCTCTTCTTCAGCCCACCTAAGATTGCTTTCCGTCGATGTCATCTGCTATATATGTTATAGGCGCAGGTGACGCATCGGTTAATGCCACACGATCGAGGTAAGACGTGTGCAAGCAATATCATCTTTCGGTGCTTGTTGTCCAAGTACGCCGAGACCTTAGTATGACCCAATAATGATCCTAGAGAGCGTAAGGCAGGAATCTTGTCCTGCCCAAGAGCGCATTAGTACTGTTACCCCTGAGTCAGTGAAAGTGGGTGATCGGTTAGGCGAGAAAGGACGCTACCGCCCACGTAGCCTTATCAGCATCAATATTGTAAGATGAACAATTTGGACAATCATGCTAGTATGGAGAGTGCGTTAGAGTTCACTTGTAGTGCCTGTGAAGAAGATAGCACGTTTGTCAGTGAAAGCCGTCCCGCTCAAAGGAGGAAGAGGGGGGAAATTGTATGTCATCTTTCCGCCCAGAGTATGCGACAACATTCATTTATTCTGCTGACCGATTCGACGGTATGATGCCATACAGGCGGATCAGCATGTGACTTCCGTGATGTAAGGAATTCTACAGCGAACCCGTGCTTCACGTGATTAGCAATAGGGATCCTGGAGCACAGAATCAAGAATGAGTGCAGTGCGCAAGCAGCCCGGAACTGCTTTATGCTGATTATCACCGCAAACTTCGGTGAAACCGGACTGTAGGATAACCAGTATTTGATATTCCATGGTGTAATACACGGACCGCCTCACATTGATAGTGGTTCAAGCCGCCGAAGATGGGTAAGGGATCCCATTTGTCTTGCTGGTTACGGCTGGGGTATGTACAGTAGAGCAGGGTTGGTAGAACAAGGTTCCCGTAAGCACTTGAAGTGCATTGATATAAGAGATGCCAACGTACATGATACCGGGAGCAAGGAAGAACGTTGGGAAAGACGAAAGACGAAGAGAAGGCACTATAGTGAGGAACGATCAGTAGAACCGCATCGGAAACGCTGGCGGCGGAAGTAGACACTGGAAGTCAACCATTTGTTTGTTAAGCAGGACATTTCATTTTGACCCTCACACTCAATGTATAGCAGTACAATGTGCCTGGATGTTGGTACGGAAAGGTTTCGTTAGAATTGCATGAACGGACTCTCTGAAGCCCTCGAAATCAGTATTTTCCGCCCTGGATCACGTACTCGACCTCGGGTTTGATGCTCTTGAATAAATGCCCTATAGTATATTTGGGCTTCCAGCCCAACGCGCGGCCCCTTCGTGCGAGACACCTGCCGTTCTTCCCGAAGAACTCAAGCGAGACATATTTCACTCAGCTCAGGCTGGATAATACTGACCGATGTAAGATCTGAAACTTACGCCAAAATTCTCAGGATGCCTGTAGACTTCTTCCGTGAAAGGAGCTGGCTCCAGAGACTTTCCTTTTTCGACGTTGTAGAGTTCTTGCGCAACGACCTTATTCAGGTCGTACAGCTTGTGGTCGCCACTTTCGCCAAAGTAGAACAATTCGCGGCCGTGGCCCGCCTTTCCCGATAGTGCATTTTCATACGCAACTACGTACAAGTCGGCAGCTAGAATAGTTGGCACTCAAAACTGTGACATAAAACAAAGGCTGCAAAGGGCACTCACTGTCATCGATGTGGACATTAGACCAGATGTCTTCGCCCTTTCCTACCATTCCGCCTTGGCCTCCGAGAAGCCCCGCCCGGATTAGCTGCGGGACTTGTATCGAACTGGGATTCTGCAGCCCTAGCTAGATCGACAAACCAAACCTTCTCTTCACAAGTGCGTAGACCAACGAAGGAAGGATGATATAGGCCTTGACATAGTCTGCCGAAGGAGCATTGTATCAATTCTCATGTAACGTGACGACGATACTCACTCTCTCTGTCCGCATCGACAATGGCGACGTCAACGTCTCTGTGCCATTGGGTGATAGGAAGAGTCTCGATCTGGTCTGGGTTCAAGTCATCGAATATAACGTCGGTGGAGTGGAAGCCCTTAGCATCGTCCATCACCACACCTTTCCGCTTTTATTCAGTACTGGTGTGAGAGCCAAAGCCTAATCACTTACCAGCCCCAGACTGCCGCAACGAGGAAACAATGAGAGATGAAAAGGCAGTATATAGGCAACTGCACTTACGCTGTGGATAAGAAGAGGTTGTTGACCTGTCGTCTCGTACCTCTTCTTCAAATCCCTCAAGATCGCTTGTGCCGCGACCAAATCATTCGCGTTCGCCTATACATAGCGACGCGTTGACAACCGACATCATTGTCAATCGCAAATCAGCACCCACAACAGAGAACACCTTGTCTGCTTTTTTGATGCTTGCTCCTCGCGAATATCGAGGTTGCTGTAGGACCCAAGGACGTTCTTGAGCCCGAGGGAGAGGAACGTAGGGATTATTTCCTTCTTCAAGGAATGGACCAGTAAAGTGAACTCCGAATTGGAGAAAGTTGGGTGGTCAATGAGGCGTAAGAGCACCTTGCCGCCAATGCAGCCTGTGCATTTTATGGATTAGTTTCAGAGTCGGGAACAACGTCACACAGGGGTTGATAAGAACATACCTGTAGCACCTGTAATGTGCTGTTCGTACTGAGCAAATTAGACAAGAACATCTTGCCCATGTACTGTAGTCAGCTAATATTCTATTCCTCTTCCTGTTCGTGTATATCACGGCGTGTCTGACTCAAGTCATCCAGGGCAACTTAATCGATATGACTGGCGTAGCAATTGATGCGGGGAAATGTCAGTATATCAAGTTCTTACTATAACCTGAAGGGTAACCCTGGTGTATACATTATTGTTGCGACCAATGCCCGAGTCCATGCTATCACGCAAGCGTTGATGATATTTGTCAATAGCATGCACTAAGACTATAATAATACTCTCACAATAACATAAATTTGACGTGCAGTAATCCAATCCCCGAGGTATATACGTCTTCTAGCCTAATTGCCAACGATTTGACAGTAAGTATTTGGCCTCGTACTGCACCAAACCAATGTGCCGGGGTTTTTAACCTGATAGCTACATGATAGCCAAAACACCCAACACTGAGTGCATTACAGCCTCTGCCGCCCCTCTTGCTGCCTTTGCAATGACCGATGCTGATGCAGAGAAGCCATTCGATGTCATCAATGACATCGAAGAGGCTTTTGGGTCCATTGTCAATGCAGTTCGGTGTGAGCTTCCATCTGGTCCAGCTCGGTGCAAATTGACATCGCAAACACAGAGTCATTTGGTGGTAGACATTGGTTGTACAATAGGCTGCTCACAGATTGCAGTTAGCAATGATACTTTGGGTTGGTAGGACAAGATTCCAGTGAGCGTCTGGCGGGTATTGACATAAAAGATGCCACGTACATGATACTGGGACCAAGGAAGAATGCCGGGAAAGACGAAGAGAAGGCACTACAGTGAGAAACGATCAGTAGACAGCACACAAAACGTTGGCGTTGGAAGTCGATCATTTGCTTGTCAAGGAGGAGAATTTCGACTCTCACATTCAATGTATAGCAGTACAATGCAGAAAGATTTCGTTAAATGACCAAGAACGGACTCTCCGAAGCGCTCGAAATCGGTGTTTTCACCCTCTGGATCACGTACTCGACCGCGGGCTTGATGCTCTTAAACACATCCTCTGTAGTATATTTGGGCTTCCAGCCCAGGGCTCGACCCCTTCGAGCGAGACACCTGGCGTTCGTCCCGAGGAACTCAAGCTATATGTAATTGCATTCAAGTCAGGTTTGGTGTTGCTGACTGAGGGGAAGCCTGGACTTACGCCAAAATTCTCGGGGCGGTTGTAGTCTTCCTCCGTAAAAGGAGCTGGCTCTAGAGACTTTCCTTTTCCAATATTGTAGAGTTCCCGAGCAACGACCCTACTCAAGTCGTACAATTTATGTTCGCCATTTTCGCCAAAGTAGAATCCTTCGCGGCCGTGGCCTGCCTTTCCTGATAGTGCATTTTCATACACGACTACGTACAAGTCGGCAGCTAGAATGGTCGGCACTCAAAACTGCGACGCAAAACAGAAGCTGCACAGAGCACTCACTGTCATCGATGTGGACATTAAGCCAAATGTTTTCGCCCTTTCCTACCATTCCGCCTTGGCCTTTGAGAAGCCCCGCCCGGATAAGCCGCGGGATTTGTTGAGAACTGGGATTCTGCAACCCCAGATCGACAAACCCTGTTTTCGCAAGTGCGTAGATTGTCGAAGGGAGGATGATATAGGCCTTGACATAGTCTGTCAAAGGATTATTGTATCAATTCCCATGCAACGTGATAAATGGACCAAGATATATAGACACCACCACGGTGAGCGACGATCAGTAAAACCGCATGAGAAACGCTGGTGTCGGAAGTGGATTCAGGTGTTCCCAGGGACCAGGAATCGATCATTTGCTTGTTAAGGAGGAGAATTTCGACTCTCACATTCAAAGTATAGCAGCACAATGTGCCTAGATGTTGGTACATAAAGATTTCGTTAAATGTCCGTGAACGGACTCCCCGGAGCGCTCGAAATCAGTGTTTCCACCCTCTGGATCACGTACTCGACCTCGGGCTTGATGCTCTTAAACACATCCTCTGTGGTATATTTGGGCTTCCAGCCCAGGGCTCGACCCCTTCGAGCGAGACACCTGGCGTTCGTCCCGAGGAACTCAAGCTATATGTAATTGCATTCAGCTCAGGTACGGTGTTGCTCTCTGAGGCGAAGCCTGGACTTACACCGAAATTCTCAGGGCGCTTGTAGTCTTCCTCCGTGAAAGGAGCTGGCTCCGGAGACTCTCCTTTTCCAATATTGTAGAGCTCCTGCGCAACGACTTTACTCAGGTCGTACAATCTATGCTCGCCATTTTCGCCAAAGTAGAATCCTTCGCGGCCGTGGCCCGCCTTGCCTGATAGTGCATTTTCATACACAACTACATACAAGTCGGCAACTAGAATGGTCTGCGCTCAAAACTTGGGAACAAAAAAAACGCTGCGGGGCACTCACTGTCATCAATGTGAACATTAGGCCAGACGTTTTCGCCCTTTCCTACCGTTCCCCCTTGGCGTTTGAGAAGGCCCGCGCGGATAAGCTGCGGGATCTGTAGAGAACGGGGATTCTGCAACCCCAGGTCGACAAACCTTGATTTCGCGAGTGCGTAGATCGTCGAAGGGAGGATGATATAGGCCTTGACATAGTCTGCTGAAGGATCATCTTATCAATTCTCATGGAACGTGACGGCGATGCTTACTCTCTTTGTCCGCGTCAATAATGGCGACGTCAACATTCCTGTGTAACTGTGTGATAGGGAGAGTCTCGATCTGGTCTGGGTTCAAGTCGTCGTAGATAACGTCGGTCGAGTGCAAACCCTTCGCATCGTCCACCAGTACACCTTTCCACTTTGGCTCAATATGGGTGCGAGCGTCAAAGCCTTGTCACCTACCGGTCCCAGACTGCCACAACAAGTGTTCAAAAAAGAGAGAGAAGGTTGTACATAGGCAACCGTACTTACAGTGTGGATAAGAAGAGGTTGCTGGCCTATTGCCTCGTAACTCTTCTTCAAACCCTTCAAGATCGCCTGTGCGGCAGCCAAATTGTCCGCGTCCGCCTAGACATACCGCCAGCACGGAGCATCAATGGCCCACATCATTTCTGATTCCAAATTAACACCTACAATGGAGAACACAATGTCTGCTTTTGATGCCTGCTTCTCGAGAATATCGAGGTCGTTGTAGGACCCAAGGACGGTCTTGAACCCGAGGGAGTGAAGAGTCGAGATCTTGTCTTTCTTCGAGGGACGGATCAGTAGAGTAAACTCTGAGCTCGCGAAAGTAGAGTGGTCGATGAGGCGTGCGAGAACCGTGCCGCCAACGTAGCCTGTGTAATTTATGGATTCGTGTCAGTCGGGTACCAACGTCACACAGGGGTTGATAAGAACATACCTGTAGCACCCGTGAAAAAAATAGTGCGTTTTCTTGTTGCAGCCATGGTAGTCGTCTACACCGATATGGTTCTGGGGAAAGCGCGATGCTGCCATCGTCGACCACGTTTATGTGTTGTTCGTATCTCTGATGACTGTGCATATTAAATAAGAACATCTTGCCATACCTTACATGTCACGGCATATCTGACTAAAGTCGAGTGTTGTGCGAGCAACCGACGCGGGGAAGTTTTGTCATATCCACCTTCGGAACGTCGTCACGGTCTCACGCGGCGTTCTACTATAACCTGAAGAGCGCTCCCAGTGTATAAACCGATGTTGCGCCCAATACTCGTGCAGTGACGAGTTAAGTATATTATGCCCGGGTCCGAGAGGCACTATCATGCAAGCGTTGATGATCTTGTGAGTAGCATGCACCAAGAAATATAATAATAGACTTACGGTAACATGATTTGACACCGTTTCATGTGTCCACCCGGTTACTTTGGATAGTGTAGTGGAGGTTAGTTGGACTAGATAGTGAGATTCAAAGATATCAACATCTCACCACCTCTTCGTCAGAAGTTGTGACTAGCAAGCACACCGTAAAGGTTTGCAGGAAAATAGCAATGATCATCCATGTCTAACATGCTAAGAAACGCAGTCGTTCACCAGTCCTTCGCATCACCAGGAAGTGGAGTATCGATTGTATCCGAGGCAATTGCTGGTATTCATCACACGACCGCCGTCATTGCACAGGAAACAACATGATATCGATTCAATAGCTGTACACGGATACGTAACGTCCCCCATCGCAACATTTTCTGTACTGTCTCAAACTACGATAGAAACTTATACAGTGCCACAATTAGCGATGGCGATCTCCTTTTTCGGGGTGCCGCTAGCACTTCCATAGCCTTCGATCTGTTTAACGAGATTCATACCCTCGACGACCTCGCCTATATAACACCATGTTATTCACTGACATCGACTATGGAGCCGAAAACTTACCGAAGACGACGTGGGCACCGTCAAGCCAAGAGGTGACGACGGTAGTGATGAAGAACTGCGAGCCGTTGGTGTTCTTGCCAGCATTTGCCATGGACAAGACGCCAGGCTTGGTGTGCTTCAGCTTGAAGTTCTCATCTTCCCAGAGTCCGTCATGAAGATACAACGCTGGGAATCGAAGGGGTATAACGTACCAGCGAACTTCTCGCCGTAAATCGACTTGCCACCGGTACCGTTGCCCCTCGTGAAGTCACCACCCTGGAGCATGAAGTTGGGGATGATGCGGTGGAATTTGGATCCCTTGTAACCAAAGCCATTCTGACCCGTGGCGAGCTCACGGAAATTCCTGGCCGTCCTCGGGACCACGTCATCGTAGAGTTTGAAGACGATGCGACCGGCAGATTGGCCGCCAATGTTGATGTCGAACTGGCCAACGGAAGTTCGCGGGTGAGATCGAGCAGCTCCCGTGCGTGTGGAATACTTACGAATACGTTGGCCATGATGTAGTTTGGGTAGAAGGAGATAGTTGGATGGGTCCCAACCTTTTAGAGGCCGATAAAGTGGCGGAGCTGATATGATCAGGGCTGATTATCTGTGGCTGGCAATCAGCGATAACGTGGGAACTTTCTCGTCCTGTGTGCTTCCGAATTCCGACAAATCATGTCGACTACTACATGAAGATGTGTTCTGAGTCCATTACATTAATTACCACCTTGTCATCCCTCCAGGGTTACTGTCGGCGGACCAAGATAATACCGGTCGAATACGATGGCGACGGTGGCCCAAAGACTCGTCTTCTATCGCAGGGCAGGCCAGGCTGAAACCGGTTGGGGAACTTTGTACCGATTTTTATGTACTCTTTACTGATCTGGATGACAGGTGACGCGTATTTAGTTTCCCCTCCTGTCCCTCTCATCCCACCAGCTCCCAGCGCTTCCTGCGTTGGTTCCCCCCCCCCATCCTAGCCCACTGCGGTCCTAAGCTGGGCTGATTACCAGAGGATGGCGCTTCGAACCAAGAGGACTGCATGGAGGCTCCTATTCCGATCGGCGTTTTCGCTCCTTTTCTTCGCGCTCGTCGCGATTACCCTCCATACCTTTTCGTTTGGCTCGGCACCTACCCATGTCCGAGTTTTCTCTGTCGTGGATATGTCTCTTCTCCAGCAGCAGCAACAATATTCGCATCGCAATGGATACCATCAATGGAACTCTGTGCTCGAGGAACATACCTACACTGAGGATGGATTGCTTATCGTCAACCCCAACGGTCCCCATCCGATATTTGAACTGATGGCCAACGCACAGAAGGAGTGGGATTCGAAGTTGCAGCGTGCAAGTACAACACTGGACGAGGCCGTAGCGGAGTACGAGCGCCGGTACAAGCGCCCACCTCCGCTCGGATTCGACAAATGGTAAGTCTTCTGCCGTGACAGTTCTTACGTTGCATATACGTAGTTGCCTGGACAGGTGGGATTACGTCGTCAAGCATGATGTGTTACTTCCGGACGAGTACGACGAGATATACTACGATCTCGAGCCCTACTGGGGACTTCACCCGGAGGATCTCGCAGATTCAGAGCGGGAACTCGAGGAGCGCGACGACATCATTGTTGTTGCGAAGACACCCGAAAGTGATAAACTTGAAATCGTTCGTACCACTGTCAAGGGAGACCCTACCGCCTTTATTGCTCGAATCGCCGACATACTGAAGCTCCTGGAGGAAGTCGAACATGAGCTGCCCCCGCTGAGGATGTCGTTCTCTCCGCACGACAATCCGAATATGCTATCTGATTGGAGAATCAAAGCCATGGTCATGGAGGCTGCCAAAAGCGGAAGGAGTATGCATTGCTCATTTGTTCATCCTCGTAGAAAATACTAATCCTCCGTTGCAGCCGTCAGGCAGAAGATTTTCCCTCCCATTCATATAGTTGGTTGGGCGCAAGCTTGTCCGCCTTCCTCTCCAGCTCAACAGAATCGGCCCTCTTTACCTCCGCTTCCCCCGCATGCCTACGAACCGCAATTTAACACAAGTGCACCAAAGACCTTTATCGCGGCACACCGGGCGACGATGGATCCGTGCATGCACCCCTCGTTATTGGTTACCCACGGCCAATTCCTCTCGCATAATGCGGGACCTTACCCTCAGAGAACCCTTGTGCCTAGATTCTCTCTTTGTTCGACGCAACTGCACCATGATATCCGTCCGCCCGTGCCGTATGGCTGGGTTTCAGGAACGGGACTTGAGGAGAGGGGTGACGTGCCGTGGGAAGAGAAGATCGATGAGCGTCTTGATTGGAGAGGCAGTAATACGGGGTTGTTCGCATCTCCTAAGACACGGTGGTCGTATGCACACCGAGCGAGGCTGGTCTCGCTTGCGAATTCGGTGATTGGGAATGTGAGTATACTCCCTGTTCCGGAGGATGAGAACACGAAAGTGGGCGAGCCAGAGGAAGTGAAGTTGGCGAGGGTGAACCCTGCGTGGATGGACGTTGCATTTGTAGACAGGGCAATTATGTGCGATGAGCAGGGAGGGACGTGTAATGAGATGGAGAAGATGTGGGAGTTCAGGAGATCGCAGGGGAGAAAGGAGGAAGGGAGGTATAAGTTCATCCTTGATGTGAGTTCTTCACTGGTTGCGTGGATACCGCTGACATTGTTGTCTTGAGCAGGTCGACGGAAACGGGTGGTCAGGTCGATTCAAGCGACTCTTGACCACCAATTCGCTCATATTCAAGGCGACAGTCTTTCCAGAATGGTATGGTTCTAGCCTTTGTCTCTTGACTGGACCTCATTGTTGTCGGGCAGGTATACGTCTCGCATAGCACCGTGGGTGCACTATGTCCCCATTCAGGTTTCTTATACCGACCTATATGACGCTGTCGCGTTTTTCCGCACCCATGATGACCTCGCTAAACGTATAGCGACGGAGGGTAAAGCTTGGAGTATGCGATTCTGGAGAGAAGAAGATATGAGCGCCTATTTGTACAGGTGTGTTGGCTATTATCCGTGCAGGCAAGGGGTATTGAAGTGCTGGCCATAGGTTATTCCTCGAGTATGCCCGTGTGTCGAGTATGGACCGGGAGGCGATGTCTTATAAGCACCCTTCTTCTCCGGAAGATCCTTGGTAGCTTGGGTTACCAGCTCAGTTTTCTTCTGTGGTGTAAGTTTTTTTCCTGGTGTTATATGTTGTATGGTGTTGGTGTAAATTCCCGTTGTCATGACGAACATTTGTAGAATATGACAGTAAATAGCATGTTTTTCAAGTCTTGAAACATTGTGTGGATGTGCACCGCATCGGCCAACGTCGGGCCTATTAGCCAGCCGAGCCACCCCCGGTCCAGTGGAGTGGAGTGGATTACATGATGTTCCGATTCTGGCTGAACATAACAGCTGGATCATACTAGCACAGCTGTGCCGCCACTGCTTGGTAACTTAATTAAAACAATAGGACGCCTTAGTTCGGTTTCTTTCCTCACAGTCATTGACCTTCGTCGTCGTCCTCGCAGCGCTGACAAGTAACACTGGAAGTACTACTGACAAGTCGACGAGTTGTCGAGTTGTCGATTACGTTGACAGCGGTCCCTTTTGCACGGCTCACACATTCACAAGCGAGAAGTCTCGATTAGCCCTCCTTGGTTAGTCTGGGCTTGTCCAGACTACCACCAGTTGGTGTGCCCGGATCAGGTGCGTCGTCGTCTCTGTAAATTTTCACCCACTGCATGATCCCTTGCTAAGGCCGCCTTGGTCAGGTTATCCCGTATCTGGGTTGGAGTGGTCTCTATATCTCCGATTTGACAGAGTGGGGTGGGGTCATTCTGTCCTCCTCTCCGCTTCCAACTGGGTGTTGTGCAACGCAAGCCTTCAAGTCTTCTGTTGCGTGAGTCTTCTATGGCATACTCAGCCCAATTCCTGTTCTCATGTCAGTTCTTGGAGTTATCTTTCCTCAGAACATCCCAAGCTTAAGCATTCGTGCTGACCCCACCTTCTCACGTCTGCTATCTACCAGAAGCTAAACGCCCTTCACCCCACATTGAGACGTACGTCATCGAAATATACTTTTGCTCTTCAGTATCATTTACCCCCCACTCCGTTTGTCCTATCCCACCTATCCTTCGATCCGTCGTCTACCTGCCCCGCCGACGCTTCAGGTTTTCACGGATGAGCGACACTTACGTACAGCCTATTTCTGCGCCTACTGCTCCAGACCCTACCACTTCGGAACACCAACCACCCTCACCATCATCACCGGCGACTCAAATTTATCCACCGTTACCCGATTCCATCTCACGTCCTCTAACACCCCAAGGCAGTCGTACACCTCTTCGCCCATTTTCTGCTTCATACTCCGCAACTCCTCGCGTATTTCGCTGCACAGACCGCCCTTACACAGCCCACGGCACTTCTAACGCCCTTCCCGCATTCAGTTCGGGTCCCTATTTGTCTGCTAGCGCGCACACATCCTACACGCGCGTTGACCTCGATTTACCCCCTTGTGAAATGTACCCTCCGTTACCTGAACCAAGTTCATCACCTCTCAACTCGCCAGAGTTTGGCTCCGGTGGCCCGTCAAACACTGTTAATGCCGGCTTGTCGACCATACCCGATGAGCCGGTAGAGCCGCCAGGTCCCACAGACACCACAAGTGACACTCACGTTCTTGCTCGTATCTGGCCGCCGAAGGCCTCAGTCGTTCGATCCGGAGACAACCGTTGGCAGAGTCAAAGAGCTAGTGTGGAACGCGTGGCCTACGCGTGATGCAGGCAAGTCCATTGGTTCTTCCTCTATACCCGAACACCGTGCATGGCGATGTGCAGTGTTGACATGTGATGATTTTTGATGGTTTTCAGCCTGGCCGGAAGAGCGTCCCCCTGCCCCTTCATATTTCCGTATTCTGTACCTGGGAAAGATACTCAGGATGAAGAAACTTTGATAGGCGAGTAAGCTCCCCCTATGTTCCTTTCCTTTATCACTTGCCTCGCTGCGGGCCTCGGTCGATACATTGCTGGATGACATGATGGTGTTCGAGATCAGTTGCTATTGACAGCTCCACCATCTTTTCCAAACGTAAGAACCTTGGCATCTGACTTTACTTGCCACACGCCGCTATTATTATTAGGTCTTGGGTTCCCCACATCTCTACCTTCTTCGCCCTCTGCCACGCCCACGATAGTCCATCTTTCAATCCGTCCCTACGCCATCGCGTCAGACGATCCTGCCCTAAGCAAAAAGGCACGGCTTGCCTCGGCATTTGCACGAAGGGGCAGTTCTGGGAACACAGATGATTTGCATGTCGACGATGCGGATAGGGCGGGATGTTGTGGTGGATGTGTGATTTGTTGACTGGTGACGAATAGTTTTGTTGCACGGAGTATGTACTAGCTGGCCTTCATCCCCAAATTCATTCTCCATGTCCTTTATCTTGAGCTCACACTGTAACCTTATTTGGCTTGCAATTGGTCCCTGCCATCGGCTATGCATTCCGTTTTGGTTGCTTCATTGACTGTTTTGCTCCCAGTTCATGATTCATTTCTTCGGTTATGTCATGTAAAATATACACTCACACCTACTTTCTCGTATGTCCACATCGGCAGATAGATGTCACGTACGTTAGTTGTTTGTGCCCTAGCACTTTTACATTATCGTTTATACTCGCAACGCTGTGCCAGTTCACGAGTGTACTCCAAAACTTAGTTTACCTTTGCCAGTGGTTAGATGGCACTCGCTACAGCCGTCCTCTGATAACTGGGCAATTCTCGTTTTCATGACCATCTCCTGATACCTCTCCAACGCGCTTTCCCTCTAGACCTGTTGCCTGGATCTTTGCAGTGGCCCATTCGACGACCGTTTCCACGAACTTGTCCACCTCAGCCTCCGTATTTCCAGCATGCACGATCGGGCGAACTCTCGATACTTTGACGGCTGGGTAGGTAATTGCACCAGCGTTGTATCCGCGGTTAACCAAGTAGTCGGCAAGGTCGACGGCGTGGGGGCTGAGTAAGGGAATTACAGGAGAGTACAATCTGAGGTCGGCCTGACGCTTGGCGGCGGCGCGATCCAAAGCATCATCGGTCGGACGCGTGGAGGGGAGGTTGAGAGCAATGATTTGCGGAGGGAAATGTCGCAAAGCGTTTCGGAGGTGGGTATGTGCATACTGGATGATGTGGACGTGTTTGTTTCGAAGCTGAGGAGGCATAGTGAGATGGGTGAGAATGATCTCTGAAGACATACCTCCTGTCCTTTCGGTCCGGAGATAATGTCGAGACAGGAGTTGAGCACGTGGACGTCCATGTGAGCCATGGTGGTAGTGTATCCAAACGCTTTGGCATAGTTGATTAGGTATTTGCGCACCATGGATGAGGTCAGAAGAACAGCTGTCCAAGATTTAGGGCGCAACATTCAGCTGATCGGGGGGCAGTAAAGATTGTAAATCCACTGACCACCTCGATGTCCCCACCCCTTTCCGAGTGTGTGCACCATTGTATGGATGCGTCCCTTAAGGCCAAGCAGGGCGACATATCCACGACCATCGGGTCCAAACACACCTGATGTATGGGCCTCGTCGACAAAGATATGGGCATGGCCTTTCGGCACCAACTCCTCCACAATCTGCACGATATCTTCCAAAGGCGAGAAGTCTCCGTCCATGCTGTACAGGCTCTCGACAGCTACGAATACCGTCCCCGTCCCCTGCACGATCTGCCCATGGTGCCTCTTCAAAATGTCCTCCAAGCAGCGCTTGAATGCCGATACGGAATTGTGCTTAAAGGTGTACCGCATATCTTTCGGGACCTGCGAGAGACGTGTGCCTTCGCGGATCGAGCTGTGTATGAGCTGATCAAAGATGAGAACGTCGCCTGGTTGTGGTACCGTAGACCAGAAGGCTTCGTTGGCGACGCAGCCGGACGTGCAGAGCAGTGCGTCAGGAGATTGAAAAAAGTGAGCAAGACGCTGTTCGAGAGCGCGGTAGGCTTCGCCATTGCCAGGGCCGAGGCGGCAGCCTGTCGCGCCGAAGAGACGGGGTGCGGAAAGAGCCTTGTGTAGGAAAAGTTCGCGAAGATGGGGGTTTGTGGACAACGAGAGATAATCATTAGAGAAGAAGTCAGGGGGAGAGGACAAGAAGGGACCATCGATGGTGACGAGTGGAAGACCAGACTGTTTGCGATGGGTTAAAATATCATCGAGAGATTTTGTCAAGGCTGTCTCGTGAACAGACATTGTTGAACCAGCAAACTAAAGGCAAGGCCGGAGTGCGTGGGCTGGCTACTTATCGAATCGAGCAGCAAATGTAGCTCACTTCCGCAGATTTGCCACATGTTACAGGCGGATGTGCTGGCATACACATGGCAAAAATGGACTGGGGTATCATTCGAGGCGGCAAGATTGAAGCGACTCATAGTTACAGGCTGATGGAATGGGAGTTGTTAGCCTCAACGTATTCCAGAGAAAATGATTACCTTGCTTGGCAAGGTTGCTTCCGCACCATAAGTCCGTGGGAACCGTCAGACGACTGAAAGTGTTTCCTTTTATGGCGCGGCCATTGCCGCTGTAATGTGAACTATGTACAACTCCTAATACATGGTTGTAGAATGAGGCAGGGGACTACTCAAACCATCCGAGCAGTATGCGACTGGTGAAAGTGCTCGGAGCACTTGTAATGGCAATAACGACCATACAGAACGCGGACACTTACCCAGGTGAAGCGCTGAGACTCCCGAATGCGCAGACAACCCCACTAGGCATACTTGTGGACATCCTATCACAAATGGACTACAAACGGTTATCGGAGGTGATCCGTGCATCCGGACAGGCAGCGAGACAATTCTCGACATACCTGATCCACCCAATGCACAAACCGAATATCCTACATCAGGGAGCTGCATGCCAACACGAGCTCATAGTGCGTACCATGCTCATGTGGCCCCCATGTGGACACTTCAAGCCCTCTCAGCATCCATAAAACAACTTATTTTCATTGCGGGAGGATCCTGGATAGTGAGCGTACACTACAATGAAGCCACGCATGCCAGAAACATCGAAATGAAAGGCTGCACGCACCGTGTGCAGTGTCACCATATGGCCACTTCGCATCCTCCAAACAGACACTAAGTGGCTTCGGAAACTCATCACAGGCTATTGAGTGAGCTATAGGTATGACAATACAGCTAGCAGCGAGTTCAGCGACTCGTACAGCGTCGAAAAAGCACTGCTAGCTAACAGCTGCAGTCAGTACAGCAAATACGAGCCAGGATGGTAAAAGGCTTACCTGGCCCGTCAGAACTACCTCGAAACAACTTCAGGCATCATCCTGGGACCCTCAGAGACCAACGCCGATGTAGCAAGATCGAGATGGACCTGCAAAATGTCTGTAGCTTTCTAAACGAGAGGCAGCAGAGCCTCTAGACTCACCCTTCCAATTTGCCCGCCTCGCGAGATCATGAAACCCCTCTGGAGTGTTGAAAACACCTACCGGCCACACGGGATACCCCCTGGACGGACGTGAGACGACGACAAACCTTCGTTTTTCGAAATGGCTGCCTCGCAGCGGTATACACCGAACGTACCCCCGAAATGGCAGTTGCCCGTTACACACAGCCACGGGTCACGACGCGGTACCTCGCACAACTACTGTATCCGTAGCGGCGCAAGCGCCAGTCCCCGACTCCCTGATATGAGAGTACAGTGTGCATAAGATGAACTCTCAAAAGATTGGACGTCACAGGTCATGTTGACACCATTGAGGGATAAGTAGATAGCAACGCCGTCATACAAAACAAGCCCATTGAACTCAAAGTCACAATACGAACATGATTGAGTATGATTTAACAACGCATTTGATAACCAATTGCAGAAATTAGACGCGGTATCAAAACATGATAGGTGATAATGCGAATAATAAATCGGGTTATAGTACATGGGGTAGTCGTCCACATCATGAGGAATGTCAAGAGGAGGACATGCCTCCTCATCGAGCACTCGAGCAAGACGACACGGACTCTTTACAACGAACCTAAAATGAAAAGGTTGATTAAAGAATCAATGCGCGAGAGTGGTCGGAACGTACATAGCAGTAGCAGAGTATTTTTCTTCCAGGCTTAAAGATAGTCGGATGAGAAAAAGTTCCAAGTTCTATGCTCGTCCAAACAGTACATAATTTACATCACATGACGGACTTCTTAATTAAGAGACTAGATCACATGACGACCGTGGGATGTGCCTGCAAGTTTTTTGACAGGTGCCTGAATATTTGCTACCGACACAACCCTCCTTCCCACTTCGTGGGAGTCGGGGAATACACGGACTCGAAGCTGCATTTGCATCAATTATACCCGATTTTATTCGAATATTTGGTACACATTTTCATTTGAGTTCTACATTCTTCACCCAAAGTTCCCTCAGTAGCTCACACCCTACTGAGGTTGCCTACAGCACCCTTTTGAGAATCCGCTCTAGTACTGCATTCATACGTTCATACATTGATCCTCCAGCTTTCTTGTGCCACATACGTCGCGTGTTCAGACACTACCTTACTTATAGTGGACTTATTCGCTTATGTTGAATGGTTTGATGCACTCTGCCTGGCGCTGGAAATTGCATTGACATAGCAGGATACTAATGTCATCCAAGCAAGGTTGTCGCCGCCCACAGCGGCACTTCCCAAGTTACTACGTGTGTGTTATATAACAGCCACGATCGGCTTACCGGACCGTGGCGGGCACGTAGAGGATGTCCGTTGGAAGAGTGACGGCGATATCAGTGATTTCCTCGGGGCTGCATATCCCATAGGGGATCACGAAGCAGTCAACCTTGGACTACGCGAACAGTTCCAGTAATCTAGACAATGTATGGTCCAGATGCATATACATAGAATCCAACATGTGCGTCAGTGTGGAGAGCGGGTTTCGTGCAAATCGCAAAACTCACTCTTTTCTATCTCGGTCTGGGCCAAAGTTGGCCTACATACGTGGCAGCACACAAACATCGTATTAAAAAATGGGGTTGACTATATTCGGAATTTTTCAAATCTGCCTATGAGTTCGGGGGTGAGGTAGGAGAGCGTACATGGCATATCCATGCACATCTTGGCGTTGAGACCCAACTACGTTGACTCGTCGAGATCTCAAAGATCATCGTCTGAGTTATCCTTGATATCCATTGCTACGGGACGGTAAGAAAGTAAGTTGGGTATGGTACGATTAGCAAACGTAATAGTTTCTTACGCCTTAACCACACGTAATTTGGCGAACTCACCATCATCAACCAAGTCAGACCACGCACGTGGTGGCCAAGTGCTGAGTCATAATGAAACTTCTGATCGCTGATTAGTAGAGGACCAGGACTGAGGACCCCACGTCGTTGCTCGCATAATTGATATCTATCCCGGCCATGCCCGAGGAAATGGGTGATGCTATGCACATGCATGGCTGATGGGCAGCCTCTGCTCGGCTGATGCGCATCTACATACTTCTGCTCGCTACCGCATCGGTGACCCGGGCCTAGGGATGTCAGATCAGTGTAATCTCTTTGCAGGATGCACGAGTGGGGAACCGCAGATCCCTGTTGTTGGACGCGAGGTTCTGGAATCCAAATGCAATGAAGGCGTAACAGACACTATGAAGACATTTCGGAGCATGTTCTCGCCCTGCGTCGGATCGTGTAAAAACCATTCCTGGTCTTCGGCCGCGATCAGCACTGTACTCACGCGTTAGTACAGACCATCCGAAGCTCCAAATCCTTGACCCATGGATAGTTGGAAGTCGAGGCGGCATCCGTAGTCATCAATTCTATATGTTCTCAGCTCTGCGTCTGGCCATATGACGACCGCTCTAGTCCCCCGCAGCCGTCAACGCCACTTTGCGTCTGCGGCTGGCGCGAGTGTTCGAAATGAATCTCCGTGCGTTGTGTCGATTACCATTTGGGCTTTAGTGTGTTATCGATGAACATCCGAACTGCAGTTTGTTGCGGAATGCATTGCCAAGATAGGCCGACACTGTTGAGGATGCGGCTGTCGAGCGTCAAGGAAATTACAGGGGACTCCGTGTATTCATAGGGGACAATTCCCAGCGTCAATAAATAGGGACTATCCCGACTTCGAACGCGAGATGTGGAGAGTTCCTCTCATTTCCGCTATGGTGACGTATGGCCATCTGATGAATACCGGCCGGACCACACTATTCGGAGGACGAGTAGCTGAGTGATCGCAGCAGTTCGGCTAGATAAGATAAGGCGACCTTGCCCCATGGGCTGAGCGGCGTGACGATATGTATGTAGAGGCAATCTCATTGCCATCATCGACTGCGCCGCTATGGCGAATGGCAAAGGGAGGGGTATTCAAGGGACGTCATTATCGTGGGTATGTCGACTGACCGGAAAGCGATGAACAGCTCTGAGAGAGGCGGTTTCCAGCGACAGTTTGATCGCGACACAGCCCTTAAGTTCCTTGCCCTCTCGGAACACGAGTGAAATTCTTGGCAGTACACAAGGCACCAACGTCGAAGGAAACAGCAACGCAATGCCATAATCCTATTCTGAGCACTAAAAGAATTAGAAGGTGTGCCACTGACAGGTGGGTTGGTTGAGATGCAAAGTGTTAACGCAATGCTGACAGTGCATGCCTGCCATGTGTCTCAAGGCGTTCTTCCGTGTGTCAGAAGTGAGCTTGTGGGTCCATATAGGACCATATTATTTTTTTTAATTTTTACCACATTCCTCGGCCGGGTAAACAGTTCCCGCGGCTATATCGACCACGTGGCGTGGCCAAGTGCTTTCTGCCTCCCAACCCCACTCCACACAACTCGACCACCCTGCTACCGAGCGACGGGGGGTAATAGTAAAAAAAAAAGAGAGACAGAAAAAAAATATTCCCAGTACCTTTCACTAAAACCGAAATGGGTACAATGTCCCCACAGTTTGCTGTAATGGCACGAGCTTGAAGGAACCCCCAGCGCTCAACTTTTGTAAACCACAGCGGTTATTCGCTATCTCTCAACCGGGTGCCTGTGTGTGATCGGTCAGTGGTCTATTCCATGGTTGTCTGTGTGGGTCTCCAAGCTGTACTGACCAGGGGGACAGAAAAACCATTGCCCTCCACAGTGCACTGCATCCATCCAGGTGCCGTCGATACGGGCCACTTACTTTGTATATATTATAGGAACCAACAGCGTTTAGCTCACCCAGGGGGGTGCTCGGTTTTCTGGCGTCGCTTATAAGTTATTCTTACGGGTCGAGACGATCCGAGCCGCCTTCCTTGTCTTCCACCTCTTCCACGTCTGCATCGTTCACGACCGTCACGCGGCCACCGTGCGCACCGTTCATCGTCGTTCAATCTCACCTGCTATCACATTCTACATGCATGCTACCGCATGCCCATCAATCCATCGCCATCTCTCAACGACACCTTGATATCTCACACAAGCGTTATCCTCTCATGGATTCAGGTGGCCCGTTGTCGTTCTCTCTATCAACACCCTTCTCGTCCTCCACGTCCGGTGGCACGGATTCATCCACTCCCGGAGGCACATCTACTGCTGCCTCCGGTACCGAAACCGTCGGCGCTACGTCTTCTACTGCTAGTACCAGGTATGTCACACACGTCCGCGTCTCGGCCAAAGGGTCCGTGTTTGATGGTGATTTATCCCCAGTCTAGACACCCAGAGCGAGGTCCCATCTAGTACACCTACGGGAGGTATAACGACTACGGGTACGAGCTCGCTTACGCCATCGTTGACCTCGATGACCTCGAGCACTGACTCATTCACCCCTTCTGGCCCCGCCTTCTCCTCGTCGGTACTGGCTACGTCTTCCGCCGTTGTTTCATCCGCTCAATCGACCGCGGTGCCATTTTCAATGGCTGCTGTAACATCTACGTCATCCCTCACTTCTGTGTCTTTTACCCCGTCCGTTGACACGTCCACTTCGGCGACAGAAGCAACTCCGCCGACGAGCACTACTGACAGGTCCTCAGAGTCTTCGAGTCTGGGAGCAATCACGACGTCAGGTGCTGCTTCGTCGAGTTCGAAAGCTATCCCTGCGTGCTTATGGACCATAACAGAGACACCGACCGTCACTACGACCATCGAGATATCCGAAACGCTTTACACCACTGCTTCATCGCTTACTAGTCCTGCATATATACCTCAACCATCGATGTATACGATGATTTCCACCTTACCTGGTGGTGCTGGAACAACTACCATTACAGTGACTTCTAGTGGTGTTTTAAGTACGGCCGGCGGGGCAGACGCTGTTGGTAGGTGAGTGGATTCTATCCTTGACCCTGCCTCAATCCGGGAACCAGAGGTCAACCCCTGTCCGGCGTTCGTCTTCTATACGACATACGGTCAGATAAGATTGTGGACCTATTTATGTTTAACTCCACTTTGTGATCGCTGAGGCGCTGAGGTTGCGTTGACCGGTTTCCACTTCTATCTGTCGCCTCGATCTCTCGAGTCTACTTTCCTGCGGCTTGCCGCTTTTGGTTTATACTCGATTTGTTCCACTCTCGTCTGGCTGTGGTCCTGATTAAATTGAACTGACCTCACCGTTCTCACAGTAATACCTCACCCGGCACGATTACCGCTGTCGTATTGGGTCTTGTAGGGGCTGGGGTCATCGTCGCCCTCTGGATCTTCTGTGCACGGAGACGTTATCGCAAACGCGAAAGGGATGCAGCGTTACTCGATTCTTCACGACATCTCGGCCCACTCGAAGGTGAATTCCTTGATGATGAAGAGCTCCAGCACCTCCGCCAGGCCTCCGGTAGTGGGGGTCCACCTGTGATGGAGGAGCGTTATGCGAACCTACTGGCGGCGCTACACACCAAGCCTGGGACTGGAGCTAGCACAGATGGCGTTTATGGATCACAACGGGATGCAAATGGTGAATCAGACGTTGATGTAGCTCGTACATCGTCCCCTACCCTCCCCTTCCATGCTCTTCCGTCCAATGATGATGGATCACACATCATGTCCCTTTCACCACCACCGGCTGCAGTCCTGTCATCGCGACTGCGGGCCTCTTCCTCGTCGTCCCCAAATGTGGACCTGATGGCGGGGCCACGCCGGAAGAACTCTCCAGGGCCCGATGCTGCAGCATGGCTCGGCGGGCACGTCGCTCCATCGTGTGCGTCTCACTATGCGCATTCGCAGACGTTGGGGTCCGGATCTGGGTCGTGCTCCGTTGATGCACTTATGCAGACGCGTACTGGAAGCGAGGAGCCTCTCCTGGACGCAGGGACTCCCTCGTATGCTCAGCCCCCTGGCGGGAATAAGCTTGGACTGGGCTCTGCCTTTGGATCTGCAGATGGGTCAGTGTACAGTCCAAGTTCTCACTACGACGCCAGGAGCAGGACGTTGTCTGGGAGCGGATCGTATGCCCATACGAGGAGTATGACGTCCAGCAGCATTGATATACTAAGGAGCATGTCATCGCAGGGTGCGCTGTCGAGTTCACACGCTGATCGTGGCTTTGGTTCCGGAGGTGTTGGGAGCGTGCCCAGTGACAGTATGGGAAGGAAGAAGTATCGGCATGCACCGTCCAGTTTCAAGGCATGGAAAGAACGTGGGTCCTCGGTGCGCAGCAAAGATGAGGGCAAGGATCATAAACGGAGTACGGAGAGCAGTAGTAATATGCCCGTTTCGACGTCTGGAAGTGGTGATGAGGGGAAGGGCCGGTCGAGTCCTGCGCACGGTGTTCGTGGGTTGTTGGATAGGTTACGGAGAGTGGGTCATACGCCTTCGCCAGTGGCATCCTCGAGGGCACTACCTACTACACCAACGAAAGGCTCGAAGGAGTTTGATGTTGAAAGGACTGCGGGCAAAGGGAGTAGTGAGGTTCGGCCCCCAACGCCAGTGCCCATACAAGCACCGGTCCCCACATCCCCTCGGTCGTACGTCGTCTTCAATCCAAATCCTTACCCGCCTTCTCCCCTTCTGGGCACGAACAGCCCGTCGACATCGGCCCCACAGCTAGGGGACAATAACGACATACTCCACGATCCGCTACGCGCTCCTACTTTCCCGTATGCAACGATGCCATCACCCGCTCCCACGGAAGCGTCACGTCTTCCGGAGGGCTTGTTACATCCCCGACTTCAGGTGGAAGGACGGAGTGTTTCAAGCTTTCGAGATTTCGAGGATTATATGCGGCCGATAAGCGGGGTAAGTGTTTCTCTTTCCAAAGTTTGGAACTTTCCTATACCCCTTGCTTTGCTCTGATCACTTGTAAATCGCAGCGCGTCAACAACCGCTTGTACAGCACAACGACGTTCGGAACTGCAGATTACAGCGAGTCGACTCCTGTACACCAGGCGCGTGACGAACTGCCAGGCGAGCCCACAGATAGTGGGCCTCGGGAGAGCTAGTTTGTGGATGAAGGTCACCGATCTCGTTTGTGCACAACCACGTCTTCATGAAGTTGTGGATCTCTGAATTCTGCGGTCCTCTTCCTGCCTCTCTTATGCTCTCCTGCGTCCGTCGGCTGTCATCTCCACACCGAAGCCTCGTGCGAGTTCTATGACGACTTGTAACCCACATCCCTCGAATACCGTTGGCAAGCTATGATTCTAGAAGACGTAATGACAAAAACGATTGCACATAAAGCATTATCCAAAAACGACACTATCAACTGACGACCATGTCCAGGTAAGGTTTCGCGCCTTTGGAGGTGGATAACATTCTGACTAGTTTTGGCTTCTAGACCTGTTATATCTTTTTCTTTTCAATACCCAATCTAGATATCCCTTGCTGGCGAGGGCAGCAGTTTCTTTATACTTTCTACCACGTCACGTTCAACACATCGCCGTCTGCTTTCCTATCAGCTACAACCTCACCGCCTTCTTTCTTACCCTACTCTCTTGTTCATTTGAATCCATTAATGCATATACCCACCTCGTCATGCATTTTCACACAGTTTTTACGACTTCATGCCTTTCATGGTGTTATTTTATTTTGCAAGAAAGAATACACTTACATATTGGTGGGCAACTAATAGTGCTCCATAGCATGTAACTTGGAAGTCGAGTTCGTTGACCTTTACCTTTGAGCTGGCTAGGTACTGTCACCCAGATGAAATATATTTCGTAGATGCTCAACCGAAGGGACTAGGCCAGGCAGCCGAGACTTCTTCCCAACCACTTGCTTCGCATGTGAGGCTACATCTAATCTAAAGAATATGAGCTTGGGCATGTCCACCCACGTGACTCTTTGGTCCCGTGACTTCACCTGTGTCTAACTTGCCATCGGGGCGACTTGAGGAAAGTGAGCACTCAATGAGCGCCTTGCTGCAGAATGGCAGATCATGGCATCCTGTTACCATTCTCCATGCCGACAATACCACAAAGGCAACACGTAGACGCGATAGCAATGTCAAGGGTGGTGCAGACACTAATGGTATGTGTGCGCTCGGTATTCCGTAAACAAACGGTAGCACGATGAGTGTACCAAACTTAATGTCTCCATGACACGCACATAAGCATCGCTCGTTAGCAAATCTATTTGGGGGGGTCCTCCCCCCACTCATAGATGAAGGTTTATTTGAGGGCACCTCCTTGATCGTATGTCGTTTTCAATCCAACTCCTTACCCGCCTTCCTCCCTTCTGGGCACGAACCGCCTATCAACGTCGGTCCCACAGATGGGGGACAACAATGACATCCTCCACGATCCGCTATGCGCCCCTACTCTTCCACATGCAACGATGCCATCGCCCGCTCCTACGGAAGCGTCACGTCCTCCGGAGGGCTTCTTACATCTCCGACTTCAGGTGGAAGGACGAGTATTATAAGTTTATGAGATTTCGAGGACCATACGCGGCCGTTTCTTATCATCGCCAAAGTTTGGTACTTTCCTATACCATTCTTTTTCTGATCACTTGTGTGTCACAGCGCGTCTACAACCACTTGCACAGCACAACGACGTTCGGAACCACAGATGATAGCGGTTCGTCGACTCTTGTACAGCAGGCACGTGATGAACTGTCGGGCGAGCCCACAGATAGTGGGACACGGGAGAGCTAGGTTGTGATGAAGGTCCCTGATCTCGTTTGCACGCGACCACTTCTTCTCCACGAAGTTGCGAATCTCTGAATTCTGCAGTCCTCTCCCTGCCTTTTATGCTCTCTTGCATCGGTCTGCTGTCATCTCCACTCAGAAGTCTCGTGCGCGCTCTATGACGACCCGTGATGAAGATCCAAATGGCAACGTGTTTCGAATACCGTTGGCAAGCTTTGATTCTGGAAGATATGATGTCAGAAACGACCAACCGATGGCACATAAAGCATTACCCAAATATGACACTAACAACTGACGACCCTGTTCAGGTAAGGTTTCGCCCACATCTGAAGGTGGACAACATTCTGACTAGTTTTGGCTTCTAGACTTATTATATCCTTTTCTTTTCAAAACCCCATCTAGATATCCCTTGCTGGCGAGGGCAGCAGTTTCTTTATACTTTCCGCCACTTCACGTTCAAACAATTCGCCGTCTACTTTCCCATCAGCTATGCCTCACCACTTTCTTTCTTACCCTACTCTCTTGTTCATTCGAATCCATTATTGGCCATTTGTACAATGCTTATACCCACCTCGTCACGCATTTTCACACAGTTTTTGACTTCATGCCCTTCACGCTTTTATTTTATTCTGCTAGAGAGATTAACTACTAATAGTGCTCGCATGTAACTTGGAGTCCGGCTAAGTACTGTGATCCAGATAAAATGCACTTCATCGTAGACGCAACCAAAGGCATAGGACAAGAAAAAAATGATCTATTGAAGTTGACGTGACAAACCCACAAGCCCACAATGAAGGCAAACCTTGTATATTACTCTAATGATACTAAGTACTGAATCTAAATGCAAGTCTTTCATCTCGTTTGTCGTACGCCATGCAATGCAGCAGGACTTAACAGGTCAACATTCGATGTCTGGACATCCTCTCCCACTAATCTTAACGCTCAGCACCAGGCTTGCCACTTCCCCTTCCCCTTCTACAAGCTATACAATGGCTGAAGTCGTCCACGTCGCGTTCATCGTCTCGTCGCTGCTCATTTCTGGTGTTGCCTCCTCATTATCCATTCTTCGTTTTACGTGTTCAATCTTCAAGAGCGTAGATCAATGCCGCATGGCTAATTCTTGGGTGCTTTCTTGACAGGCACGAAGAGCCATGACAGGGTGATGAGAAAACGGATACCGGCCCCAACGCCAAGGGTGCCTGCGGATCCGATCTTGTCAAGGATGGCCCGTCCTGTAAACCCTCCAATGAAGAGGAAGAGGATAGCCATAACCTTGTGATCGCGTGCTATAACTAGGCGGCGGAAATGGAAGAGTTGGGGTTCTGTCATGAGCTCGCACCATGTTGTGGTTAGGACGACTGTGGGGTGTGTCAGTGTGAGGAGCGAAGGGGGAGATGTTCGACATACCGGTAGTTGTAAATTGGCTATTCAATCTCTTTCCCATGATCCCCTGTAAACCCATGCTAGCACTCATAAATCCGATGCACACGAACGAGAGCGTATTGCTCCATGCCGGGTCATAACGAGAATCCGAGACACTCGGTTGCCCAGACTTCCAGATGGCAATGGCAGCTACCATAGTGAAGAGTGTCTGGATGAACGTGCCGAGAGTCATCCACAGACGTGTCTTGCAGCCGATCTTATCACCGAGTCGACCGATGAAAGCGCCGAAGATGAAGGTGAGCACGGAACAGAGAGCTTGACGATCTGCAAGGTGGAAAGAGTAGTCGTGTGCACCGTTGAAGAGACGGGCTAAGGCGAGAGCGAGCTGATCGGCGTATGTCAGGAGTATGGGCGCAGGTGAAGTGGAGTAGGCATACCTGGACGCTGTTTCCTGTCTGGAACGCACACCAAACGAAGATGGCCGAAAAGCAGACCGCATCACTGCCGAATATGACATGTTTAGACAACAGTTTGATGAAGATAAAGCAGTGGCGTACATGAAACCGGTCATGAAGCAATATGCAGTTAGCGGTGCCGAAGCACGTGAACTGTCGATCTCCTGCGTCAACGATTGTTTCAGATGGCTCATGTTGAGAGAGCTGGATCCTTTCTCTGCTTCGGACGAGTCTTTTGGCCTCCTCTGAATGACGGGAGGAGGTAGGTTGTCTTTTGCCATGGCAGGAGACATATCGGAGTGAAGATCGGAAGAATGAGGGTTATTTGTAGGGGCGGCACTTCCTTCTTGGGCTGCGCTGTTACTGCTCCCTTGGCCGTCCTCCTGTCGCGGGTCTTCCTGGACGGGGTTGAGATACGAGACAGGACGCCTGCCAGTCGAGATGAGAGATTCGCTCTGGGCTATGAAGGACTCTGTCCTGCGATGCAGCCATGCCCAGGTTTTCTTTGAGGACGACATTTTTTTGCTTTTTTGCTTTTTCGACCTGGCAGTGGGTTGGACGGACAGAGTGTCTCAGTCTGAAGTTCCTCTCTAACACCGCAGGTTTTTCTATGCTCCCTGCACCTGACAATTACGACACCATTTCGCAGCCGGTTGAGACACGGACCCTGACTAAATTACTTGATTATCACTCATTTAGCAGTCGCCGCCAGATCCTGTCATGATCTAAGTTTGTCAAGTGACAGACTGGCAAAGTTCGAACTTTGAGGATGTTGAGTTCAGACGATTGCGGGCAAGTGCTTCAATGATGTCATGCCATGCAGGTTTCACCTCTCCGCTCAAACTACGCAAGTGTTAAGTCCGCGGAACAGGCAGAAGCCTTCTTCACTTTTCATTATTACAGGCTGGTTCGATATCGCACCAGCCGGTGTTGTGTTTACCCTGCCATTTTCTATTCGGGTCCCTGAAAGTACGGTAGGGCGGATTTCAGCTTGGCGGCAACCAGATTTATTTGGTTCTCAAGCTGTTGCCAAAAGAAATGTCAAGCCCCTTTGCATGCTACTACCCGACGGACTTCGATGCAGGACTGGTCTTTCAACCACAGGACAGGCGGCGCAAGCCATGCAGACAACTCAGACGATGACAGTGATAATGCAGGCGATGGCCCTCGCGACGTCTCAAGTCTACTCCGTGATATCGACCTGTCGTCGCGTCGGGAATCTGTGGATTATAAACCAAACCCTTGGAGTATCGCGAAGATCAACGCAGTTCGCGTGATTCGCACCCACAGTCGGCAAAAGAAACTGCCCAGATAACGGTACCGAATCCAAAGTCTAATACGACCCCTACGATGGGACCCATCGAAGCCGCTTTCAAGCAGTAGGCTGATAGAGCGCAGTACACCTCCAACGGCGGACAACGTGTTTTAGCTGAAGACGCGGCTAAGGTATGTGACTTGTTATATGGATGGACCATCAAAGGTAATGCGAAGCATGCGGACGGCGATCAATCTAAAAAGTTAGCGGGCGTGACCCGTGAGAACCCTCCTCCCAGCGGACGTAGCCTGTGGGAGTTTGCGATCGCCGATACTCGACGGGTGGTTCGCGTACCGCGCTCTGCTCGCTCCTTTCGCCTGGCCTCGCTCCTTTCGCTTATGCCACGTGCCTTTCCTTTTTTGGACAACAACAACCATGTGGCATTTCAGACTCAGTCGAGGCCCACTAAGTGCAAACTTATCTGACAGAGACCGCTGATAAGGGCTGATCATTGCATTCCTATTGGATTTGGGCTTGATTTTGGCATGATCTGGGCACCTGGCTATTGCTCAGTGGTACATGTGAACTGAGAATGGCCTGATCACACCATTTCAGAGGGATTTTGACTGATCTTTGCATGATGATTGCAATTTCACACAGTTTTTCAAGGGGATTTGTGTCTGTGGGTTGGGATGCCTGTGTCTGTATGTCACTATAGGTGTAGGGGTCCATGCCCATGGTAGGATTACCCCAGCCTGATGATACTCAGATACATGTAACATAGCATGAATATAGCACTGATTTATGAATGACTGGTGTGGGTGTAGGGGTCTATACCCATGATACCCATGGTGGGTTTACCCCAGGCTGCATAAGGGTGATGGACAGTACACACTCAGATGGGATTGACTACCTTAGCATACCACAAATATAGATTGGACATCTATGAAAGACATGGGTGTACACAATAGGATGCAACCTGTCACTTGGGGTGGGATGAAGCTTGGGGTGGAATGAAGCTCAGGGTGGAATGAAGCTCAGGGTGGAATGAAGCTCAGGGTGGAATGAAGCTCAGGGTGGAATGAAGCTCGGGGTGGAATGAAGCTTGGGGTGGAATGAAGCTCAGGGTGGAATGAAGCTCAGGGTGGAATGAAGCTCGGGTGGAATGAAGCTTGGGGTGGAATGAAGCTCGGGTGGAATGAAGCTCGGGGTGGAATGAAGCTTGGGGTGGAATGAAGCATGGGGTGGAATGAAGCTTGGGGCAGAATGAAGCTCAGGGTGGAATGAAGCAAGGCTGCTGGCCATGGGTTGGGATTGGGATAACACCAGGGCAGGGGTTAGCAGGAGGCAACTGGCCATGGGTTGTGATGTTACCTGTGTCAGCAGCTGGGATGCAGCCTGTGTCAGCAACTCAGATGCAGCCTGTGTCGGCAACTCAGATGCAGCATGTCCCGGCAGGCTGCGAAGCAGCCGCGAGCCGAAGGCTCGTCAATAAGTTTAACGGATGTGGGCCGTGGGCGTTTTCCATTGCCGATACTCGACGGGTGTTTCGCGTACCACGCTCTCCTTGCTCCTTTCGTTTGCTCTCGCTCCTTTCGCTTATGCCACGTGCCTTGCCTTTTTTGGGTGACGTGGACCATGTGGCTTCGTTACCGGTACTGTGGACAGCCTGCAACCGTTCCTCTCCACTTTCTCCCTCCTCTGCTCCTTTCCCCCCTCCACTCCAGTACTTTTCTGTCGAATACGGGCTCAGTTATATACAAAATATACAAAATATACAAAATATCTACCTGTTTTGTGAGTGCTGGCTCAAATACCACTCTGATAACAGAATCTCCCTCACTGATAAGGCTGATAAGGATCATACCACCTCATATTTCGCATTTTTGAAGCTTTGCTGTGTTTCCTGGAGCTCCTGGTAAGCCTATAAACCTTCCACCATCCCCAGGAGTGCTGTTATCCCATTTGATTACACTTTCTGACCATCTTGACATGGGTTTTTAGCATTTTCTTTAGAGTTTGGGCTGCAATTTTCGCATTTTGGACATATCTTGATCCAAGGTGCCTTGGTAAGTTCTCCCCTTTCCATCAATGATCAATCTCACCCATTCATGGTGGGTTTTCTCCTGCATTTGTGCTGTCTTAGGGTCCTTTCTTGGACATAGAATTGGTCCAGAGTGTCAGTTGGTAAGATTACCCTTACATATCAATATTTACCTGTGTACAGGTCACCCGTGTGAGTGTATATATATCACTCTATCTGCTGTTGATCACACTGATATATGTGACCAGGGCTATTGGTGGAAGTTTGTGTGTATCCTTTGGGACTTTGTGTTTGTCCTTTGGTGGGGCATTTTGGTCCTTTGGTGGGACTTCCCTGCACAAGGTCCTGGAGTGAATTCAAGTACCCTCTATTATGTAGGTCTTCTGAAGGCTGGGACTCATTGCTTCTGATTTTACATGCACATAGGTCCACCCCCCCTACTTCACCACAGCTTGCCCAAAATGCAGCTCGCCAGCTGGAGCGTGATCAGCGTATCCTTGGCTCTCCCCCATCCCGACGTCAACCACACATTGTAGGTTGTCTCCATGCTTGAAAACATAAGTAGGTTTGATATTGATATATGTCAGGCCCAATCTCCTGTGCCAGTTCTCCAATATCCTGGTGTCATGCCACACCCTCTCCCCCCAATGCTACCCCCTGCTCCTCCACCCCCACTACAACCTCTTCCCCCATATCAACAGCCACCTATGGGCTACTATCCTGGTCAACCACAAACTGTAAGTTATTTCCATGCCTGAAACATATGTAGGGTTCATGGTATAATATGCTAGATCCATCCTCCTATGCCAAATCTCCATCATCCTGATGTCATGCCACACCCTCTCCCTCTGATGCTACCCCCTGCTCCCCTACCCCCACCACAACCCCCCCTTGCTTACCAACAGCCAGCAAACCCTCCTCAACATATTGACTATACTGCTAGATTGTTGGAGGGTTTTAATAATAACCATCAGAGACGTCGTCAGCGCAGACAGAACCAAAGAGCCAACAATCAGCCAGCTCCTGCTCAAGCTGGTCCATCCTCATGCCCCCCCTCCACCACATTACCATTCTTACCAGCAAGTCATCAACTTTCAATCTGAGGCACATCAGCAGAGACAACAACAAGCTCATCAGGAGTGGCAATACCTTCAATCTGTCAGAGTGCAGGAGGAGCAGCAACAGGCACAAGAGTGGGGAACATCTTCAATCCATTAGGATGCAGTTGCAGGAGCAGCAGAGGCAGGAGAGGCAGTACCTTGAATCAATCAGAGTGCAGCAGGAGCAGCAGCAGGGACAGCAGTGGCAGAGACTTCAATCCATCAGAGTGCAACTGCAACAGCAACAGCAGCAGCACCAGCAGCAGATTCAATCTATTAGGGTACACATGAACAACAGATTCAGAGGGAGGAATTGGAACGTCAACATTATTGGGAGGTGCAGCAACAGCTGATGGCTCAGCAGGTACAGGAGAGGGAACATCAAGAGCAGGTAGAGATGGAACAAGTGAGGGCAGATATCCCAAAGGTTGCTCTCTGAGGCCCTCAGTGAGCATAGTCATCGTTCAGCAGAACAATATGAGCAGGATCAGCAGAGACAAGCTTCTGCCAATCAACCAGATGATGATCCCCCTCCTCCCAGCCCTTCTGACTCTTCCAGCTCTACACCACCCTCTCCTCCCCCTCCTCCACACCCAGACCCAGCTCCCACTCCTGGTCCTAATCCAGTCCCACCCCTACCCCCCAAGGCCCACTGCTGGTCCCAATCCAGAGCCAGAGCCAGAGCCAGAGCCAGATCCAGAATCCAGGTCCCCCTCCCACCTCCACCTCCACCCCTCACCCTCACCCTCACCCCACCCCCACCCCCCCCTCCACCACAGAACATGCCTCCTGGTGGGAGACCTTACTCTGAGCCTGTCCAGCCTCACAATCTGGGTCTCATGAACATCCCATGCCCAAACTGCCAGGCCCTCCATTTTCTTTCAGAAAAGCTGGCCAACTCCAGTGCCCTGAATCCACAATTTGGGGTATGTTGTCTTAAAGGGTCAGGTGGTCCTTCCTGCTTTACAGCAATGGCCCCATGCTCTCCAAGAGCTCTTTGATGATCCTCAAGACCATAGGGAGTTTAAGAAGAATGTTCGCCAGTACAACAATGCCCTGGCATTCACTTCAGTAGGAGTAGAGGTTGATAGGGAGACTGTCCAGGGGAGCAGGGCCTGCTTCTTTTCGCATTCATGGGACACTCCACCATGTCATGGGAGCCCTCCTCCCACCCCAGGGCCTGCAGCCTTCCTATGCCCAGTTATATATTTATGATCCAGAGAGGCAACAAATAGGCGTTTGCAGAGGAAACCCAGACCTACAGGGGGACAATCATGTTGGACTTGCACAATGTACTCAGGGAACACCATCCTTATGCTCCCCTCTACCAACAGGCTTATGAGATCATGAGAGCCAAGCCTCCAGAGGAGAATACTGATTTTTGCATGTGTCTTCACTTGCAGCAGGGTGCTGATGGAAGGAGATACAAACCTCCCTACTGTGGAAGAGATTGCTGCCATTGTCCCTGGTGATGGTTCAGAGAGGGTGAAGGTGGACAGAGACATCATCTTAAGATTGCAGGGTGGTGGTCTACGTCGTATCAGCAACCTCCATCCCTCTTACCTCCCACTCCACTATGTGCTTTTGTTCCCTGATGGACAGGAGGGCTGGCACCTGGACATACCTTTGCAGGCAGTTGGTGGTCTTCAAAATCGTTCTAAGAAGGTTACCCAGATCCTTTGGTATGCATATCGTCTCCACATTCGTCCTCCTCAGGTGGAGCCCCCAATCTTTTCAAGGCTGGAAGGCTCTTTCAACAGCTGATCTGTGATGGATGGGCTGCCATTGACCAGTGCAACCTCACCTGGGTGGCCAACAATCAGACCAGGCTCAGAGCTGAGTTTGTATAGGGATTGCAGGATCGTTTGGCTCAGGATGCTGGTCAAGATTTGGGTGGGTTGGTAGAGTCATCCTCCCTTCCACACACAAGGGTGGTCCTTGCTATATGAACCAATTGCTTCAAGACTCCCTTGCCATATGTAGAGAGTACAAGAAGCCTGATCTCTTTCTCACCATGACTGCAAATGGGAGTTGGCCTGAGATAACTGAGAACCTCTTTCCAGGTATGTGATCATTTTCTTTCAACTGACATCCCCCTCAACCATCATCACACAGGCCAGTCAACAGTGGACAGGCCTGACTTGGTAACCCGTGTTTTCCATGCCAAGCAACAGGCTCTGCTGAAGATGGTCAGGGATGGATACTTGGACAGGTGGCTGGGTTTGTTTACACCATTGAGTACCAGAAGCGTGGTCTCCCTCACATGCACCTCTTGGTCTTCTTGGAGAGGGAGACAAGATTCATACTGTCCAGCAGGTGGATGCCTTGATTTCAGCAACAGATTCCTGACCCCACCCTCCACCCCCAACTTCATGAGTGTGTCACCAAGTACATGCTCCATGGGCCCTGTTCTCCTCAGAGGTGTATAGAGAACAATGTCTGCAAGAAGCGCTTCCCCAAGGCCTTTGCTGCTCAGACCATCATCAAGGAGGATGGCTATCCTGATTATGCTCGCCCTGAAAATGGGAGGACTGTGCAGAAACACCAGGATGTCTTTGACAACAGGGTTGTGGTTCCTCATCCCAGGGAGCTTCTGGTCAAGTTTGGCTGCCACATCAATTTGGAGGTCTGTGGCTCTATCAAGGCAGTCAAATATATCCACAAATACATCTACAAGGGTCCAGACAGGGCAACTGTGCAGCAGGAGGGGCATGATGAGATTTGTTCCTACCTTGATGCAGGTATATTTCCTCCACCCAGGCATGTCACAACATCTTTGAATTCCCCATGCACATGGAGTGGCCTGCTGTCTATCGTCTTCCAGTTCATCTTCCAGGGGACAGACTGTGGTATTTGATGCTGAGGATGACATCCAGAATGTGGTGGAGAATCCAAAGGACACTCAACTCATGGGCTGGTTTGAAGCCAACAAGGACCCTGCCATCATAGCTGCTGGTGGCCCTGACTGTCTCTACCAGGACTTCCCAAAGAGTTTGTGTGGGATAAAAAGAGGGCTGTTTTGGAAAGTACGTCAGAGGTACAAGGCCATTGGTCACATGTATGCAGTTTATCCTTCTGCTGGAGAAAAGTTCTACTTGCGTCTCTTGCTCACTCAGGTCAAGGGTAAGTCTGCTTCCATGCCATTTCATCTCACAACTGACATCTCTCACAGGTGCAACATCCTTTGAGCACCTCAGGACTGTGGATGGCCATCTTCATGATTCCTTCAAGGATGCCTGTAGAGCTCTGGGTCTGTTGCAGGATGATAGGGAGTGGGTGTTGTGTCTGCAGGATGCTGCTCACTTCCAGACAGGATTCCAGTTGCGTCGACTTTTCATCATCATCCTGGTGCATGGATCTCCTGTGGATCCTAATTTGCTGTGGGAGGCATCCAGGGATCATCTCTGTGATGACTTGAAATCCGTCTCAGTCTCCTCAACATCCCTGAGCCTACCCAAGAGCAGATCTATGACTATGGACTGCACCTGATTGCTCAAGCTCTTCGCAGGCATGGAAGGAGCCTACAGGACTACCCAGAGATGCCTATGCCACAGATGGACTGGGGTGGTCGTGAAGGGAACCAACTCATCAATGAACAGCTGGCACTGAATGAGCCAGCCTTGCAGGACTTTGTGCAGAGGGGGGAGCAGACTCTTAATGTGGAGCAGAGGCAACTGTACCAGGCAGTGGTGGACAGTGTCATGGGTGGTGATGGCACCATGTTCTTCCTTCAAAGTGGTGGTGGTTGTGGAAGACCTATCTGTCCAACCTCATAGCTGCTGCTGTCAGGGCAAGGGACAGGATTGTCCTCTGTGTGGCTTCTACTGGAATTGCCTCCCTTCTCCTCCCTGGAGGTCGTACTGCTCATTCCAGGTTCAAGATTCCCATCCCCTGCCATGAGCAGTGTCTGCAACATGAAGAAGGATGACCTCCACCATCAGCTCATTCAGAGGACTTCCCTCATCATCTGGGATGAAGCAGCTTCTCAGCATCGTCATGTGGTGGAGTGTGTGGATAGGACTCTCAGGGACTTGATGGACAGGGATAGGCCATTTGGGGGGATCACTACACTCCTTGGTGGGACTTCAGGCAGACTCTACCTGTCATCCAGCATGGCAACAGGGAGCAGATTGTGCCTGCTACACTCACCCATTCCAATCTCTGGGCACAGATGAGGATCCACTATCTCAACCAGAACATGCATCTTGGCCAGGATCCTGAATCTGATCAATGGGCTCAAAATCTTCTGCAGATAGGGATCACCAATGGAGAGCTGGACTTGCCTCAGCACATGCATTGTGGGGATGACATGGCCTCTTTGGTGGATGCCATCTACTCTGACCTCCTTGCCTCCAACCAACCAGCAACTTCCTGATGGCTATTTCCTGGATCGTACTATCCTCACCTGTAGGAATCTGCAGGTGCATGAGATCAACTCTACCATTCTGGAGAGAGTCCAACCTCAGGAGAAGGTCATCTATACCAGTGCAGACTCTGTCACTGACCAGGAGTATCAGTACATTCAACCAGAGGTCCTGCACACCCTGTCCCCATCTGGATTCCCCCTGCACAAACTGGAGTTGAAGATTGGTGCACCTCTCATGTTGTTGAGGAACCTGGATCCTGTCCATGGTCTGTACAATGGCACCAGGTTGAGGCTGATCAAATCCACATCCAGGATATTGGAATGTTGTGTTTGAAAGGGTGGAGATGGAGAAGTGGTGCTGATCCCCAGGGTCAGCCTTGAGTCTGGGTTGGAGGATTCCCCTGTGCCATTTTGTAGAAGGCAGTTCCCTGTGCACCTGTCCTATGCCATGACCATCAACAAGTCACAAGGACAGTCAGTGAGGAATGTGGGGATTGACTTGCATTCTCCTGTGTTTTCTCATGGACAGCTTTATGTTGCACTTTCACGTTGTACCCATCCCAGGAGGATCAAAGTTCTGTTTTCAGAAGGGCAGGATGATAGCAAGACAACCAATGTAGTTTGGCCTGAGGTATTTAGACATCTGAACATTTGATTTGTAACTGTATTTAGTACAATGTGAAAGCCTGAATTTGACATGTTTGTAGACAGTAGGATGCAGCCTTTGTCAGCAACTGGGATGAAGCCTGTCAGCAAACTGGGATGAAGCCTGTGTCGGCAAACTAGGATGAACATGTCCCGGCAGGGCTGCGAAGCAGCCGCGAGCCGAAGGCTCGTCTAAAAAGTTAACGGCCGTGGGTCGTGGGAGTCGGTCGCCAGTGGCCGAGGCTGTGAGATCCCCGATACTCGATGGGTAGTTCGCGTGTGGCGCTTCGCTCGCTCCTTTCGTTTATTTCACGAATGCCACGTGCCTTTCCTTTTTTGGGACAACAACAACCATGTGGCATTTCAGACTCAGTCGAGGCCACTAAGTGCAAACTTATCTGACAGAGACCACTGATAGGGCTGATCATTGCATTCCTATTGGATTCAGCTTGATTTTGGCATGATCTGGGCACCTGGCTATTGCCCATTACATGTGAACTGAGAATGGCCTGATCAACCATTTCAGAGGGATTTTGACTGATCTTTGCATGATTGCAATTTCACACAGTTTTTCAAGGGGATTTGTGTCTGTGGGTTGGGATGCCTGTGTCTGTATGTTACTATGGGTGTAGGGTCCATGCCCATGGTAGGATTACCCCAGCCTGATGTTACACACTCAGATACCTGTAACATAGCATGAATATAGCACTGATTTATGAATGGGTTTATCCCAGCCTGTGTAAGGGTGATGGACAGTACACACTCAGATGAGATTGACTACCTTAGCATCCACAAATATAGATTGGACATTTATGAATGACATAGGTGTACACCATAGGATGCAGCCTGTTGTTTGGGGTGGAGGTGGGATGAAGCTCAGGGTGGAATGAAGCTTGGGGTGGAATGAAGCTCAGGGTGGAATGAAGCTTGGGGTGGAATGAAGCTTGGGGTGGAATGAAGGTCAGGGTGGGATGAAGCTTGGGTGGGATGAAGCTCAGGGTGGATGAGCTTGGGGTGGAATGACTCAGGGTGGAATGAAGCTTGGGTGGAATGAAGCTCGGGGTGGAATGAAGGTCAGGGTGGGATGAAGCTTGGGGTGGGATGAACTCAGGGTGGAATGAAGCTTGGGGTGGAATGAACGCTTGGGGTGGGATGAAGCTCAGGGTGGAATGAAGCTCAGGGTGGAATGAAGCTCGGGTGGAATGAAGTTCAGGTGAATGAAGCTCAGGGTGGAATGAAGCTTGGGTGGAATGAAGCTTGGGGTGGGAAGCTTGGGGTGGAATGAAGCTCAGGGTGGAATGAAGCTTGGGGTGGAATGAAGCTCGGGGTGGAATGAAGCTCAGGGTGGGATGTGAGATGTGTGGTTGGCGGAGGCTGCTGGCCATGGGTTGGGATTGGATAACACCAGGGCAGGGGTTAGCAGGAGGCAACTGGCCATGGGTTGTGTTACCTGTGTCAGCAGCTGGGATGTAGCCTGTGTTGGCAACTGGGATGCAGCCTGTTCAGCAACTCAGATGCAGCCTGTGTCGGCAAACTGGGATGAAGCATGTCCGGCAGGCTGCGAAGCAGCCGCGAGCCGAAGGCTCGTCAATAAGTTTAACGGACGTGAGTCATGGGAGCCACGCCGGACCTTGCCATCCCCGATACTCGACAGGTAGTTCGCGTCTCCCACTCTGCTCGCTCCTCTCGCTCCTTTCGCTTATTTGACGTTTGCCACGTGTTTTTGCCTTTTTTGGACAACAACATTTCAGACTCAGTCGAAGCCCACTAAGTCCAAACTCACCTGACAGAACCACTGATAAGGGCTGATCATTCCATCTCTGCTTATTCTGGGTCTCATCCTTGAGTTGATCTGAATGCCTGGCGTTGTCCAGTGGTACATACACCATTTTGGAGGGATTTTCACTGATCTTTCCATGATGACTGCAATTTCACACAATTTTTCAAGGGGATTTGTGTCTGTATGTTACTATGGGTGTAGGGGTCACCCCAGCCTGATGTTACACCCTCAGATACATGTAACATAGCATGAATGTAGTGCTGAATTAGGTCTATACCCATGGTGGGTTTACCCCAGCCTCTGCAAGGGTGATGGACAGTACACACTCAGATGAGATTGACTACCTTAGCATACCACAAATATAGATTGGACATTTATGAAAGACATAGGTGTACACCCTAGGATGCAGCCTGCTGTTTGGGGTGGGAGGTGGGATGAAGCTCAGGGTGGAATGAGCTCGGGGTGGAATGAAGCTCGGGGTGGAATGAAGCAAGGCTGCTGGCCATGGGTTGGGATTGGGATAACACCAGGGCAGGGGTTCAGGGGGCAACTGGCCATGGGTTGTGATGTTACCTGTGTCAGCAGCTGGGATGCAGCCTGTGTTGGCAACTGGGATGCAGCCTGTGTCAGCAACTCAGATGCAGCATGTCCCGGCAGGCTGCGAAGCAGCCGCGAGCCGAAGGCTCGTCATATAATTAAGGGAGAACGCTGTCGCACGGGGGCGTGATTCAGTCTTTCCTGGCGCTTGCTTCGGCAACTTCGGGTATTTCGGGTAAGCTCAAAAAGCACGTGGCTTTCAAACTCAGCTGTTGCCTGTTCAGTCGCGGCACAGCAACTCTTCCCACATTCTCAGTTTGTAGTAATAACATGTTTTCCTTGCAATATACAGAGTATATTACACAATAAATACACAGCAAATAGTGCTCTGTAAGCATCAATGAGTGATCAAGAACATGATAAATGCTTATCTGCCTAATAGCCTGCTTTTACACCAAAATTTCGCTTTTTTGGCCTATTTGGCTGTGGTTTTTCCACTTCACTGGTGAGATACCTTCCCCTGTGTGTCTGTTGGGCTCTTTGGACCATTCTAAAGGCATTTCTAAGGTGTTTTTATCCAAAATCTTCGCTTTTTTGGTGTATTTTGTACTCCACTGCTGAGATACCATAATCTAGCCAGATATTAGTTTTTCCAGTACCTTCTCCTGTCTGTATAAATGCCCTGAATATGTTTGTTATCTGTCCCACTGATGCAGAGCAGTGTCTTCCCTCCATAGATGTGAGTTGCATCACATACAAGAAATCTGATACACATCATGACATTTCCCATCCATCTCAATGTGTGTGGATATCCTCTTTGCCTTGATGGGGGCTCATGCAACATTAACCTAACCTGATCTTTCCAATTTTCAGTGAGGTCTCATGTCCCCTCCACAGGTGAAGTAGTATGACAGCCTGAGTGCATTCAACTCAATGTTGGGTCTCTCCGGCATATTCTGGATCAATGGCCATACTTTGTAGTTCACAGGGGTAACCTAGGCCTCACCTTGCACCCAGGCACCTCAACCAAGGGTTGGCAGGGGTCCAACCTATGGTGGGTTTACCACAGCTGGTCTAAGGATGGTGGGCAATACACACTTAGATAAGGTCAACTACATGTAACATATGTACCATATACAATGGGTGTACTATGTATACTCTGTGTGACATGGGGCTGGGGTTGGTGACTGAACACAGCCATACGGAATAATAGTCCAGTCAATGAGTAGATTCAACTGAGGAAACAGGAATCCTCAGCTGCACTATATACTATACTACAGGGATATCTACAATGTTAAGCATAGTGCTGACACTATAGCTAAGAAGGGGAAGGTAGGTGGACATGCACAGCTATCCATCAGTGCAGTTGACTATACTACAAAGGACAGCCGCGATGAAGGGACAAGCAGATGTGTACATGTTAAGTAGAAGTCTGTTTGAGTTACTTCAAAGGAAGCAGAGCTCTCACCAAGGGTTCACATGGTGCTGTGCAGCTCCTATGATCTCCCACACTGAGAGAACCACAGTGGCTGTTACTAAGATTACAAAAGACAGAAAGGTAAAAAGTGCTTAGAACAACACCAACCAAAAGCTGACTTCTTGGATGACCATTGTCTAGGCCAGGTTTGACTGTGGGTCAAGGCACAGGTGCTAACATCTGGTTGGTCTCTCCAGGCAATTCTGGATCAATGGCCATACTTTGTAGTTCACAGGGGTAACCTGGGCCTCACCTTGCACCCAGGCACCTCACCCAAAGGTTGGCAGGGTCCATACCTATGGTGGGTTTACCATGGCTGGTCTAAGGATGGTGGGCAA